>OY811972.1:13819189-14024189 GCA_963681505.1 Eunapius fragilis | reverse complement strand
TTTATATATATATTTTAGGCTTGTGTCGACACGTGAAGGCTTTTCCCCATACTGTTAAAAACACCAGAATTGAACAACTATATTATAGTTCCTAATAAGTGCACTGAGTGTGTGCATCACATGCGGTTTTATAACCCCACGCCAATTGTACAGTGTAGGTAGCCAGTGTGGTTATTATAACCATGCACCAATGTACAGTGTAGGTAGCCAGTGTGTGTGTGCAGTAACCATGCACCAATGTGTAGTGTAGGTAGCCAGTGTGGTTATAACCATGAGTTCTTTGTCAAAGAACAGCAAAACCTCTGGTATAGTAATGTTTATATACGGCCCTGGACTAATTGTACGTGATTCTTGTTGAATATCTTGAGTTTGTTGCTAGTGCCAGCTATGTGGCAATAGGTCAAGACAAAGCCACAATATCGGTGTTTGAAAGTTGCGTCTGCAGTCACTAAAATCCATTACCGTACTGATAAGACGTTTTGGCGATAACTTTAATAGTTGGCCGTATCGCCATCAACTTCAATATTTGATTTTTCTCCGCCAAAAAAAGGTATCCGAGTATTTCGAATCGCTGAGCCTGCAGGGAGGGGGGGGGGGTTGTGGGAAAGGCATTCCGTTTCCATGTGCCCATATACACCGGCGGCCGGTATGATATCCCATAAATCGCTTAATGGTTCTTGTGACTTCCCGGCCAACTGAAAATCGCCCAGTTAGACAATTACCAAATAGTAATGTCTTAGAACCCCCTAATTATTACTCATGTTGGACTCTGCCCTGCTAACATGTATAGCAGGCAAATAATTCCAGAGGGCTGGCGTAACCGGTCCGGTGGTCGCCGGATCGATATTTTTAGAGCCCAATTTCCATTTTGCCGTGTTAATGTATACCATTCGTTACCGCTAACATTCTGTCCAGCTAACCACGCCCCTCCACCTGACCAATCGCAACAGGCTTCCGCCAGTTGCAGCCTCATGTAGTAACTTGGGATTTATTTTACACAACAGTGAGCTACTATATTCACGTATCAGATATTGATCAGTACTACTGGGCCTTCACGTGACGAGTGCCGCCAAAAATAATAATAACAATATTATCTCTATTGACAATACGTGTACATGCATCCCACGAGTACCGACAACAATATCATTGCCAACAGTATTCACAACCACGTGTGTGCATGCACGTAAAATTTGTGTATGTATGCAGACAAGAAGGGTAACGCGGTCATTAAATTCTAGCAGACATAAATACAGGTCTGGGGACCACTATGTTGTCAGTTTCTGTTGTCCCTGCGTTATCTGAGCAGTCTGTGCTTTCATCTGCATTGTGGCAAACACCGCTATTGGGAGATGTGAAGTGTGAGGGGTAGTGAGTGTAGGTGGAGATGTGAGTGGTGGGTGTAGTGTGGAGATGTGAGTGGTGGGTGTAGTGTGGAGATGTGAGGGTGGTGGGTGTAGAGGGTGGTGTGTGTGTGTGTGTGTGTGTGTGTGAAAGTAGTGAGATAGATATAAACGAGCAGGCACATATAATTGGGATATTGAATGTGGTCAGTGGAGACTCAGGCATGCATGCACACATTTTAGCAGACACAATTCATTCCAAGGTGAAATGTATGGGACAAAACCAAACAATTTGGTCTGGGCACCACTACAGTATAACCGTTTTATCGTTAGTCTTAGTCCAATTTGTGAAAGCTCTTCCCCATACTGTGTGTCCATCAAAAACACCAGAACTGAACAACTCTAGTACCTGATGAGTACTCTGGGTATGTGCATCACCATGTGTGGTAACCATGCACCAATGTACAGTGTAGGTAGCCAGTGTGTGTGTGTGGTAACCATACACCAATGTGTAGTGTAGGTAACCAAGACCAAATTGAAGCCCACGGGTATACATGTACATATATAACAGGAGCCACTTCCCACACAACTCTCCCAAAGAGCAGAGAGGCTGAAGCAACCTACGTCCATGAGTGGGAGAGCCTTAAGACAAAGCTTAGCTCAGACCAAGCAAACCCGTACGTACGTGCGCGCACACACACACACACATCAAAACACACCACACGCATAAAAACATCAAAACACACCACCCACACTTGCTTAGATATACATTCCACTACCTGACAAGGCAGTCTCTAATAAGATGGTGAATATTACATGGTGTAGGTGTGTGTACATGTGTGTGTGTGTGTGTATGTGTGTGTGTGTGTGTGTGTGTGAAGACACCATTCTCCCATGATGTAGTATTCAATTGAACAGCAGTCACAAGCCTAAGGATGATGCTTGGCAATAGGACCTTTTAGTTTACCACTGTGCCATCATCCACAGACAAAGTTCAACATAAGCACACCCTCTCGTTACAAGCACAGGTCGCGGGACTTCAAATTATTCATTCTCACACTGCACACGTGCTATTAAAAAAGACGACGAAATAAACAACCTTCATTTTTTAAAAAGAGCATTCGGCCATTTGAAGTTCACACACACAAGGAGCTGTGCATACCCGCCTGCAACGTTTTCGATAGGCACGTTTCCAGGCAGCACATTGAAGACAATTAACAAGCACAAAAGACCTTTGTAAAAAGAGGATTCCTGGGGAGGTATACTAGTTATGTTCTGAGTTTCATCTATTGGAACCATGCCAAAAAACACGGGACAAAGCTAACAAGGAGGAAGACTACGGATTACTGTTTTGTTTACAGGACAAGATGTTAAGAATCCTTAGTAGTTAAAGTACCCATGCTAGCATGTGATTTACACCTCCCATTGATATAAACTGAAATGTGTTGAATGTGTATTGAACTGTACACATAAATGCATACATGTGACGTTTACTTAAGGCCGGAATACATGGTTCGACTTCCTGCCGATTTATCGCCTGCAACTCAAATGAATAATTGCAGGCGATAAATCGTTTTACTGAGTTTTTATCATTTGAGTTGCAGGCAATAAACCAGCAGGAAGTTGAACCATGTATGCTGGCCTTTAGGAAGGCAATAAATTGGTGTGTATGGCCAGCCTTTAGTAACCACAACAATGTGATGACGCATTAAATCAATTCCCTAGGGTCTCCACACATTAGAAAGTTCTGAGTAATGACAAGGGTCCTTTTTATTCACCCAAACAAACAGCTTGAACATAAATCTGTTTATAATTTCTTTGTATGTTATCTATAGGGGATGGGGGGAGGGGGAATAATTGGAGGTGGTGACCAGGAGGGGAGATGGTGACCAGAGGAGGGGAGATGGTGACCAGAGGAGGGAGATGGTGACCAGAGGAGGGAGATGGTGACCAGAGGAGGAGAGATGGTGACTAGGAGACCAGAGGAGGGAGATGGTGACCAGAGGAGGGAGATGGTGACCAGAGGAGGAGAGATGGTGACTAGGAGACCAGAGGAGGGGAGATGATGACCAGAGGAGGGAGGGCTCAGGGAATATGTGGAAGTGAACATAAAATACAGGTACTGTAGTGTATGATATCAGAATGATGCAACATGTTTGAATATCAATTTGGCAGTCATCAAAGAAGCCAGCACCAGGCCAGCCAGCACACATACCACAGGGTACCAGCACACATACCACAGGGTACCACCAGGCCAGCCAGCACAGGGTACCACAACAACATGAGTGCTCACAATAGGTAACAGCAATGAAGACCCCTCTCCCTTACCCTCTCAAACATGCATGGAGAGTACCTAGGGGAACCATAATTGCATGAACAAATTTGCCTCCCCCATCTTCAAGTGGCCCCCCCCCATTGTCTGATAACAATGGTGTACATAAAGGGTAACAGTGATGGTGGTAGGAAGGGGTGATGGTGGTGGTAAGGGGTGGTGATGGTGGGAAGGGGTGGTGATGGTGATGGGAAGGGGTGATGGTGGTGGTAAGGGGTGATGGTGGGGTGGTGGGAAAGGGTGATGATGGGGTGGTGGGAAGGTGTGATGTGATGGGAAGGGGTGATGGTGATGGTGGTGGGAAGGGTGATGGTGGTGGGTAGGGGTGATGGTGGTGGTGGTGGGAAAGGGTGATGGTGATGGGAAGGGTGATGGTTGGGTGGTGGGAAGGGGTGATGGTGGGTGGTGGGAAAGGGTGATGGTGGAGGGTGGTCCACAAAGACACATACAAATTAACATATTATCACATAGCAGAGACTTTGTGACTATAGACTACAATCCAGGTGCTGCAGTGGCAGCTGTGGGACACCAAGCCTCAGGTACACCCCTTTCCTTACAAGGAATGCAGTTGATTAAATCAATGCCAAACTGTCTGTAGCAGCTGCATGGTAACAATAGTTAAGCTACAGTGTAAATGGGATGCAGCTGGCTGCAGGGGGGAGGGAGGGAGGGAGGAAAGGGAGGGAGGAGAGGGAGGGAGGGAGGAGAGGGAGGGAGGGAGGAGAGGGAGGGAGGAGAGGGAGGGAGGAGAGGGAGGGAGGAGAGGGAGGAGAGGGAGGGAGGAGAGGGAGGGAGGGAGGGAGGACAGGGAGGGAGGGAGGAGAGGGAGAGAGGGAGAGATGAAGGGAGGATAGGGAGGAAGGAGAGGGAGGGAGGGAGGAGAGGGAGGGAGGGAGAAGAGGGAGGGAGGAAGGAGAGGGAGGGAGGAGAGGGAGGGAGGGAGGAGAGGGAGGGGGAAAGAAGTGTTTATTGTAAGATGCAGTGACACAAGCACAAAGCCCTTCTGCACATATGGTCAATGCCAACAAAGGTTAATACATACTATTATACCTTAGGTGAGGGCATTGCCACACCCCAAGGTGAAAGTACTGCCACACACCCCATCAGTCATCAGGTAACCTTCACCATCACATCCTTCCCCACCCTCACTTATCAGGTGACCTTCACCATCACATCCCTCCTCACCCTCACTCATCAGGTGACCTTCAACCATCACCTCCCTCCCCACCCTCACTCATCAGGTGACCTTCAACCATCACCTCCCTCCCCACCCTCACTCATCAGGTGACCTTCACCATCACATCCCTCCTCACCCTCACTCATCAGGTGACCTCACCATCACATCCCTCCCCACCCTCACTCATCTAGTGACCTTCAACCATCCCATCCCTCCCCACCCTCGCTCATCAGGTGACCCTCACCATCACATCCCTCCCCACCCTCACTCATCAGGTGACCTTCACCATCACATCCCTCCCCACCCTCAATAATCAGGTGACCCTCACTCATCAGGTGACCTTTACCATCACATCCCTCTCCACCCTCACTCATCAGGTGACCTTCAACCATCACACCCCTCCCCACCCTCGATCATCAGGTGACCTTTACCATCACATCCCTCCTCACCCTCACTCCTCAGGTGACCTTCAACATCACATCCCTCTCACCCTCACTCATCAGGTGACCTCCACTCCCCACCCTCATCAGGTGACCTTCACCATCACATTTCACCCTCACACCATGAGTGATCAGAAATGTTACTGCTGGCACAGTCAAGGGGGTTTGGTCTACACGTGTGACTAATAGCATGAAACATGTGCTTGTGCTGTTTCATTGTTGTCCATATCTGTCAGCTCATCATTTACTTGTGACCTGTGACCACCAACAGCCTTATCTCCTTCAGCTTTCACCAACTGTGCTGTGGGTACCCTCTCTCTCACACCATACTGTCCTCCACTCATACCTTCAGTCACACATGTGCTCACCTTACCCCTCATATCTCTCCCCCCATGACACACGTGCTCACCTTACCCCCATATCTCTCACCCCATCACACACGTGCCCACCTTCTCTTATCTTGTGCTTCTCAATTAACCCCTGCTGGAGGTTCTCCAAATTCTTGGTGACATAGTCCAACCGTCGTTCAAAGAAGGAGGTGGCATCCTTCAAGGTCTGGGGACCCCATGAAATAAACATGTGATTATGCCAACAACAACAGAAAAAAAACATGGACCTTTGTCCACAGTATACATTAGGGACCTTAAGCTGGGTTTACAATATGACGCTAGCTGAATGTTGCGTCAGCGTCGCTGAATCGTCATATTGTAAACAACCATTGTATACCCCAGCGTCACTAACGTGACGTGACGCAGGAATAGACTTGAGTTCTATTCCAGCGTCAGCGTCACGTCACGTTAATTGTTTACAATATGACGATTCAGCGACGCGGACACTGACGCAACATTCAGCTAGCGTCATATTGTAAACCCAGCTTTAGGTACATCATCCTACAAAACCATGGACCTTTGTCCACAGTGTACATTAGGGACATCATCGTACATCAGTGTAAAGATGCAGTAAAATCAATGTTTGTATGCGTATGTATAATCTGTTGTATGAAGTATGCTCATTTCTATATTATTACTATAACTGTACATGTACACAAATATATATATATACTCAGTCTCACGCCCACACTTGTGTTAGCAACCAATAGCATCAATAGTAATGACCGCCTGCCCACACAAACACAAACGTACATAGCGACCAATCCCTTGCCACAAACCTAGACAAACATGTACAAGGCGTCATGTGCGTTTTATCAAATGCAGTCGCAATTAAAGCAATCTATCGTGGTTCATTCATTGCACCATCCTTCCAAGAGCACGTAGTTCCTTTGTGACAACAATAATTCAATGTACATGTCATCCAGTGTTTGTATTGTGTGGGGCATGTTGTATGGTTTGCGCAGTAACCTTACGTTAGATTAGATTTACTGTTTATTATTATTATTGTAAGAAGCAGCCTCCATTAAATAAAAAAAAACGCACATGTAATTGTTCTCCAGTGCCATGTCACCCACACTTCAATACTGTTCAATGACTTTGCAGCAGCCCAGTGACAGGCTTGTACAGAAATGTACAAAAATACTTGTGTCCATGACAACGGTAGTGTTTTTTTTTTGTTTGTTTAAACTGAGTAAGAGTCATCTCATAGTAGAGTCTCTCATGAAACAAAACACTTGAAAACAAAACAAAACAACCATTACCGCTAACAAGTCAATACAAACCAGTGCTACCAATTAACCAGTGCTACCAATTAACCAGTGCCAATGCTTCCTTGGGACAGAACCACCAAGATTTTAATTAGCCATACAAACAGTTCTTCCTTTTGGAAATGTGTAACAAACCAATATAACAGTGTTCAATCACATAGGGGGGAAAAAAAGTCATGGAAACCATACCTTCCTGACATAGTAACCAGTTCCAATCTCCACAATGACACTGTCATTGTCCTTCATCTTCCCAGGTATGTACATCTGCCAGACTATTAAGGATCCTCATGAAAGTGTGTGTGTGTGCATATGTCATGTGTGCGACATGTGCAAGTGTGCTTGTGTGAGATGAAGCAAAATTGTGTGTTTGTGTGCAGGTGTTGAATTGGCCACGTTGCTAGGATACAGAGCTTGTCAATGGAACGAGGACCTGGGCTCCTGCATGACAAAATAAATGATTTAAATAAATGATTTAAAACATGTCCTGATACCCATCCAAACATCGTAAGAGCAGCATTGACACCATTCTAATATCCAATAAATGGGTCTGGCGCGTCGCAAATCACGTGACCTCATCGCAGCTGCCCCCCCCCCCCCCCCCCCCCCCCCACCGTACCAGCGGTCTTGGGGTCAATGTACTCAAGACTTTCTTTCGAGTCTTTCAGTCTCTGTTGAACAGCCTTCAGTTGCTGCATCGACGTACTCAGCAGAGACAGGTCCTGCGGAACAAGCACACAACATGGTCGTGCCATTGGGATTAACTATGTGTGCGCACGTGTACTGATTGCATCACTGACATAAAACCTATTAGACCAACCAGAAATAACGCTCTGCTCTGCTTTTTCTCACCTCCTCCAACTGGGATTTTAACTGCTCCAGTTGGGGCATTCCGAGTTGAGATAAATTTACAACCTTCTGCTCTTTATTCGCCACGGTGCCGTCGGCCATGTTTGATGTGATGCTCGTGTCCAGTGCATGCACGAAGCTTTGCTAGGCTGGGGAGGAGGGATGCGTGCGGACTCGTAATTAAATTCCGCGTAGAAATAACAATACGAGGACACTAATTCCTTTAGCTTTAACATAAGCCGCCAAACGAATAAGGCCAGGTGAAAGGATTTTCAATTCAGCATCCACATGCTGAATATTTTGCCTAGTTGCGAAATGCTTTAAGCAGAATACTGATTGTAGAATACATCTGTATACCGCCAGGTCATGGAACACACTTCTTCTGTTGATTCGCTTTGTGTTTGAGATAAAAAAAAACCGCAGAAGACCATCAATTGCCCTCTCATCATCGAAGGATCACCGATACACAGGTGGCATGCCGGCGTGTTTGTGTACATGATAAATATAGTCCATTCCATTACGGTTATAAATTTGCAGTAGTGAGAAGATAGAAAAAAAAGTTGGAATGTGTAGAAATGAGCGAAGAGATTTATGCACTTAATAATATAGGTCTGTTTATTTTTTATCTCATCCTTGTTTCCTTAATTTTCTCACGCCGCGGATTCAAACTACGTATAATATAAATAATCCAAATGCATCCAGTACTTCATTGAAGCTGAACTAATTATTCTGTTCTTCATGCCACAAACTGTTATACTTTTTTTTGAAATGAAATGAATTCATAAATGTGTGCAAGAGTAAAAGAAAAAAGAAAACGGCAAACAAAACGCGCGCACATAAAGTGGAGCTTTATAACTGACGTCTGAACCTAAATGAGCATATGAGGCAATTCACCTCAAAGCATATACGTTTTTGCAGGTGAACTGCATTTGCGTTAATAGAAAAATAAAAACTAATACAATCAAGCTAGCAATCAATATATAATGGTATTAAAGTCAGTGAGTGCTATTGGAGTCAGTGCTATTACAGAATACTCAAAACCTATCGCAAACCTTCAGGCACAAGACTGAATGAGAAAATTAAAATTTGAATGAACTGGTGCTACAGATGTTCTGTTATTGATGTTGTTCTGAATCATCATTTGCAGAAGTTCTTCCAACTTTCTATAATTTTCTCTGGATTCAGTGACCTCAATTGGAGCATTATGTCCCTAAAGATAGATAAACAAAGGTCACAATACGGGTTTACACATATAGGGTATGATATTAATAACAACTTGTTTACATCTATGCTAAAATCAAACATTGTTTAGCTGTATTTGCTCAGTCACAAACTGCATGAAAATTCTACCATCTGCGACAAGCTTGGTTGACCCCTGGTAGTCGAATCCTTCAGGGGATTGGGGTGAACTAGCCTCAAAACACTTTCTCCAAACTTGCATCCCGCCTTTCAGTTCAGGCCAACTCCAGGTTATCTACTACTCCAAATAACACCTCTACAATTGTGCCTCGTCCACTCAAATGCCAGAGCATTTCCTACACATGCAGATCCCAGTGCCATCTTTCCGGAGTTCTGTTTAGCCTGTTGACTTATCCTATATTTTGGTTCATCCCTATATGCGTGTATGAGTATTGCTCTATATTTAATATATAACTTAATCATTCATAAATAGATTTCTGTTTAGAAGTGAAATGCCAAGTTAAAGACCCTTACAATCCCTTATACGTCTCTCTACCTTGGTGTTTGTGACATGCTCCAGCTCTTCATGAACCAAATTGTTGTGGTGTGACACTGCTATATCCACTGCTGTATTTCCAAACTACACCGAGAGGGATGGAGTACATAAAATTTTGCCTCAAACTACTAGCTTACATTATCCACCATATCCAATTGTATATCTGGTTGAGCACATAGTAATTTTGTTATTTCCAAATTTCCGTTTTGAGCAGCTAGCATAAGCGGCGTCCATCCTTGAGGCTGGGGCAAATACGGTTGCACAATCAGCATACAGTATGGCTGATTGCACTCATACCTGAAGCTGGTGGTTTATATTAGCACCAAACTGGATGAGAACCTGTACCACATTGCTGCGCTGTTTCATTACAGCATACTCAAGAGCAGTTTTGCCAAACTGAATAGCAATTATATATGTATTGTTCATGGAAGATGGAAAATGGAAAAATAAGGTAGCATTGGAACGTACTTTGTCTTCAAGGTTGACATCTGCATTAGCTACCAAGAGATCCAGAACAATATCAATGTATCCCTGACATGCAGCTGGAAATAAAGCTGTCCAACCATTCTAAAATTCAAACAAAATGATTAGAAGTCATGCAATGAGAATCAGAACCACTAACTGCAAAACTCTTGGAGTTTATGTTGGCTTTTGCTGCAATCAGAATACGCAGATTATCAACACTTCCTGTAAGACTTGCAATGTGCAATGGCACAAATCCTGTCTAAATTGAGAAAATTTAAAGAGTTATAATATTAGGCAGGTTATGCTTCACAATGAGCAATACAAATATTTAGATCAACTGGGTATGTCAAGGACCATTATTCATGACAACATAATTTTTATCAGTAGTTACTATACCTAAATGGATTAAAAGCATTAAAAAATTTTTTCTTTGCTTAAATCATTAATATTATTTTAGTGTCATCCATGGTAAATTAATATTTTGCATCACAATTTCAGCATCCACGTATCGATAAGACATAAAAATACACTTACACACATACACATTAACTATATGGATACTCAATAAAACTTTGTCATATTTTCCCAACTTCGTTTTCAATACATGTATGTTTTCATGTATACTGATACCGAACATGAAAAATATCACAACTGTACTTGCAATCAGCAAATTAGGAAAAATAGTAAGCACTGAATCATAAAAGACTTACAATATCGCATTGTACATTCAGATCTGCTCCTGCATCACAGAGGAGCTTCACAGTTTCTTTATGCTTGAATGTGCTTGCATGGTGTAGCGCAGTACAATTGTACTGTGTAATAATAACATAATAATAATTAATAGCATAATTACATAATTACATAATGCATATGTAAGCAACGTGCAATTTGAACCATAAACATTATGAAAAAAATAAAACTTTGCACGATTGTATTTACAATCCCAGCTGTTTGTTTCTTGACCAGTGCACTTCAGCACTCTCACATTTAATGTAATTATGTTACCGTAATCAACAAGGCAAATTTAGTTTGTATGTGAAAAGAAGAAAGAGTAGCATGACTGCATCCCACGCAGCCAGACTCAAGGGTGCATAGCAAGTTATGAAGATGCACATGGGTGATTTGAGTATTAAGTTCTGGTTGACAGTAACCACAACTCAAATCCTACAAGTGAATGCTGGTTTATTAGATAGGATGCTCCATGCAAAAATGTGAGCAAGGTACCAAAAGAGTAGCATGGCCGCATTGGGGGATGGTAATGATAGGGAGGACATACATCGAGAATTCGAATGAAATCCACTCAACGGTTTTTGCCATATCAGAAGTCAATATGGCAGCACTTAAAGAGTTTAGCACGTTAAGGGTTTAGCCTGCAGACATTAGGTCTCTAATGTATTCAGACTTAAAAAGCATAGTTAGGCAATTTGCATCATCTAAATAACAGCATGTAGTGAAAGGAAAATATGACAATGAGAGAAAATATACCCAAAGAGTAAAAAAAAAAATTACAGCTGGTGTCTTTTTCACTATCAATCTTTTCAACGAAGTAGCAATGGTCTCATTTCTTGTCATCTAGTAAGAAAACTTTGCAAAGAAGAAAACTTTCTTTTATGAACAAGAATTTACATTGCCACAGTTCATGCTGCAATCATGAATATTTGTGGTAGCAGGTTGTGTGCTAACTAACACTCATTGCTGTTGAGACTGATGCATATTATATAAGTGATAAAAACCTGTCTCTACGAGAAAGTTGGTGGTACATTCCTGTATGGAACCTACTCCCGTAGGTTCCGATATTAAAACATGCAATCGTATTTTAAATTGTGAGCAAATTATGTGTTACTCCATACAATGTGAGCACGGTAGCATTTGTACTCAAGTGCATATAATTAATTGATACAATTTTTCCACATGTTCATTGATACAATAGACAATTAAGTGCAAGAACATGATATTTTATAGCTTACAAAATCTTGTTGGTTAAGGTCAACGTGTGCTTCGATCAGAGCTTTCACAATACTTGTATGCCCTTGAGCACTTGCTATCGCAAGTGCTGAAGCTTTATTCTGTTCAGGAACGGTAAATATATTTCCACGTAATTGTGCATGTAGTGTTGATACTGATTCACTTACATCATTTTGTAAATTGACATTGCAGTGAGCCTCAATTAATAATGAAACAACGGAGCTGTGTCCAAAACTGCTTGCCACATGTAGAGGTGTACTACCTTCCTGCAGAATAGGATTTTATTTATAATAAAAATAACATGTAGTATATATCCTTGTGATGTAATGTAGGTATAGTTATCATTTTGTATACTTTGTTTATTCCCTGTAACGTTATAATCAATCGAAAAATAATAATAGTAATAATTAGAACCGTTCCCGACAAAGTTTCGTGACCCAAATGTTATAAAAATCCATTGTGTTTGAATCGGTATATCGTCCGAACGGTAAACGCTATTGAAAACTTATTTTCAAAACTTCATACTACACCATTGCTCGAGGGTAAAATACATTTGGAGGTCGTGCACTTTCTCCGTGCCAGTATTACAACGTCCGATACCCAACAGTGTTTGAACCCGCCATAACTTTCGGCAGGAGTAATCAAATCGCTTCATATTCGGTTTGAAGGTAGAGAGGTTATTTACCTATTGATTTGTTCTGTTCGATAATTTTTACTACAGAGATATAGCTGTGCAAAGTGCGTGCATATGCAACTAGATCTCCGTAACAGATGAAGTAAAAATTAATGAACAGAACAAATCAATAAGTACGGGACCTCTCTACCTACAAACCAAATCTGAATTACTCCTTCCGAAAGTTATGGCGGGTTCAAACCTGTGGGGAATCGGACATTTGTAATACTGGCACGGAGAAAGTACAAGACCTCCAAATGTATTTTAGCCTAGAGCAATGGTGTAGTATGAAGTTTTGAAAAATAGGACGTCGATCGATAGCGTTTACCGTTCAGACGTTATAACGATTCAAATGCAATGGATTTGGGTCACAACATTTTGAACTGTCCCAATTATATATAATTATGTTATGAGGATTCAGATCAAATTTAATAGCCTTTGTTTCAGTTCACACCTATAATTCTGTGTCTTGAAAAACTGTAATGGTCATAATGTACACAGCAAAAAAAGGCGCAAATCATATTTTGATTTCACAAGTGATCTTATCTGTACCAAAATGATAACAGTTTTGATACAGATATGAAAAAACAGATCACCTGTGGAATCAAAATATGATTTTCGTCTTTTTTTGCTGTGGTAGCGGAATAATATAAATAATTTCCGCTGAATTTGCTGTGACAATGGAATTTCATAAATGAATGCATCGGTATAATGTAAAGTTGCTTTTATGGTTCATGGTTATTGTAGAACTGACATAATAAGATTTGATGACAAAGATTTGTATTAGGTGAGCGATACAGGTTTTGCACACTATCAGATAAATTATATATTACATTAACACAATTACATGAATAACTTACAAAATTTTTGGCATTTATATCAGCATTGGCAGCAATTAGTGCTCTAACAATGTTCTCATGTCCGCGTTCACTTGCGAAATAAAGTGGTGTAATTTTATTCTACATTGAAAGAAAGTCCTTTATTAACTGTTACGGAATAATGTGTAAGAGCACAAGGCAGTATATTAGATAAAGCAAAATAGCTACAAGCATTGCAAACTTACACCAGAGCACAAGTTAACATTTGCCTTTGCTGCAATAAGAATATCCACTACATTGCAATGACCCTGATAGCTTGGATAACTTAGCACTGTGATACCATCCTGCAATAGAAAAGGTGTAATACCTTAAGCAACAAAATTCAAACCGCTGCTCACCTTAGTCAGATGATTAATATCTGCATTTGCACCTATTAATGTGTGAACTACATTGGTATGTCCTGCTCGACAGGCGACACATAAAGGCGATGCACCATCCTGCAATTATTGTAATGCACTTCACCCAAAGAAATCCATCAATAAATGCACATGTAGGGTTAACCTGTACATGTTGGACCAAGCAATGTTATTGGGGAGTCCAGCAGTACTGCAGGACTCAGGATTAGGTTAAGGAAACTATATCAGATTTTGCCATTAATTGCTGCACCCAATCCATTTCTAAGCTCAAGTATGTAATAAATAGCATACAAAATTGCTAGGAACTGTCTTGTAAACAGAGATTCAATTGACACATGTTAGCTTGCACCCGTGCTGTCTTTTACTATGACACACATTCAGAGGCCACTACCAGCATAATCCTTTCTTATTGATAAGGACAAAAATGAACCATCCTTGACAATTCCAATTATGTGAAAATTGCATTTCATTAAAAAGTATGCATTAAGTCATATTAATTGCTCTCTCCGTTTAAATCGCTATAACTTCCAAAAGATTAATGCTATTGACTTCTTATTTTGAACCTTATTTCAAAATGCAACTATTTTAACTGCATGAAGTAGGAACAACAGTAGGTATAGCTCTATATGCAGCAGAGTTGAGAAAGCACCAACCATGTATAGTGAGTTGGGTTGGGTTTGTATCCATATTGCAGTTAGTCCTATGGAGTATAAGGTACTGTGCATGGCTTAAGAGTGCTTTCTACACTTATCATTATACATCTGGCCCGGCATTCAGACTTCTATCAGAAGACGGAACCTTTCACTAGTTAGGGCCATTCCATTCAGGTTTATCTATTTCATAAAGTTTTTGTACTTTGTTTGGTGCATTATACTTAATCACTGTATGTTATGTACCAGCATTATACATATGACTTTATAACTTCAAAAAAATATGTAAAACAATAATTTAAATTTGTGTAGCTAAGGGATTTGTGGGCATTGTTAGTAGAAAAACTTAAGCAAAAAAGAATTGGATCAAGGAATAGGGATTTTGATTAAGTATTAAGTTTACCAAATTGGTCAGTTAGTGCTTAATCTTTTATAAGGGAAAATGTATATTTCGCACACAAACATAATGTCCTTCAAATGTGCGAAATATAGGACTACTACATTGCTGAAGCGATTGGTGCTGTTGGCGCTCTTGAACATCGTTTCTAGCTCGAGTTCTTCGTGGCGGAAGGAAGGAGAAGTAGAAAAATGGCGACGAATAACAGTAGGACCGGGCACGAGGAGTATTTTTGTTCTCTAAAAGCGCGCGCTATAATAATATGACACGGAACCAACCCCCCTCCCACGGGGGTTACGTTGCATTGAAAAGGTGGACAATAACCTACGCCTGCAATGAATTGCTAATTACCTAGCAACGACAACCATTATGTCCTTAGTTACCACCTGCCTTTGTTTACGGTTTCGCACTTTGTTACTGGTCTCGTACCCAGACCATCAATCCCACAGCTGCGGATGGATTACATCACCGCTACGTGGAAAGATGGTCTGGTGCATAGATCGAACTTTTTGGTTCTGGCTTTCCTCGATATCGGAGAACCAATCAGATTGCAGCACGTAGTGACGTCACGGTGCTACTTAATTACCAGTGTAATTGCTAGCTATAATGAGTTCGAGTAGCGTTCCAATTGGAGCCTTCTCCTCGAGGGTGACTGTTTTTAAGGCTTTAATACCTCCGCTCCAGCCCCGGATCCAGCATAGGCTCGGGGGGGGCGGCCGCCCCCCCCATTCATACGAAATGCCGCCCTCTGGGACCAATTGCCGCCCCCCCCCCCCCCCGCTCCATTCCCCACGCACTATCACGCGCGCGCGCACAAACCAAGATATAAATCATCGTACGGCAAGCGCCCCCCCCACTTTTCGTATCGGACCTGAAGCAGACTGCACCCCCCCCCCCCCCCCCCCGCTTTTCATATCGGGCCTAAAACGGACAGCACCCCCCCCCCCCCCCCCCCCGCTTTTGGATCGGGCCTAAAACGGACAGCACCCCCCCCCCCCCCCCCCCCCGCTTTTCGTATCCGCCCCTGGCTTCGCATGTATTCATTGTCAATGTGCCGCCCCTCCAGTAAAACCGCCCCCCCCCCTTAGCCAAATCCTGGATCCGGGGCTGCTCCGCTCGGGTAGCAAACAAGCCTTCATCGTGGGCAGGAGCGTTACAATGACAAGGACGCGCCCGCGACTGCTCGCGGCTAGAAATTCGATGAGAACGGGATAGGCGAGTGGAAGCCAGGCCGCCTGCCCCTACCATCCCGCAAACCTCAGACTCAACGTTCCTTTCTATCTTTTGGAGCAGCTGCTTCCTGCGTGCTTTCTCTAGATTGTTTAAGGTATACTGTTTCTCATGCAACAGTCATAAAAGGACATGTGCCTGTTGGGTGCTTCCTAATTCTTACTATTGGTGGAATCATAGATAGTATAATACATGGATTGGAAACGAGAGAGATTACGGAGTTTCATGCGCGTTTCGACTTCCGTAAACTATACAGTCTACTGAATGTCTACAGGTGTTATTCGGAGTGCACTTTCCTCTGTATTGGAGGACGAAGGGTTACTAGGCCTTCCCTTCTTGTTAATGCCGATAGCCTTTTTACAGTTCTGAGCCTTTCTTTCCGCGTTCTTTCTGGGCAGGCCCAGACGAAATTTACGTGGCATTGGAGATCACACAATAGTAGAAGCTGCAATAGAAACGACCGCTTAAATGTTGATAAGCCAACTGAACAACTCTAGGGTCATTGTACATCTATACCAAATAATTTGTAGTTTGTGGATTGTAAAGGTTTCGTCAAAAAAATCACACAAATAGTGATCATTTGTATCACAGAATACGCGTATGCTTGGCTCTAACTTCGCGTGCAATCGTTCTCAAGTCTTAAAAATGCCCCAGAGCAATACTTGCTGCTATACAGCAAGTGACAGGACATAAGACGTGTTTTAAAGTTCTTGTGTTCAATGAGGAAAATTACACAACCAAATACATGGGCGGTCTAGGACCGTGTCCTAATATGATACGTAGACATACAATACAAAACACTTACCTTCCTTCTTGTTGGTACCACAGATTATTTGATGTACGTTAAAATGACAACACCTAAACGAAACCCTGTTTGACAAAACTCACAACTATTTCAAACGCCTCAAAAAACGAGTCACGGAGTAGACGCGGGAAGTGACGTCACGTACGTATTAATGTACAGCGTTTCCAATCCATGTATTATACTATCTATGGTGGAATGCTCTTTGTTTTGAGCCCGATAATTAGTTATGACGACACGATAATTAGTATATGAATGTATGTGACGACACAAAGATTGCGTAACACTCGAGGATCCAAAGTTCGATCTATGCACCAGACCACACGTAGCGGTGATGTAATCCATCCGCAGCTGTGGGATTGATGGTCTGGGTACGAAACTACTTTGTTACTGCTTCACGTGGCACTTATAATATTAATAGTATTAGCATTCCATGCTCTACGAAAAGATGTCAGCAACTTGGTACAACAGTTTCTTAGCGCTCGGATTTGTTGCTGGAGACTCGCCTATACGATTGCGGTAGGGTTCAGAAAAGGTCTTGGACTGAACTATCCGCCAGAGGGAACGGCTAAACCTTTTGTGTGCATTTCATAGACAAGGCGAGCTACAATATTTTTGTATTTTCTTAGATGGCCATTGCTTTAGTGGCTTGATAAACCACTCGCGAAAGCCCTGTAAACTGCCGCCATGTTATACATGCATTTAATTAATGGTACAGTATGTGTGTGCTCATGACGGACCAGTTTTTTTTTTTCCTTTTGGCTTGTGGAGGTCGAAGGGACCGCTATAATTGTGGTGACAAGTTCAGAAAATGCTCCTGCATGACTCTTTTGAGCCTTTCCACCTTGTTTGGAATCCATCCCCACCTTCAAACTTCATACTATCACCTGTCCTGGGTTCACCAATTTTGCTCTCTGCTAGCTGGTCAGTACCCATACCAAGGAATGGAATCATCGCTGGATACACTGTGAATGCAGCTGTAAGTCCTCATCAGAGAATTAAACTGTGCATGGATAGCTTCAGCCCCTTGCTCGCCCATACTGCCAAAACCCATTTTGGTTGCCTCTACTAGTTCTGTAGCATGATCCTCAAGCAGGTGCATTTTTACTGTTCAACGTACTGTTGGAAAGGCTGCAGTGAAAGCATCCATAAATTCCCTGATCGATAGGTCTGTGTATAAAATGTACACTAAATAAAGACACTTTAGATACATAACTGAGAAATTACCTAGGCGAGTGATATCTTCTTTTTTTAACATGATTCCTCCATTATACAGGTGATGGCACGTTGCAAACTTAGTAAACAATGTGGTGAACTTCTCACACCGTTGCATTCTCCATAAGGGCTGGGCATTGTTCAGCAGTTTTTTTCACTGAAGAGCACAGAGTTGCTATGTTTGATGGCTGCAACAGTAAGAAATGGAGATTTTGATACAGATTTGTATAAATCCATAATTCCTACCTGTAATGCCCTGTTGACATGACTTCCAATGAATGCCCCATCTCGTTTGCATGTCATGCATTTCACCAGTACATCTTGCAGCAACCTTAGTATCATCTGTGATGCTGGTTTGATGGTCTCTGGTGTCAGTTGATGTGGTGGAGAACAGAAAGGGCAGAACGTCTGTGCAGAAGCTGTTAATTGCTGTACCAAACATCCTATACACACCGAGTATCACATGACAGCTGTATTGGTTGATCAAGAGTCTTCTGGCATATGGCACATAACAGCATTTCAGCAACAGAAAGGGCTTGTTTGGCAGATACTGCTGGATGTTCATTGGAAGAGATGAGTTTTTGTGGGGCAATCTGCTCAATGTGTTGGATAAGGTTCTTGGTTTGTGCTATGTCCATGGATTGTTTTGCAGGATACCTGCTTATCTTTGTCCAGCGACATTGTCTGTATGATGTGCACTTCTGCATATGAATATATATATATGCATGTGTATAGTATTTGGCTGGTGATGGGGTTACAGTGTTTATCTTGCAATTGTTGGCAGCATGCTTAGACCAGTCATAAACCTTTACCATGCATCTTAAAACCAAGTTAGCTTCTATTAACTTAACAGCATGTTCCATTGATTGGTAACATGGCCTACAGAAAGTATTTGGAAGGCTCATTTGCAGGTCATTGGTGATATCAATGCCAAAGACCCTTTGCAAATCGACTGCATGTGGAGCGCAGTCAAATACTCGTTTAGCCTTCACTATTCTCTTTGCATCTTGAAACCACAAACTCTGCAATGACTGCTCAGATCGCATAACAGGTCACCTTGCATCCTTGATTTGTGTGGCACACTGTTCAAGTGGTTTGTGTGGTTTGATGGCATAAAAGAGAGGCCAAGAAAGCAATGGCCACAAAAAAAAAAACATGCTTAAGAGACTGTACCTGGACCACTGAATGTATGCTAATAAAAACAGCTCGAAACCTCTGGCGGATTGGAAGCGAAAGGCCTCTCCAAGTAAGTCACCGAAATGGCTGTCTTTACGGTACACCAATGCGTGGGACTTCTAATTTATCAAGAGGGTACTTTTTTTGATGCGGATTTGAAAGAGTTTATGATCGCACTACTTTGTGAATAGGTTCATATAATTCTTTTGGCATTTGGTCGTTGTGCAAAAGAACTATAGGCATGGAAAGACAACCGTTTTTTTTTTTCCTACGAAAATATGAATGTACGATTACGTATACCGCAATAGAACTATTCGTTCTAATTATACAACTTAATGTCCACGTTTGGACCACCGTGCTCCGATGATTTGACCGTAATAAATAACTAGCAGATTGATGGATTGAGGGTAACTGAAGACAGAAGAAATAAGTGTGATCTAAGTATTGCCAATAACACTGACCTTTGTGCATAAATTGACATTGCAGTTAGCAGCAAGTAGAGCATTCACCACTGCACAGTGTCCTTTCTGACTTGCTAGGAACACAGCAGTGCTTCCATTCTGTATATATGATTACAAATGATATAGATTGCGATGCACTATGTAATTTTTTTTTGATTTGCAATTGCCAGCATTAAGAAACCCAAAATTTATACTTAACAGCTAAGTTAAGATATCCCAAACTGTCAAGCAAATTGTATGATCATGCACAATACATGTAGGAAATTAAAAAAGATATGTTATCTGTTGTGCACAAAACGAGCGCCTCCAATAAAAATGCATGTGAGTGCAGTAAGTGTGTAGGGATTTTACACATCTAATTCCTTTAGTATGAACTTATTATTTTATCGACGTGAACTTTGACTTGCACCTTGGACGCAGTAAATGAGCTTTCTGTGTGTATCACAACTTACATCATTTTGGGAATCCACATTGCACCCTGCAGTAATAAGATGTATTGCAGCCTTGCAATGTCCGCGATAAGAAGCAATGTGAATTGCTGACTCCCCTGTCTAACAGGGGGTAAATATATTAATACTTTGTGGTCATCTTGAGGCGCTACGTATATAATATTATCTGTAGCGCTAGTATGAATTATTGATGCTCACCTTTAGTTTCAATTCCATGTTTGCTTTGCTATCAATAAGAATTTTAATCACATTGGCATATCCGCATTCACTTGCCAAATATAGAGGTGTGCCACCTTCCTGTCAAATCAGCAGTTTTAATACGCGAATTAAATAAAATGCTTAGGGCAGTGTATTTACATTAAACAAAGAATGATATATGCTATTGTTGCTATTGTATTCATACTAAAAAGTAATCGTATCCAATCAGCCTACATCCCAAATAACTTCTAACCCTGCATTGCTTTCCCCATACCATTCCCACCATATAATAACTACATGTTATCTTCTGTAAGGTATGGCAGGTTTGAAATGCAATATCACAGGATGTATTTTAAAAAATCTTAACAAGACAGGTAAAATATGTCAACATAGCTAATAACAACTTACTGTTGACTGCATATTTATGTCAAGCCCAGCAGCAATCAGAAGTTTTACGATTTCACCATGTCCGCTCATGCATGCATAATGCAGGGCTGTAAATCCACGCTGCAGAAATTGAAAAGTATGAGAACTAATACCTGCATTGGTAGCCCATGCCAAAGAGCTCTATAACGGGTCAAATATTCTGAAATAGGGGAGGCTAGGAATAGTAACTACTGTACTCAAGTATTAAAAACTATGCCTTGATTATTGTGCTCTAATGCTGAACAACCCAAACATGTGATTGATGCTCTATTCGAAAAATAACCTTAAAATACACTTACATATATATGAGGCAGGCCACGCGGAAATGTCCCTTCGCTACAGTATATGGTTAAAATGCTCTCCCTTTGAATCTCTATACCTTCCCCGACTTACTATTTGCAGCACATCCTACCACACCATTACTCTATGGCACATTTTACTAGGTTCTCTCCTTATACGGTATATACAAAGAGCGTTACATCGTGGTGTTCATATCCTTCTGCAGGAGAGTCTAAATCGCTTTAAAATCGGTATATACGCAGAAGAGTCCTGTCGCTATTGATCAGCCCTGTTGGTTAATTTTTAATCTTACTCGTTGCGAAGATATTGCTGTGAAAGTACGCACACATTTTCCCGCTTGATTCCCGCCATTAATTTAGGTCCAAGTGGAGAAAAGTCAATAGCGACAAGTCAATAGCGACAGGGCTCTACCGATTTTGAAACAATTTGGACTCCCCTGCGAAAGGATATTCAGTTTTTGAACCCCTAGGGATAACACCCTTTGTATGGAGAGGGCCAAAAGGACAGAAATAAAATGTGCCATAGAGAAATGGTGTGGTAGAAGGTGCTGCAAATAGTGATAATCCTTCAACTTTTTATATAAATTGCATATTTTCAAATTATCATATCCTATCCAACTTCTTTTCTTATGCACTGGCTGTCCATCATGGAGTTACAGTGACCTGAATTTTAAATTATGGGTACAATTTAATTGCCCCAATTAACTTGGACGCTCCTTCCTGGAAAACTTTATTATATCGCGTTAGGTCCCTTTTCGCTGCAACGACTCCACATATAGCAAAGGGACATTCTAAAGTGAACTTCCCTATATATGAAATAATAATAATATATTATATTTAGTTCGTACTCCTGTAACATGAAGTTGGATGTTCGGAACACCGATTAACTTCTGTACAATGTTGTAGTGCCCTTCTTGGCTAGCAATGATGAGTGGTGTTGCGCCTTTCTGCAGAGATCAATATATGAGTAAATACTAAACTTACTATCACAATTTGATCTTCCTGTATTGAAAGATATGTGTGGCAAGTGAATCTATTTACATCAGCATATGAACACCATGTATGAAATGTATACCAATTTAAACTTGACTAAATGCACTCACACCTGTGCACACATGTGTTGACACCTCAAATTATCATTGCCTCTATTCCAATTATTCCATTCCTAACAGTAAGCTTCATGCTCTTTAAAAAAAACTCTAAGCTGTACTGTTTATTTCTCACACAAGTACCTAATACAATACACAAAGAAACATTAGTAACTTGTTGTGACAATGCCATTAGATATTGAAAACTATAATGATGGCCTAGAGCAATCATCATTATCCTGCCATGCATATGTAGGTGAAAATATGAAATAGGTTATTAATAGCTTGCTTTTGCAATAAACAATATAGGTCACAAACTTTGTTTATTTTTAC
The DNA here is from genome assembly GCA_963681505.1 of Eunapius fragilis. Lineage (NCBI taxonomy): Eukaryota > Metazoa > Porifera > Demospongiae > Spongillida > Spongillidae > Eunapius > Eunapius fragilis. The sequence goes on along the minus strand of OY811972.1, from coordinate 14,001,601 downwards.
ATCTGTACTCACATGTGTTTTGAAGTTAACATCTGCGCCTCCAGCTAGTAAGATGTCAAAAACTTCTTCGTGCCCATATTTGCAAGCTATGTACAATGCAGATGAACCTTCCTAGAAAAATAGTCACCACATGAATGAAACACTATATGGATATCAATGTCTGAAACCCATTTTCACATTAATCTGCTTAGGATGTAAATTAGAAATGAATATTGAGTCAACATTGAAACTGTGACTCAGTGATATCCAGGTTATTTTGTAATGAAAGGGAAGGGAAAGGCTAACCTAATATTTGGGTGCCATGGGGAGGGGGCATGGGGTGGTGGCATTTGAAAATGTGGCATTTGAAAATGTGGTACATTAATTATTTACAGTGCAGTAGACATTGCAACTTAGATTCTCGATTTTTTGCCTCACTTAATATTCACTGTCTAAATTTGTACTTTAAATAAGTATACGGTATCTATGTGCACATATGAAATCAAATTAAAGCTGAGGTGAAATGAATTAGCTTAATTTAGCATATAAAAGCCAAGGCCATGGCATCTGCTTATGCCTGTATGACAGAATTTAGAACTAACATTTTTTAACAGCCCATGCAGGCTATATAGAAATGAAAGATAATAAATCAGAAAGCTTTCCTTCAATAAAGTGCAATAGAGTTTAGGTCTGTGCATGTACAGCAGAGAAATTTTTTTTAGAGATGATGCAATGTAGTGAATAATTTATCACATTGTCAAAAGTAAAAGGATAATATGCTCTAGGAAAAATACATTTTTTCACTACTATTGCTTTCCATACCATGTCTTGATTCCTATTTATTTATGGCATAAAATTTCAAATAATATGAAATGTGCATTAATATATAATGCATCATAAAAGAAAGTTCTATATCATATTCACGGGCAAGGCACGTTAGTATTAGAAGTTCATACACATAATGCATTATATGCATATTTTCTTTCTTTCCACAGCTAATGCACATGGTGTTTACCTTATTGCAACTGTTAATGTCAGCGTGCGTTAATAGAAGCATCTTAACAATTTCATGACTTCCGCATGAAGCAGCCAGTGTCAAAGGGGTTTCTCCCTCCTTGATCAATAATTTATGCCACCACTGAAATCTGATACGGAAAATACGATTGTATACTCACATCATTCCTGCAGTTAATGTTTATATAGCTCTTAAGCACAGTTTCCACTAATGCTGTGTTTCCAGTTTTGCAAGCTTCCAGAAGAGAGCTAGTCTGAGAAGAAACAGGCTCATGATGTGAGAATGCATGCGGCATAACTGAAAATTATACATGCATAATTTATTAGAAGTTTTCCCATTTACCAAATTTTCTAAAATCTGTTTCCAATGAATGAATTGTTTTCATGGAAAATCTGAAACTTACTCAATTGAAAAACAAGACTACCCATTGTGATGTTACATTTTTATCCTTTAAAATTCCTATTATCTTGTTTGTCTGAACTGTTTGAAAAATTTCCCTCTGGACTTTACAAGGATGGGCAAAGTGTCCAGTTCTCTTTGATTAAAACTTGATTTTTAGAGTCAGAACATTACAGATGTTAATGGTTTCAGAAACATCTTAAATAACCTGTTGCGCACCAGTTCATAAATTCCACCTGTGTCTAGAGCACCCAAGGAAAGTAACCATTCAGCGACCTCCCACTGCAAATCAGGTTGAGTTGCTGCTTGTACAGGTGATACACCATTCTAGCAGGATAAGAAAAAATTTTACAAGGTTTGCAATCAACGCAGTTGCAGATGAGGCAGATATAAGAATCTCCTTACCTCCACAAAAATGCTTGTGCTATTTGAAACTTTTGCAGCATACAAACAAATATATCATAGTGATCTTGCATGTAAATACATCTCTCAAATAATAAACCTTAATGTTCAACTGCTGAATGGGAAAAAATCAGATTGTATTTAACATAAAAAGCAATCCACAGTGTGGTTCGTAACGGGCCTTTTACCGCTAACGCAACAGATGAAATAGGGGGGTCTACTTTAAAAATGATATATCATCACCACCATAGCTCCTATATGCTTTTCCTTTTAAAGTTTCATTACGAAGTAAATTATCACACGCTTCACTTTAGTTATATTTCATGATGGAGCTTTGTAAGGGATTTCTATACACATGCACGAGTAGAGTCGTGTTTTTCAATTTTAGGGGGTCAACTTAATTCCGATAACTTCGTTATAGGGACATGGAGATTTTTTGCGCCTCACACATGGAGAAAGTAGGCAACATTCATATTAAGAGACTGTATATCGGGTCGAGGCAGCAAAAAGGGACCTAGCACATATTATAAAATATTTCAGAATGGAGCATCAAAGTTGATGCGTGCAATTAAAATGTACGCGTAATTAAAAATTCAGGCCACTGTAACTCCATTATGGAAGACTAATTTCCAGTACGTAAAAAAGAATTTGTAGAGAACATAGGTTTCTGTTAGAATGTAAAATAATTTGAAAACTTGAAAAATATGCGCTAGGTCCCTTTTCGCTGCCTCGATCCCACATAGCACACCTGATCTAACATGAGATTAAATGACATTAATCATCAGCAAATTTTCATTCATTGCACCTTTAAAATAACTGTGAGTTGATATAACCATGTCGACTTCAGTATCGCTTATATTCATTTACACTTGCTGTGTTTCTTCTATAAGGACTTAGTTTTGTCCAACATAGTCAATTAATTTGTGACGTCAGGGTAATTATATTTAGCAAGGGATGTAGCACTGCGCATAAAAATGTTGAGCTTAGGGAGGTGTGTTTACAATTTGTAGTAAAGACTCATCACCTTTTTTTAGAAGTATCATTTTCAATCAATTAGTTCAACTATACATCACTGTAGTGCATAATTATACATCTATTATAATTATGGAACGTTCTCCGAGAAAATGGGTTTTTTGGATTTTATGCAAATCAAATCGGAAAATTAACGATATCGGGTTTCCATTTTCAATATGCCACACCGTTACTATATGTGAAAATACATTTTGGTATCTTCCGCATGCGGGGTAGGGTTCCCAAACGGCCACATCTTCAGGTAGGAGCGTTCCAATCGCTTCAAATTCGGTATGGCGTAGATGGATCCTGTCCCTATTGATTTGTCCTGTTAGTTAATTTTTACTACCTTCGTCCGTTACGGATATATAGCTGTACAAAGTACGCGCACCATGGATCTAGGCAATTCAATACAGCGGGTGCCTAAATCATTGGCGCGAATCGAGCGGGAAATTATGCACGCATTAGCATGCACAGCTATATCTCCGTAACGGATGAAGTAAAAATTAACGAAGCGAACAAATCAACGTACACACCGAATTTGAAGCGATTTGAACATTTTTACCTGAAGATGTGTGGAACCCTATGAGGTATCAGACCTAGTAACGTCGGTACTCACATGAGTAAAAAAAAAAAAAAAGCATTCTCACATATAGTAATGGTGTGGTATGTTGCGTTAAAAATAGAAACCCGATAGCGTTATTATTTCGGGAGATATATATATCGATTTGATTTGTATATAAATTTACAACCCCCATTTTCTCGTAGAACGTTCCAATATATATTACACTAACCTCATCAATGCAGTTGTAGCTTATTCCTTCACCAATAATTCTTTTAGCAAGCTGAATATCTCCTCTCCTACATGCTTCAATAAGCTCTGATACCTTGATGCATGAAGGAGATAAACGTATCATATCTCACAAGTGTCTCTGAAAAAATGACTATGATATATAATTTAAAGTTATAAATATATTGGTCGAGTAAGAGTGCAATTAAAATGTACGCATTATTAAATATTCAGGCCACTATAACTCAATGACGGACAGACTAATTTCCAGTGCGTAAGACTGAAGTTGTAGTAGTCATAGGTGTCTCTTAGAATATCAAATAATTTGAAAGCTAAAATATGCGCTAGTTCCCCTCGATCCCATATTATGTTGCATAATAAAAATTGCATATAAAAAACCTAGGTGCACAAGCATGATGTTAATTGCATACCAAAATGGTTTGCTTACCTTGGCCTTATCGTAAGGATTCAGTCTCAATTGTGAGTTTTCAGTAGCTGTTCGTTGCTAAAAGTATGTGACGCACGAATGTACATTTTTGTACATTAGTAATATTGCCACATGACTTACAGCTCTGCATAAAATGGTGAAGTCATCTCCCACCCTAATTTCTTGTATGCCATCCATTAGCAGTAATCGCTTGCATACATTTATGGCATGAGGGCTGATGGACTTGACATAATCCACCCAAGATGCAGGTAACTTCCAGTGCACAATGATGCTGCCTTTAGATATTCCACTGTATACAAGAGCGCTTGGTGGCAAGCACAGTGTCCAACAGACATTGTTCTTAGCTTTTGAATACATCTCAGAAGTAATTGAATCAGCATCTAGAGTTGCTGTTACTTCGACCGTTGCTGTGGGTACACTTTCCCTTGCATGTGGAATGCTTTGTACAAAGGGTATTTGCAGGTGCAGGTAGTCGTCCAGGGCTTTAATTGCTTCTTGGCATCCAGTTCCCCCAATCATTTTCTTTATGTAGTATACTCCAGTACTGGTCCATAGGTCCTGTGTAGTTAACAGAACATCTTCAGCAGTATTAACCTTATCCATGGAGCTGGAGGTTTTGAAGCTAGGTATGTATGTACTGACAGTTGTGACATAATCCTTCATTAATGGAAATGCATCTTCATTTTTTTTCAAAGCAGACAATAATTTCATCTTCATTTCAGCAAAATCAAATATCATTTTTTCATAAAGAGCAGGGCTGATGCTTAATTCACATATAATTTGTACAGCCTTCATGAAGTTACAATGAGTGGATATTTCAGGTACTATCGCAGTTCTTAGTTCTGCATTAACCTCTTTGCTTTTCAACAAAACTTGCAAATATTTCTCAAATTGTTCAACTGCATCAGTGAAAGGAATTAAGAATGAAGTTCCAATAAAATGAAGTGGAGTTAGTTGAGCTTGGGCCTCCTGCTCTGTACTCATGCCTTCATTTGTTTGGATTGGTTCCTTCATTGCATCCCCTCTCCGGCTACTATCTTCTTTATTTCTCAATTCTATTGTAGAAAATGATGTAATTGGTTTCAGTGCGTGCATAATATGTTAACATTATGTCAACCAATCTGGAAATATATCGGAGTAGACAAATGAAAATTGGGTTCCTATTTAAGCAAAATGCTAGGAGGGAGAGAGGGCATGTTTAATATGTTTAAACTCACCTCTTGTGCACAACTAGCTCTCATACACTGCCTACATGCACGCATTACCTTTCTGGAGAAGCTGAGCAATCCACTCCAATGCTTTAATACTTGATAAAGCATCACAAAATGCTGAAAATGCGCCCTTCATATCCTTGCAACTTCGCAGGTACTCTAGCAACTTTCCAACTTGCTCATGTCGACTTTTCCTGCTTGTAATAGTCTCAAGGCAAATTGTAGAAATAATCTCCTTTGAAAACAGAATTCGAGCTACCTCAACAGCTTCCAACCCTTCCACTAGTATACAATGCTGTTCCCGGAGAACGTTAAATTCAGGGGGCAGAACCTGGATAGAGCATCAGCAGCTGTATAAATTACTAATATCCACAAATTGATTTCTCTACACAATCTGCGAGCTGTACATTGACAGATAAAAACTGAGATGCCATGCATATTGATAAATCACATGTAGTTGTTGAACCTGTGCTGGAAAATTGGTTTTAGCCATATCACTACTCAATACACTTGGTTAATGGCATCGAGTCATTACATAATAACATATCTTGGGGTGAGCATACATTTATGTTGGCAAAAATGCAAACGTATGCAGAAAACACGCAGGATTGATAACACAGCTTCCTCAAGTCACCCAAGCGAGAGCGCTAATCCCAGGGTCATTGCCATCCAAAGAGGAGTGCTGACCCCAGGGTATTGGTTGTATTGCTACGTACGCGTTGCTAATTGTCTGAATGGTTAGACACGAAAACAGACATGATTTAGAATCGGGACGCCATACAGCCAAGGACTGCCTAAATAACCTTCATTTTAAAAAATGATGAACTTGTCTGTTGCCTTTATTTGCCAGCTGCTTCCAAGGAATGTGGAGCGAAGTCTAATGCACATACTGTATGCAGCCATCCATTTCTTATAGGCGGGAGGTGAAGTGTTTACAACTGATGTTCAACTATCCGGCTATATAGGCCATGCATAAATAGTTGATATAGCTAAATTCATTCTCGTACACAAAAGATTTTTTTGAATGCAGATGTGTCATTGCCAGAGTGTCCACCATCTTAGCGCTAATTAAAAACCTATGCAGCCGGATTTGCATTTTATTTATGTTTGCATTAGACAGAAACAACCGTGTGCAGGGGGGAGCTAGGGGCGGATAGACAAGTCTAATGTCGCACAAGCCGAATTAAACTTGTCGCATGCTCACAACCTGAGTCTGCATAGGCGTGGGACTTAACTAGGTAAGTATAGGCCGTGGCACCCAGGTGATCCAGCTAGCCCTCCCGCACAACTCATGTGCGCGGAATCGACGATTTTGGACAATGAACGCACACGTCCAAAGGGAGCGTTCATTCAGTCGTGGACAGTTTAATAGAGGGTCTATAGGTACTATATAGGTAGGTTGAAGGAGGTGTCACGAATGAACGCGACGCTTACATGAACGGGAATAATTTTAAGCGGGTTGCGTTCAATATAATATCAAGGACACTTAATTATTACATGGACTGGAAACCACCGCGTAACGTAATACAATAAATTGTCGCAATCCTCGTTGCGCCTCGTTCCCAACCTTTTCAGACAAAAAAAGGCTTTTGTGACGTTGTCTTAGCTTTGGAGTGGCTTACAGTTACAGAAAGCTGTTCTTTTGTTGAGGTAAACCCGTTATAAGTCTTAAAGATTACGTTAACATACGGGTCTTAGCTTCTACGTGCATGTTTGCCTCGCTACGCTACTTTGGTTAGGCTCCTGGACACACCGATGAGTAGACATTTGTTATGAAAGGTGTTTCCAGCGCTTAATGGTATGATACAAGTCCTATGTTAGTTTGTATTGAAAAGGATGTTTCTTAAAGGAAGGGCAAACGATTTTAATCGAACGATGCGCATGTTTTGTTGTCAGGCCACTGCAAATATGGTAATAGTTATGGCCTTATTTAACGTTTCCCAGTATACCAGGATGGTTTCTCTAAGTCCAGATTATATTTACATGATGAACGAACCTATATTTATTTCTATACATTGCCTTGAACTGATGTTTATTAATTATTGGTTCATTGCTTATTTTGAATTAGCGATGCCAAAAATGCAGAAAGGGAAGCGAAGAATGGTTTATACATAACAAAAACCAACGTCGCAGCACCCCAGTCAAGTCCCAGTCTTCTGATGCACTATAACAATCACATCGTCGTGTACATGTACTAACTCATTAATAATTCATGAGCAACGAGGATAGCGACATGAATTTATTGTGGTTTCCAGTCCATGTAATAATTAAGTGTCCTTGATAATATTATGTACTTTTGCGTATCCGTAAAGTCATAGATATTAGATGGTAAAGTATAAGTCGCCTTCCTTTCGCCTCCTCAAAAAAAAAAAAAAAAAAAAAAACGGCTCGTGTTTTAAGTGCGTGTCTCCGTAACCGTGACTGTTTTTGAGTAGAGTACCCTTTTCAAAATCATTTAAGATTACCACTTTCTGAATGCTGAAAAGCTACGGCCGGGGTACGCTAGTTTACAAACACACGAGTCTCTTTATTTTTCCGATGAGAAGGAAGGGGCTTACAACTGGTACTTTACGTCACTTTAAACAATAACAGTCAGACACACCCACATAGTTGGATACGCCCATATTTTGGGATTGCCGCCAAAGCCTTAGCAAAGCCGCACCGTGGGTGCCGGGCCTGTCAGTGATTATTGCCGTACCGTCCTTATAACCAGTTACACCCCTTGCATGTCTACCCCTACATGTATTAGGCCTATACATATGCCAGAGATCATATATATCTCTGCATATGCTCTGAGAACCTAATATTGCCGCGTGCTTGGCTTTTGAACCATGCGACCATTTGTGGCCATCTCAGTAACTATGAGTGGCCAACCGAAACCATGCATGTGAGATATTCGGGGTGGGGTCGGGGCACGGATTCCATACTGCACGCCATCTTATTTATATTTATATTTAGTAGTTGGTCAGGGCGCTTGAGAAGTTTATAGTGTGCTCCTAAACTAGTTATCCTCCCTTCCTTATACATAATCTAAGAACTCACCTTGCGATCGGCCGACATTTCTAGTGTTCAGCCTCCCACCTGAAGCCGCATTAAAACTGGTAGTACGATAAAGATAGTCGCTGACGTCATGGCGGGTTGAGTACAAAATTATTTATAACTAGCGTGTCCCCGTGAAAAATCACGGGTTGATTATTCGTCTCACTGTTATTCGTCTCGCTATTCATTTGCCAGATGAACAGTTGGTCTACCTCCTAGCTCCTCTTTTTTTACCGGCTGTTTTACCAAATGTTGCATATATAATCTATCACCTGTTCTAACATACGGTTACTACACATGCCCGCGCAATTTCAGATAGTAACTATATACATGTTCTCGGTCTGTACGATGAGACTTGAGAGTGAACCACAATAGCGTTGCATTTATTGTTTCGGCACTTATGCAGTTCCCCCCACTTTGAATTCAAGAAATATTGAAATTTTTTTTAGATATTAAATGTGAAGTAACCAGCTGTCATTGCGACCGCCTTTGTGTGGGAGGTGGTCGTTCCTATTGGTAGCTAGGTACGCGTACATACCTAGCAACCAATAGGCGCTAGGCCGAGTATATAAATGAGTTACGCGGACGTACGTACGTACGCACGTACGGACGTACGTACGTACGATGGAAATTATAGTATTAGATAACTTGTACATTCACTGCTGTTTTCGGCTAATTAGACATTACGGTATACTTCGAATGATGTATATTGTTGAGCTCAAACCCACATTTTATGCTTTTCATCTCTTTGGGATCATTCGTTCTTTCATACACCCTACCACCGCTGTTAATAAAATTACCTACGCGCACGACCTACAATGTTACTGTCATAGCCGCGCATCCTTTTTATACGCCCAATGGAGGAAGTATCTAAGAGGGGGTACTTTGATCGTGCGTATCAAAGACGGCGACAATATTTCGAAGGCCAACGAGTTATAAACATAAACAAGACAGATCAAAAGGCATATTTACAACAATTAGAACAAGCCACAGTTTTGTGTTAGCACTTTACGCGGCGTGTGCATTTTATGAATAATAGGTGCGGTTTGAATGGAGCAACACCACATAAAGTTCAGGAGCGATGCACGGTGTGTTGTCGATTGCTTGTGGCACCTAGGGATAAGAAAAAAGTAAAGGACAACAATTGTGTGGCTGATGCCATCTGCCACACAATTGTTGTCCTTTACTTTTTTCCTATCCCCACCTGCTGCCATGAAATTGCTGTAGTTGTACATTGGTATGACCGCCTTGATTTCTTATCCCTAGGTGCCACAAGGAATTAGCACATCTAGCTTCACCCATTCTTCCAATGAGCTGAAAAAGCTGGCAAGCTAAGCAAAAACAGACCTGGAGTGCGCTATCTGTTGCAGAGGAACAGATCACTTCTGTAGCCATTGCATTTGGTGAGGATAATACCATCCTGGAAAACCTCCTTCAGCACGCTGATAAAATAAGACAATCTGTGAAGAAATTGGTAAGGATAAGACCAGTGCTGAGTTGTTTTACATATATACATTACATCACACACACACACACACACACACACACACACACACACACACACACACACACACACACACACACACACACACACACACACACACACACACACAGGATGACGAGACTGCAGCTATCACCAAAGTAGTCCAGAATGGCTTCAGCATCCATGATGGACCATTTGTGAAAGGTTTGGATGCAGCTATACAATGATTATCCTTTCATGTACACAGGCAACAATACTTTGGTGGTGCCAAAGCACATTTAATTCAACTTGATAACCTCCATGCGTACCTGTAACACCTTGTGTATATGATTACCAACAAACGTGAATCCTATTTCTACTAGCCATCAAACATGCATTACCAAACTGTGCAACTGTATGATTGAAGTTGACACAGTAATGTGTCCCACACTGATTGCTTCTGCCACAGAAGTGTGCACAACGTTCACTAGAACACTATCCCTGCTTAGCCAGTGTCATTGTATACATGAACTTCATCACAGAAGCACAGTGCAAGGAACTAGGTACAGTATGACACAAATTACAACTCACATAACAAAATGATTAATTTACCAACAGAAACAGCAATACCACAGTTAATGGGAAACTTCAGAGCTTCTTTCTCCAATTCCTCCATTTCACCCAAAATGCATCATATATTCCCTTGGGCAAAGGAATGGCATGTCGGATTTGGCCTCCTTGGAGAACAAGGGGCCGAATCAATACATGCCCGTTTCAACACGCTACAAAGGACCTACCATTCTTGAGAAATCGAGTGCCCTATTCACGATTTCTAGTGACATTTTTACAGTGCTCGAATCAGGCGTACTAGTACTACAATAGCACAAGTATGACTTGCTTGAGGCTGCATGCCTAGTTTGAGCTCGGCCTAGTTATTACAGTAGCTTCAGTGGTAAGATTGATAGCGCAAGTCATGGTTCATTATATTCATTCTAGTAAAGGCATACATGTAATGTGATATGTGACGGGTGGGGGGGTGAGGTACATATGTATCCATGTCCAAGCCACGTGGTTGTCTTCGTATGATGTCATCAGTAGGAATAGCCATTGATCCATCAGTTGACAAGGAGACAATTGTGTGGTCCAGGAGGCAAGGGGGTAGAGGGGGAGGGGGGGGGGGTAGATGTCTTTTTTTTTTTTGTATGGCATGCACTATGTCTCTTGACCACATCATATCAGCAGTGCATGGGCAATTTGTTTGGTGTTGTGTAAATAAGCCATACATATGTGTTTAGTAAGAATCAGCCAGGCAAAAAATGGTTTTGAAAAACACTCCATGCATTGGCCCACATAACCTAGCTGACATGTCCATATGCCTGTGTGAGCCATCATGCCATTGATTGATTCTTTTAGCTGCAGAATGGCTGAATGGATTATGAATGGATTGGCCATTAACCAATGAATGGTATGTGAGTGAGGTCTGAAAAAAGAGAACAGAGGACACCAACACGTACAACTTTTTACATGTGTGTATAGGTATTGCGCATTTATTGTACATGAGTGAATGTATATGTGTTTGAAGCTGTTATAATAAAATGGGGAAACTCCATCTTGATTATGAAGTTTTAAAGCAGATCTAGACAATCTGGTGACTGTTCCTTGTTACCACAGGGTAGGTGTGCATTTCTTTGTTACCAGGCATGTATGGTGTAAAGTACGATGGATTGTCCAATTAGCAAAACAGACAACAGGAGACGGGGCAATTCTCTTGTGCACGTGTGAGAATGGGGAACCCAACACTAAGGCTGATTCCCCAATGCTGAACAAACTTATGGGAATGACCCCATAGTGATGGCATTGGGTTCCCCATCATAAACTCTATTCAGCACCACACCACCCAAGGAGTAAGAATTGTTTGCAGAGACATGTCCAAAGGACATTACACACTATATTTCTGAAGAGCAATATTACCATCACATAGAGGATTTTTAGCCTTGCACTCTGAGCCTTGGGCTCTGAGCTGAACTGCAAAATTGCTTTGCACTCATGTGCAAAGTTGGACTGCATTACACGTAGGGCTCTATGTCAATAGCTCATGTGAACAACCTACCAGGCCACCATCATGCACATGCAAAACACACACATACACACGCACACCACCATGCACCACATACATGCACTGACCCTTCAGAACCCACTTCCAGCTTGAACATAACATCTGATAGTCAGAAAACAGGATATCCTAATAGCTTGTGTATGTGATGAAGGTGAACATGTGTAGTAGAAATGTGTGAAGAGGGCGAGGTTACAGTCAGCTGTAAAGGTCACCATGTAAAGATCACCAGTAAGAACACACCCTTACTTTCCTTCACCCCACAACCTTACTTTCCCCTCACCCCACACCCTCACCTTCCCTCCACCTCAAACTCTCACCTTTTACTTTTTGCCTCAGTACTCTTGGAATCATTCCACTGTCCAATCAGATGAAAGCATTACATTATAGCATACAGCAATCTACAATGGCATCCCCACCCTGCCACACACACCCACTTTGAATATATGCAGAGTTGATATATTTAATACGTATTGCGTGGGCGAACAACTTCATAGGCGTATCCCGATTATTCTATACATTTACTATAGGCTGCCCTATAGTTTAAAGGTTTGGCTGAAACCAGGCTGTGCTTGCCACATTGGGAGACGTCGATGTCGATGGCTGCATGTAATATATGGTCCGAATAATGAAAATGAAACAGCTGGTTGGTCATGGTTCAAAGCCTTTGTGGTTCAACAAACTCGTACACCTTTTTTCTCCTTCAGAAATGGTTGGCGTGTCCGGCATGCTGAGGGACTATGAAATGCCGTACATGTAGGGGCCAACCTTTTCATTTCAGCCATTTCAGCAATTGTAGTGACAAGTTTTTCTAATAACATCGACGGACCTCGTTTAGCAAAGTAAAGGTACTGTGCATGCCTGCACGCACATGTATCTGTCGTTGGAGAAATTCTTATATGCATGGTGGCTTGAGGGTATGTAATGTGCCAGCGTTCGATGTATAGAAAATAGGCGGCGGATACAATTAGTGTGTAAACAAATAAGTACTGCACAGATGCCAAAAAAAAAGTAAATAAGAGTGATATAAAGTTTTGAAATTGCTAAATTAACATCTATGTGGAAGATGAACAATTAGCAACCCACTTGTCTGGACGCCATGATCTACATGTAGCAGCCAACTGTTTGTTCTGAAGTGGCGCCTCCACTTACTATGGTGTGAAGAAATTGTCAAATAATCCGGTTATGATAAGCAGTTTGGCACATACATGCCAACGCTCTGCAAGGCAATTAATTTCTTTCAAACTCAAGCACAAGGAATGCTTCAGTTCATCCAGGATGGGTGGGTTGTTATAATTTGACACTGTGGGTGCCAGGCAGTCACATAAGTAGAAAAAAGGGGTGCTGTATTGACGTATTTGGTTTTGCCTGATGGTCCACCTTTACCACGTGCACATGAATGCTAAACCCCTCCCCCCCCCCCCCCTTTGTTAGTTTTAGGTTTGTTTCCAAGTGATCAGTGATATGTAATATTTAGAGCTGTGATATGCATTGCCTAACTAATGTGGTATGATGCAAAACGTTTGTAGGTAGTACATGTAGTGGCATACAGCCTCCAATTGTTGCACAAGAGGGGTGAATGATGCCTGCTCAACCTTACAGATTTGACCTGCGTACAGTGCCATTCAGGAGCACTCTGGAAGAATTTCTGTTGGTGGATCTGACTGAGAAAGAGGATATGTTTTAGTTAGGCAATGCATATCACAGCACAAAATATTTCATGTGAAAGTAAACTAACATGGATGGGGGGGGGGGGGGCGGGGGAGGGTAGCACCCATCTGGTAGAGGCGGACCATCAGGCAAAACCGAATACGACAATACAGCACCCCTTTTTTTCTACTTATGTGACTACCTGGCACCCAGTGTCAGATTATAACAACTCATCCATCCTGGATGAGCTGAAACATTCCAGGTGCTTCAGTTTCAAAGTGCTTGAATAAAAAATTCCTTGTTGGCACAGGGTAGCTGTGCACATGTTGCAATGGGGAACCAAATGCCATCATTATGGGGTCATTCCCACAAATTTGTTCAGCATTGGGGAATCAGCCTTAGTGTTGGGTTCCCCATTCTACATGTGCACAAGAGAATTGCCCCGTCTCCTGTTGTCTGTTTTGCTAATTGGACAATCCATCGTACTTTACACCATACATGCCTGGTAACAAAGAAGAGGCTGTATGTACACACCTACCCTGTGGCAACAAGGAACAGTCACCAGATTGTCTAGATCTGCTTTAAAACTTCATGATCAAGATGGAGGGATGCAACAAGTGGGTCTTGCACAAAGTTTTTAGTGGGGGCATTACTTTGTGAGTGTGTGTATGTGTGGTAGTATGTGTGCTTATCTCTTATGATCAATTCTTATCCATTTACATTTTGCACACATTTTCAGCTCACTAATGCACATCATCGACACACAAATTCTTATTTCCATGCAGCCTCTGAGAGTGTTACAAGTTTTGTGCAGACATACCCAGAGACATGTGGCAGAGAAGCTTGCTTGCACCATTGGTGAACTTTGTGGTCATTGGGATAGGGTCATGTACACACTGGTGCCATTGACTTGCATTCATGGTGGGAGTGGGGGTGTGGTCACCATGACAACCACTTTTTTGTGGTAATTTAGTTGTAGCGGATTTTTTAAAACCTGCATCTACCTCACTTCCAGCACATGGTGGCTGGTCTGGCTCACATGAAACAGTGGGCTGGTGTGGCTGGCTACCTTGCCACATAGAATTCAGGGGGACAGACAGAACTTAACTTTGACCTGAGTTTAAAAATTGGGTACACATACTTGCATTGAATGCACAAATTTATGACATATACAGGCAATACAGGCAATGGGAAAAGGAAAATATGGATAAACAGGACTTGTGATGGCACCAGTTTAGAAACAGGACAATCCGAGGGCAAGAAATGTGCACATAGGGGACCGACATAACACCCTCCCCTCCCCCCCGGGTAGGGGGGGGGGGGGGGGGGGGGGCAAACAGGGGTGCGGTCATGATCAGTTGAGACCTTCAGCTAGGGGGCCTTACCCCAACTGGGTTGTGTTCACATTTATTAATTCAAGCTACTAGCTTCGATCGCAATTTGCATTGGCTGCATACTAGTACTATTAAACGTTACAGCAAGCAAAAGTAGCGGGAAATGTTTAACAAAATATCTCAACATAACTGAGCTCCTTGTGTCCGTCTGTAACTGAAAAGCGCACGATATTCTAGCAAGCTCAGCTGTGCGATCGAGTATTAATATCTGTGGCTACTATTACCTTGCCAAGCACAAAGAGCTGTCAGCTAATGTCGTGTGGGCCGAAGTGTGGCTAAGCACATGGAACGGTGTGGCGGCAGCTGCTATACTACTACGCACGCATAATCATGGCACTTAAGCTTGTAATATGCCCTCGTTCCCAGAGGGGAGTGTCCGGTGTCAACGCGTCGGTTCCATTCCACAGGGTCTGTGATCGTGAGAGGGAATAAATTGGAGAATTAAACAATGCCCGCACGAAGCATTTTTCAAAATTTCGATTTTTCAAATTTTAATTGAAATTTTGAAAATTTGAAAAAACCTCGCTAGATCAATTATTCACGTAGTGAATATTACAAATATCATCAAAAATCGGCAATTAATGCGTCAAAATTGCAAATTCCAATAAATTGAACAATTGAAATATTGAGTGGCGGTTTCTTACACGGACCAACGATGACTCAGAAGTCACGTTAATTAGCTTATAAGGTATTAACGAACAAGGCCTGCTACTTGTAATTATCAACAACTCACTTGAGTTATAGGTTACTGGCTTAATTAAGCTTATGTGCACGTGGAGAGTGACATTTGGTATTATACTAGACATGCATGCAGTTACAATGTCCCAATGCAAATTGTAGTACCGTACTATTACGCCAAATAAGTTGTCTTGCAGTCCCTTTTGACCGTAAAAAACAAAAATTTGCACAGTGGGAGTGCTTCCTAAAGGAAGGGATTCCATTGCGGGTAAGACCTCTTGGCGCTAATATAGGCTGTTGTTTGTGCCTGACTTCCCGCATATTTCCTGGTACATCCGTCGGGTATTGTTGCATCTATAAAGAGTCAAGTGTCTTATATTTCACGCAACTCACTGGAGACCACAGAACTAATAGTTGTACACATTTGGTAAACATACTGTAGGCCCAATTACGCTACACACTTGGTGAACTGAGCCAGTATATGGATCGCTGTGCCTAGTCGGACCACACCCAACTTCGCTGTTCCATTCACTGAATTACGATGTAGGTCTGTCTGGTCTATCAGTGTGCACCCACAGCCTATCAGTTGAAATGTCAGTTTTTTTGATAAGCATCCCTTTGTGCTCTGATCGTTACATTTTGCATATTAGTGATAACACATCCCCTGGTTGGATAAATATTGGCCAACTAATATTACGTGCAATTGATAAACATACATGTACATGTGTCTTTATTATGCAGATTTTGTGACCATACATTGTAGTGAACGGTTATGCTGTTTTACAGAATTTGGGAAAACACAACATACACACAATTTGTGAACATTGGACCAATAATTTTACACAATCAGTGAAGTCTCCCTAATTGGTGAACCCAAGCACATTATAGTTGTTACAATTGATGAACACATGCAAAACAGCCTGATAATAATTGTCCACAACTGCTGTACACAGCGTTTTTAATATGATATTCACGACCCGGGTCAATTCCTTTACACAGCCTTTTGGGATACACAGCCTAATAATTATCACTTTATCATTTTTATTTATTATTTGTTGGTTTCATTTGTGTATATTTTGAACGTGTTGTTATTATTTTATACAGTACATGTGTATTAATCAGATAATAAAATGGAATACATACAGATATGGCTAACAACAACACGACCTAACATATACTTATCCTAACACACTCACTCACATGTTATCAGTGAATACTGGGACTGCAGTGATGTTACACAATTGTTGAATAATGCCTAGTAGTTAATAATTGTACAAATGTACATAATTGACTATAACACACACACACACACACACACACACACACACACACACACACAATGATTTAACACTGTATTTGAACCATAGTTCATGGTCAAATTAAAATATCATGGTCTTATCTCAAATTGACCCAATAATTGTGAGCAAGCCTATTCCATAATTGGTGAACGCTCACAAATGGAATATTTAGGCTGTGTTCACCAATAGTTCACCAATAATTGTATTTGTGCCGGTGTGATAATTGTATTTTTGTGTGTGTGTTCACCAAGTACATGTATGGAGGCTTAGTGAATTGTCTATCACGGCGCGAAGGCATACCGTATGCGGTGTTGTATATCGCATTGATATTACACGAAACTGGTCTGCAATCGTCGCGTATGCAGTATTAGGTGCGACTGGAATGATACGGATACATTGTATATACGTATGATATCAGGTCTGCATACGACCTCTGTATACCAATCAGTATACGTTTCATGACCGTATACTGACGTTTCGGCATACGTTTGATGTCTGCATGCAGAGTTTCGGTATACGGGTGATTATCGTAGCATATCCCGATCTGCATTTGGCTACTATATACATTCCCAATAACCAGTAATAACATGAGTTGCAAACTTTATATAATGAAATCACAACTACATGAATAAGCAGTACGAAATTCTGCTTTCTATACTTCTTTCCTCCATCATCCATGCAGCTTTGCATCCATTCGGTCCTGGAGTTGAGGTAATGTGCGCGTCAAGTCAGTAGCCGCGGTATAAACATCCATGACTTACTGGGAGCAACTGAAGCGCTGTGAACATAGAGTGCGCATAGCAAGTTCTTCAGCTGGTAGTACTTGCCATTTCTAGGGCAGGTTCGATCCTTTGTTTAGTAATGGACCAGTGGTTTTATGCTGTGCTTGCTGTCGGCTTTCTGTATTAAAGAACACCCAGGCCTATTGAAATTGTTTGTAGGCCGCTAAACAAAGCACATAGACACATACATCAATGATCTGATCATGCATTAGGCAGAAAACATTCGCTATGATACTATCACCAGTTATGATACAAATTTGAACTTTCCTGGGTGTGTATATAGTAAAAGGCGCATGAATAACCTTGACACTTGTTCTAAATATAGGCTGCTGACAAATTCAAGGCACCCGAAGCCAGTGCAGAACCAGAAAATGCACCAACTGCTGGAGGGGAAGCTTCAGGCAATGAAGACTTGAGTGCAGTGACATGGTAATATCTATACATATTAATTTAATAGGTTGATACCATTGGAGTGGAAGACAAGGACATTGAACTGGTTATGCAGCAAGCCAATGTCAGCAAGGCAAAGGTACATACTAAAGTGGGCTTTATGGAACTAAAAGATTGTGTTCTCTTTCTGTTACCTTCCCCAACAGGCTGTGAAAGCACTCCAAAACAACAATAATGACATTGTCAATGCTATCATGGTAATGATGTGTGTGCAAGTCATGTGTGCATCATGTAACATGTCTCTGCTTTGTACGGGCACTCACAATGTGATGAAGTTGCTTCTGTGTTGCATATTCTTGTTGCTGTGTATTGACCTTGAGCCGTATGTGTATACAATGTTTGCCAGAATTGAGTGCAATTTTAAGTTGCTTTTTACTGTTAATGCATGCTTTGTGTTACATACACACCCTGGCTTTAACATTGGAGGCAGTACCTCGTGGTAGTAATTCTGCAGATTACAAGGTGTTAAACTATTGTGTAAACTTTGAGCCACGTTCTATTATGTAACGTTTGGTCGCTTCTAGCCAGCTAGCTAGCTGCTTTGCAACATATATGTAGATATGGCTTGTTAGATATGTTGTGCACCACACATAGGAATGTCACCATATATAGATTGTGTATATGTGCATGGTGATCAGTTTCAAACTTAATACTTAGATATAGCTTTTCTGATACTACTAGTGGGCCCAAAAGGTGTAGCGAAAACTGGGAGCAGCTAAAAACTAGCTATATGCTCTGCTTCTAATGGTTCTACATGAGAAGGTTTAGGAGCTGGTTGAGAACTAGTGAGGTTCTCTAACGCCCTTGGAGGTTGCATGTGGTAGGTTTTGTAGGTGTAGGCTTCAAATGGTATGCACTTGCAAGGAGGACCTGCATCTCGATCATCAATAACCACTTATCTGGATCATTCTCATCCCCACCTGCTAGTATGGACTTGACAGAGCCAACAAATGCCTGTACTGGGTTATCTGCCAGTCCTGTGCTAACAAAACTGGTGGCCCTTCCACTTTGGGAGACCTCCCTGCCTCAGCAGATGCCCCCCTCCCCCCCCCCCCCTCCTTCCACATTGTATACCTCGTATATCATGAAGAAATTACAAATACGTGTAGATGATGCAAGTAATAAAAACATTCTCTATGAGAACATGGTGGCATATACATGTAGGATTGGATGGAAATATATATAATAGTAAAAAGGAAGTAAAGAAGGGTTTAATAATAAGAAAAAATGTAGTCCTATTTTTGCACGCAAACATAATGGGCAAATTATAGTTGTTTCCTACCTTTTAATACACCACTATTGCCTTCCAATCCTATATGCCACCATGTTCTCATAGGTTATGGTTATGTTATGATTGCTAGTAACAATAAACTCGAAGAGTCTCCAATAGCGCTAGCTAGTACATTCTTGTTTGTATTTTATTTTTATTTGTTACATGTTTCGTACTTGTATTGTTTTGCTTAAAATGCGATATTCAGATGCCCTAAGCATGCATGACCAGCATAGTTTCTTAAAATTAATTTTTAGGGTTAGGGATGTGTGTGTATGGCAGGCCTGTGCATGCCTTGTTAACACCTGGTGTGCATGCAAATGTACAGTAATTACGTTTTAATGACTGTAATCTATGAACCAGTATAATGGTGGTCTTGAAAACCCTCAGCAAGCTGTACTGTAAGAGTATCTATTGGACTTTTAGCAGCTAATCTCGCTAGTTCCCTTCATGCCATGCCACTACAAGTTAAGACCCCTTGCTCCACCTCATCAGGGTACTCCCTTTTCCTTAGATGCTGCACTTCCACATTGGGACACCTCCCCTCTTGGGCCATTCCATCCAGTGCACTGATGCCCCCCCCCCCCCCCCCCCCTTCCTCCTGCTCCACCAGTAGATGCAACCCCCACTCCACCTCCACAAGTAGACACCATTTGGGGATTCTAATATACCATATTCGTATCTGGGAAAAGGGGTCTGCTTGCAACTAAATATTGAGTCCAATTGAACACCATGTCATTATCACCCACAGAGTATGAATGGCATAAGCTAGTATTTTTAGCTTAATTGAGTGGTTGGTTAAATTGCAGAAGTGAGGGGTGCACAAATTAAATGGTCTTATTTCAAAATTGTCTAGTTCTATAGTTACTATATATCTCTTATCTCATGAAGGAATTTTTAAAAAAGATGAAATAAGTAATAAAACCATTCTCTATGAGATCATGGTGGCATATAGATATAAAAAGGAAGGAAACAAGGGTCTAATAAGAAGGGGAAATGGTATATATCTCCCCACAAACACAATGTCCTACAAATGGGCAAAATATAGGACTATTACATATTAGACCCTTGTGCCCTTCCTTTTTATACCACTATTGCCTTCCACTGATACATGGCCACCAATGTTCTCATAGACAATGTTTTTATTACTTGTGTTATGTTCCTAATTGCTAGTAATAAAATATACAACTCAAAGAGAGAAAGCAGATGGCCCGTGACTATGGAATTGGGCATCACCATCAATCGTGTAAACCACAATCATTAGGCTTTCAAGTAACTAATACAGAACAGAACCATTACATTTAATTACATACACATACTGTAACAGACTAAAACAGTGTTAGCAAGGTACTACAGTTATTTAGTTCTCATATGTCAAATTTTTCTAAGGACATCCACCAGAGTAGACCAGGTCACAGGCTTTACACCCATGCCCTGAAGCCATCGTTGGAGAATGGCCATGTTGATACTTTCAGCATTCCGTTGGTGTTCCTTCTCCAATGCTTGCACAACGACTCCATTGGCATCATTCAGTAGAAATATACCAAAATTTGAATACTTTATACCAACTTCTACAGCTACATTGACCTTCCTAGCAGACAAAGATAATAGTTCTGGCATGGTGGGTGTTCCTGGAGGAGGGGCAAACCGTCATTACCCTGACTAATCATAACAACAATGCTAGGTGTATGTACATATACGCACAACATGCTATCCTCATACACAACATGTGGCCCTCCATCATAAGTGTCTGCTCAATAATTGCAAGGGGGGGGGGGGGGGGGGCACACAAGACAAGATGATTTGCCCCCATCCAACGCGAAATGTGGAGCCTTTCGGTGCTATGCTCGGAAAACAAGAAAACTTTATAAAGATACAAGTAAAGAAAAACATTCTCTAACGAGAAAGTTGGTGGGATATAGGAATTGGAGGCAATGGTGGTGTTAAAAGGAAGGGAACAAGGTTTTGAGAAAAGGGTAATGAGACAAAAATCCTATATTTAGCACTTCTTTTGGTTCTGTTACATTTACACATGCTCAATATAGGATTTTTGTCTCATTACCCTTTTCTCAAAACCTTGTTCCCTTCCTTTTAACACCATATATCCCACCAACTTTCTCGTTAGAGAATGTTTTTCTTTACTTGTTTCCTCTATTTTAATTATCATTTTTTTAATCGATTATTAATACTGGCTAGTGCCCCCACCCCCCCACCCACCCCCACCCCTCCCACCCTCCGCTTCAATTACCGTCACGAGCAGACGCCCGCTTTTGTTTGGGATCACTGTAAGGAACGCGGGAGAATTCTAACTCGTCGTCTGCTCTCCTCTTTGTTTGCACAATTCTAAATATACGTAAATGTCCCCATGGGAACGCTTCTATTTAACACTACGCATTACGTAATGATTACGTATGTACGTTTTAAGCTTTATTCATATATCTGATACTTGAAGATGTCCTTCCAGGAGATTCTAAAGCGATTGGTATAATTGGCGCTCTTTAAAACCATTCCTATCCCGAGTTATACTCACCCGAGAAGAAGAAGAAGACGACGACGACGACGACGGAGAAGATTTGGCCTGGGGACGAGGTAAAACACGAACTTTTTTGTTCTCTTGAAGCAAACGGTTTGAAGACTGGAACAAAACATTAAAATGACCGTCTTTGCCTTCTTGTTCGATAGGAACAAAGAGCTACACTATCCGTTTCTTACTACGCGAGTTATACGCTGGTTGCGGTTTTTTAAAATGATATTCACGACCCGGGTCAATTCCTATATAGGAACTAGTTCCTGATGGGATTGTGGTAGCGAAAAAGAACCACCCAACCTAGCAACATTTTCCAGGAAGGAGCTTGAAAGTTGATGCGTGCAATTAAAATGTACTCGTAATAAAAATTTTAGGCCACAGTAACGCCATGAAGGACAGAGTGCATAAGAAAAAAGTTGTGGAGGGCACAAGTATCTCATAGAATAAGAAATAATTTGAAAACGTAAAAATATATAATGAAATTAGCTAATGAAATTAATTAGTTGGGGTAAGTGGGGTGGGTGGATGGATAGCCCTATGCATCAAGCAAACATCTATACAACCATGGTTCCCCATACACAAACTGACTGCCCATACATTAACATGTGGTCCCCCCCCCCCCCCCCCCCCCCCCCCCCCCCTCTGCCCCCATACACAACATGTATGCCGAACACTACGGCTATTCATACATGACTAACCTTCCAACTGTGGAATTACTTGGACCACTAGCTCTGACAATAGCTGGGATGAAGAGAAGGCGGCCACGGAAGGCAACACTGCAATAGAAAGGAAAGGTTACTCTTAACAGCCTCCCTCTAGTAAGAATAACGCCATCATTATAGGATTTAGGATCCACAATTGCTTAAGGGGTCAGGCATCATGTTACATGTAATAGTATCGTATGGAATGTGTTTGCAGTCAAGTGTAGATAATGGGCATATCGTAAGGAAGGGAAACGATTCATATATTCATAAGGAAGTTAACTGGCTTTGGGGCTATGCAATTTATCCATAGCAGTATTCATTATCAAGATTGCAGAATACTTCCACATTGTTAAAGTAGGTTCGTAGTTACACTTTATAAAGAAAGTGAAAACTCTATACGATGTACTTTCAACATACCTGGTGTTCCTTCCTTTCTAATCCAATCAGTGTGGCCACTGGTTAGAGTCATGTCCCAAGAACAACGTGTACAGGATGCTCGGGTTGGGTCTTCATCATAAGGAATAGCTGCACTTTTACAAGACTTAATGGAGCATATAAAACCATCTTTGAGTTCCGTCCCACCACTGTATTTGATAATATTGGCACATTCCATAACACCCATATGGATAAGCTTTCTAATTTTAGGGCATACTGTTGTGCGAACCCCATCATTAAGATGTACCTCTATGTAGGACACTGAATCAATGATGGTGAACCTAGCAGGATACTTCCTGCACTTAAAAGAAACACAATTCCTATAAAGACAGGCTGGGACTTTGTTATTTTCAACTAATAAACACTCCTTGTGTTGTAAGAAAGCTACCAAGAAACTGAATAATCCATGTGGTGTAAATTCATTAGGAAAACAGACCAGGAGAGGATCTGGTCCTTGGCGGGTACTGATCTTGTCAAGATTCAAAGGATCTAAAAGGGCTGGCATCAAGTAGCCATTAACATTTTCTAAGGGAACCATGATAAAGAGATGGCACATCAATTCTGTGAAATGCCTAACTGTAAAAACACCATCAATGAAATGTCTTTGAAATTTCTGATGAGAGAGAAATTCATTACGGACTATAGCATGATCCCTGAAGTTAACACACCAATCATGTTTTGCGCCTTCACTAGTGAATGATTCTGGCACTTCATGGCCTGCCAGCTCATGTTTGCACTGGACTAGGGCTGTGATGATCTTCAGGATGACCTGAGGATCAGAGAACACTACCTCCCTAAGACCTGGTACTTCATGGTACCAAAGGAATACGTTATACTTGACTATATGGAAGAGAGCTGCCTCCAAGCCTTTCTCATCCATATCTAACCTTTGAGCCTGCTGTAAACACATCTTCAGGCTCAAAACACCTTGTGGAGCAGATGCTCTTATCTGCATCTCCAGAACAAACCACTTTAATGGCAGAAGACGGTGATTGCCCTTACTGCAGTTAGCTACAATTGATCGACGTAATTTATGGGCAACCTCTTCATCTACTTTCTCAGGAGTTTTACTATTGACCTCCCAAATTGCTTCAACTCCCGTTTTGTGGATAAAAAATTCTGAATTTGCCACACGTTTAATGATTTCTTCTTTCTCCTTCTTCGTCTCTGAGCATTTTTGTTCCTCATCTCTGTGTGTACCCATAACATACAGGTAAGGATGAGAACCCCTGGTGTTAGTTGCAAATGCTCTCATACACTGCTCTAGCACCTGCTTGTGGGAGGATGGAGATGTGTATGGTTTGCCTACTGGCTGACTGTTCTGCCCATAGAAATAGATCTCTGGGCAGTGATCTAAGCTCTCTGAAAGGTTTACTGCAAAGACAATTGCCGACACATCTTGGATAAAGGCTGGTAAGATATCAAGGAACTGGGGCTGACCACCACTGTCGATGAACTGGACTAAGGTCACTTTAAAATGCAATACATTCTTACCTATAGCTTTTTTGAATGCCTCAATAAATCGATTACTAATTACACCAGCAGCTGGGTTATCATTGAACTTATCCTCCATAGGTGGTGGGACCTTGACATCCACATGTAGCGTTGATAATGGGTCAGCCAAACTTGATGGTTGCTGATGTGCAGCTGGACGAGGAGAAGCCTGAGTTGTTATGGAAACTGATGCTGGAATGGGGGAAGGCTCATTCTGGTAGGCATTTATAAGAACCTGCATCAGCTTGGATTCATCCAAAACCTCCCAGTTACCAGTATCTTTCTCGTCCACCCCTGCTAGAATAGACTTGACAGAGCCCACAAATGCATGCACTGGATTATCAGCTATTCCTGTACTAACACGACCGGTGTGTTTATCTGTGTTCTCTGACAGAAGGAGCCACTTGAGGTGGGTCTTCCCCACGCTTGCTATCCCAAGCACCAGGCATTTGATAATCGATACATTTACTGAACCTTCCTTCATAGCTGCTTCAAACAATTTTGTCGCATCTATAAAAATGGGGGGGAGGGGGGGGGGGGGGGGGGGGGGGGTTAAATACATGCAGATTGCAAAATGATCCACAGTACACCCAACATTTTTGATGAAGTAAAAATATATCAATAAGACCTGGGCAACACATATATCACATGTAAAACCAGTTGTCGCCTTTCTTTTAATGCCCCACCACCCAACACCTGATCATTTGTTGTAGTAATGCAACAAAAAAGTAGTGGTGCTATGATATAATTTAGAAAAGCCTCCACCTGAAAGATGCATCAGTGGGTCGTGATGATACATGTACATGTATGTATATGTACCACTTGTTGAGGCATGCACATCAACCTCTTACACTCCTCTCAATAGCACAAACCCACAAACCCTCCTTTCAACATGTTGTGCTCAGACCATATTATGAACAGCTAACGATACAATAACTGAAACAATAGTACATACACAAACACATAAATTATAGCAGTAAAACAGGTTAGACAAGTTAGTTACATGTTTGGTGCAGTTAGCTTTGGCCGTTCATAAATATTACATATCAACACAAATGCAAAACTCCTCTCCTAACTACCGAGCGTTTCTTTTTATCCTAACATAATTTGGGACACTGTCCAGCAAAATCACCCCTTGACCAGACCCTTGGAATGCATTACCATAGTAATGAAGAGGTATAATGGATAGCGCCACATTATTAACTAGGGAACAAGTTTTAATAATGTTGCCACTCCTTTGGCACTGCAGTATACTTATAATCTTTTTGTTTAAAACGTATCATCGTTTACAGCCCTTAAACCACTGTAAGTGTATTTTTATCTCTTAGAAAATGGTTTTGGGTAGCCATTTTTGTACAAAGTGTTCAATGGCATAGTTATTGACACAAAAAGGACAAATGGGACAGTGTCCAGCAAAATCACCCTTCTGGATAGTTTCATTTTCAAATTTTTTTCATTTTCCGTGAACTCCAAAGAGCTTTTATCAAATGGTCCTTACGCATCCTAAATTTGACAATCCATCATAAAGTTATTAGGCACTGAATTTATAACTAGCCATACATTTCAATGCGAGCGTTACTTTTCTTTTGCTTGTCCAGGAAAATTTGATAAAGTATAATAAAACTGAAAAGTAGGATTTCTTTAAATGTACATGCATGCAGTTAACTGTTAAGTGATAGTATCTCTCCCAATGTCTCATGCTGTCCTGGTGCAGGTCAATATATGGCCCATCATCATGCCATACATCCCCATTTGGCCATAGCTTGCAATAAACATAATGTTAGACTCTTCAGTCCAATTTTGATGCCAACATTTCATACACTGCTTAATTATAGACTAGATCCACCAGCACATTACTTCAAGCTACTGCAACGTCTTAAGCACATTCTCATTGTTAATCCTGATGGTCTGACATACTGTATTTAGAGTCAGCTGAGTCACTTCTCAATGCAATTGAGATATACAAGCAGTGTTTGCTACACGTACAAGTAGCAGGAGTACAGTGTACATGAACATAGAACTAAGCTCCAATTGAACATACATGCATAATGTAGAAAGACAATACGTGATATGGACAACTTACCAGCAAGCTGCTTTCTCTGCTGGTCAAGAGTACTTTTATCAGCCATGACATGAAGGGGACCTCCCCCACTCCAAGGTGTCAGTGTTCTTAGGGATACCTTCACACACTGACCATACAGGTCCACCAAACCAAACATACCCATGGGGACAGTGCAGGGAAGTGTAACCATGTGGGCACCATTAATGAAGAGGTGCAAGGTACCAGAGTTTGTGTATAGCAGTCCAACTGTGTCCCCAACCTTTAGGTCATGGAAATTGATTTCATCAGGCAGTTGATCCACTTCCTGGTGATATTAATACATATGTAAGTAAACGTTAGAGATACATGTAAAGGTCCTGTAATTTTAATGTACATGTACTTGTTGAAAATAAAGTAAGCATTCCTGACTTACAGTAGAGGTGATAAGAACTACGGAAGGTTTAATAATTTTTTGAAACTTCTTATAATACTTTTGTGATTTGTATAAACGTTTTGCATGTGTCTGAAATAGTGTATTGACATCGTAGCAGCATTTACTAAAATTTTAGCCTAAACTGACCAGTGGCGGATCCGGGGTGGGGTGGGGGGGGCACCGGGGACCCATGCCCCCCCCCCCCCCCCCACCTTTCGTCGTCTAATTATACGTTCATAGTCGCGTAATACTGCGTTTTTAATTGCATTTTGAACATACAGCTACCAAAAGCGTCCGTGCGGGGCATATCCCCTTCCCGCATCCACCCCCTTTCGGTGAACCACGCCCATTTCAAACTTAATTATAACTTTTCATTATTCGTGCCCCCCCCAAATTCCTGGATCCGCCCCTGGTCTGATGATGTTGTATTTGCAAATACTTGGCTTCCATACAAGCACATTAACTCATCAAACCCAGCCAATCCTCATGTATATGAACATTTGTATTCACGCATATAATTCACACCATACAGTGCATACAATACATACATGTAATGTACATACAAACACATGTACAGTGTCATACCTGCCCTCCAGCATACAGAGCTAAGGATGATTTGCCATTAACTGATGATGTCACAATAAAACTTTGTCCCAACAACTGCTTTACATTGTCCACAGTAACCACCTGTGCTGTACTTTGTGTAGTGACTCCAATGGACAAAGTTCCACTCCATTTGGAGTCCACCTCCATAATCTCCACCTATTGATGTGTAATCAGTATGCATTGTATAATATCAATTGGATGAAATAATTGCACACATCCAAATGCACTTGCAGTGTTAGCAATTGCCAGAATTGCATGTATGCATCTGTATACATGATGTACTAGAAAGGCACCAACAGGATAAAATAAAGCCACACAAAATCAGATATACATGTACTGTACCAACAAATGAGATATTTTTCCCCCACAAACCCAGAATAGAAAAAATGGATGAGTGCAGATTTATTTTCACAGGCATGTGAAATGAACACTGTAATATGATTCAATGTTATCCCAAGGTCAATTGTATACCCGGGTGTATAACCTAAAGCAGCCAAGATAACATGCACGAAAGTCACAACGCTCACAACAAAAGTGAGGGACAACAGTATGTGGTGACAATGCCTAAACCTGTCATCTCACCTGAAAGATGACATCACTAGGTAGAGGAGCAGAAGTAATCACAATGCCTCTTGAGTTGTTATTAAATCTACAGGCCACTTGTCCTCCATGTTCAAGTCTGATATTGTCACCATGTGTGGAGGCAAATGTGACCAACCTATTGAGAGGGAATATTGGAGGGAAGAGAGAGGGGAGGGGATAGAGTGGAGTGTGTAGGATCATGAATACATTTGGTGGTACAAATGTTTACTCTTTGTGTTCCACTGGCTGCTTTATCTGTAAACAGACAAATATACATTTCATAATGACATGTACTCCAGACCAAACACATAAAAATTGTATGCCATGCATACACGAAAGTACTTCTTGTCAAGATTACGGGTACCTCCCACCACTATTAATATTGCTATGAATTATTAGCAGTGTGTTGCAACTATTTGATTGTCTGTGTACATACATGCACATACATGTACATGTATTGTGCTGCAGGGTGGTCCATTAGACCTTTTGTGTTGCCTTGGTGACCTACATGCACACTGCACTGACTATTAACTCATCCCCAGACCACACACAACCCACGCACACTACTCACCCCTGAAGGCTTCAGGTTATTCTGTTCAGTTAGGCTATCATCCTGAAGTAGTACATGGAAATATGTACATCATTGATGGTATACAACAACACATGCAACAGTTGGTGCTCATGGAAACACTACATGTATACCATCAGATGTCTTAATTTTATCTTCAGTGCCTATTGACAAAACTCAGATTTAATACCATATGATTTCAAAATGGATTTTATTTTCTTATGTCTCTATGTTTAATCATAGCCAAATACATAATTAAAATATATAAATTATACTGTGTTACGTACATACCATATCAATAACACACATACACTATAATTCAAGGGCTACAGCAGACAAATCATGGGCCTGCAAAGTCTGGGCATTTTGCCTCATTAACATAACCAACAAATGGCAATTTACAGCTCATGTAATGAAGTTAATGAAGGTTGATGGTTGTCTGCAACAGACAACTAGTACTTTTCAGACTTCTTATTGAAATCAGTTATGTTAGACGTACATTACATGGAGGTCACAAGTGAGTCATACAAGCAAGCAATTACATGTAAACAAGGGTTACGCATACCTGAGCACCAAACATCACACCAGCACACACATTAGGTGTCTATGTACATGTACATGCACACCTAACCTAACCTTTCTCCTGTTAAGCTTCAGTAGTTCAATTATTTCCTTGTGACCCTTCATCACTGCTATGTCCAGAGGTGTGTTCCCATCCTGAAGACCATACATGTACATGTACATGAGTGATATACATGTACTTATGCATGCCATCATGTGTGAATGGAAATCAAAACACCTTTTGCTGATACTAACATGCACTGAACTAAAAACTGTGTATTTGATTACATGCACTTAAAATTCTAATAGAATAACAATAGTTCACAAGACCAAACAATACAGAAGATTATGTTACCCATAGTAACCACATACATGTACATGTATAACCATTTAAATTTGAATACGTGTACATTGTGGCAAATAAAATATTGAGACCACATCTCTTGTGGAATAAAAATCTATTAAAGGGAAATGCAGTGTACATGATGTAACCATAAAAATATACATATAACTAGGTCCAACAATGATGGTGTCACTAAGATTACATAATTCTACAATACAGGAAGTGTGTAAAAAATTCAAAGGTAACAATAAGAGTACTATACTACATCAATATACATGAACATGTATCTGCAACATGTCCCGTAACTCCCTCACCACACCACATCCCTCCATACGCTCATTAGTTCACACCCCGTCACATCTAAACATTTCTGACAATAGATGGCCATGGCCATAAATTTCCCCGAAACGTTATATATCAAAGTACCAGTGCATGCTGACCACTACATTGTAAATGGAGCAGATCATTTCATACCAACCTTATTAGCCTGATTGATATCAGCTCCTGCTTCAATGAGTTTCTTTAATACTTCAAGGTGTCCATTGAAACATGCTGCCCACAATGGACTCCGACCGCTCTAATACAAGAGTGATGAATGTAAACTACTTATTAATGACCAGTCCTTTGTGTGTTACAAGTAATCGTTGTGCAAGTACATGTACGCATACTTCATTAAATAATTCTGCATGCTACAATTCATAATGTGTGCCGATAGTGGACAGTCTCCTCTGTTGACTGACCTGGTTAGTCAGCTGATGTGATTTTGCCAAACAATGTCTGGCTGACACAACTAAATGCATAAATTCGTTAACTAAGTCATATTGATTTGTACATGTGTACATGTAAATTGCTGTGAATGAACAAATTGTGTGGTTAAGTGGTCTAAGTGGTTTGTGGTATATGAGGAAGCTCTTGCCATTGATACTACACAATGCACTAAAAGATCTTACTTGCATGTGGCATTTGTGGCTGGCATAGACTATCAAAGAAACACTTGAGGCATAAATAAACCTCAGTGTTGATAGCTGTTGTATGATAGTTATGTAACACACTTACCACCACTTAGTAATATAAGCCAAGTTAAAAAATAAATATGGCTGCCACATCATCAAACGAATGAAGTTCTCAGGGGTTATCTATACACTGAAATTTTATTTTTATTACTACAAACGCAAGATATTAGTCTTCCCTTGATGTTTAAACTTCCATATGAATCCGAAATTTGAAGTCAGCACTTTAGTATTCAACCCTTTCACCGCCCACAAAATGGGCTCCAATTAAGTTAGATGTCAATAATATCTGCATCAGACAAAAAAAGTATCAAGTTGAACTTTATTAATTATTCAGGACAGCATATTTGGTACTAAATGGTAAAAGCAACATTCATCCAAAGACAAAAAAACATGAGTTAATGCATCATGATCTGAAGATGTGAAGCACACTCCCATACAAAGTCATAGTGAGAAATGGGAAGGGTATGTGATACAGTTCTACTCCAAACCTACGGCATATACAAGGACAAATCAGCACTCGGCGTGGGTGAACGCAGAATTTGTGGACCTAGCTGAGCTGCTCAGTGGGGATTACGTCCAGACAGTAAGTGCTAGACCGTATATTTGCAGCCCGCTGTCAGAAGAAGCGCTTGGTGCTTAACCTGTGTCATGTGAACGAGTTAGTATCTGGGTTTTGATGGACCATATGTGTTCTCTAAACTTATGCGACCCTTGGTTAAGCTATGGCGATCTAAGGGGTTAAAAGTAGTGATGTACATGTACCTGGACAATGGCATATGTGCAGTTAAAGGTAAGATAGAGGCCAAAAAGGCCAGTGCATGGGTGAGGGATGCTCTTGAATGTGTGGGTTTGGTTGTGCACGAGGGTAAGTCAGTTTGGTTCCCATCACTTAGCACAGCGTGGTTGGGATTCGATGCAGACCTGGAACGGGGCTGTGTTTTGGTTCCAGAAGCTAAGCTGGCAGCATTGCGTGCCATGTTGCAGATCACTGGGGTAGCCACACATCTGAATGCAGGGTTCATAATACTGCCACTTACAATCGAAGTCAGAGAAAAAGTAGAAAGAAATGACTATTTAGCTAGCGCTGTTTTGATGAAAGCCAATATCCCATAAAATATCCAATATGATGTGAATTGAAGTTGATACGAGCAGCGTAAAGTTATCCTTAATTCAGGATTTCCATCCTATTTAAAGGATGGAAATAGATTAGAGATTAAGATTCATTAATGTCAGCCCCTGGCTGGTGTGGCCCATCACTTATTCATCACTGGTGGCATTTGCTGGTTTTATGCATTGTGATGAGTTGTTAAAGTTGCAGTGCTCTGATATTGCATTTGGCACAGAAAGCATGACCATAAATATAACATCTAGCAAGACAGATCAGTACAGGGAGGGTTCCTCCCTGTAGTTGATTGTACAGGGACACCTACATGCCTGGTAGCCATGATGGAGAGATATTTCGGCATGGGTAGTTTGTGTACACTAGTGCATGGCAAAATGTTTTGAGCAAAAGGTGGGCAGTGATTGTGTAAATCAGGGGGTGGGGGGATCAGCTACACAAGACTTAGGGAGTTGCTACTAGAGAAGACAGAACAGTTGGGTATGGACCCAAGTGTATTTGGCATGCATAGTCTGTGGGCAGGTGGTGCCACTGCTGTAGTGAGGGCTGGTGTGGCCCATCACTTATTCAAGAGGCATGGCCACTAGAGGTCACAATCTGCCAAGGATGGTTATGTAAAGGATGCACTGGAAACTCATTGTAACATGTACATTGCAATGACAACATTGAACATTTAGAAATTACATTCTGAACACATGAACATGTGGCATAACGTATAAAATAAGAGGCCACTGGTGTTCCATGTGGGATAAAAACTTAAGACCCTTATGTTATTACATTGTTAATACAGTCCTATTGAATCATTAACATCAGCCCCTGCCTATACACTATGCACTTGGGCCTGACACACCTGAGTAACATGCACACTTCTTTAATCTCAATAGCACACCTTTTGTGTACATGTATGTGTTGTGGGGGGAGGGGGTGGGGAGCAATTTTAATAAATTTTATTAATGGTACATATAGCCTCTTTTACTGTATCCATAACATACCCCTCCATACCCTCACATCACTTACATCAGATGTTGCTATATTCACTCCAGCACCAGCTTCCAACAAGGTCTGTACTACATCATGATGACCCGCCTGACTTGCCATAAACAGTGGAGTTACATTGTCCCGGTAAGGAAGGAACAAAGGCATCACAGATGCACACAAGAAGGGTGGACAGTTTGAAAGTGAATATGAAGAAGAGAAGTGAATGAGAGAAGTACAGAGGGAGAAGGTGCATGTTGGGAGGTTGAAGAAATGACAACATCACCAGATCAATTTGTATATGATGTGTTGCAGCAGGTACTCTGTACACATATTGGTACACATGGCTTGTGGTATTAGGGTAAGGACTGAGGTCATGGGCCTTGACCCACCATGTTCTACATTAACATGTACATGTAGACTGGGTAATTCATAATAGTATTATGAATAGAGCTACATGTACATGTTGGCATGCCTACACCCCACACCATCAATCTGCTTTGGTCATCAAGGGTTGTGATAACCTGTGCTTGGTTGGTACACTTTTATCAATCACTTACCCCTTAACTGAGATAAATTTGGGGCTCTTTACATTAAAGTATGCATAAAACTTTCTATGGGGTTATTTGATTTTAGAAAAGTAACCTCTATAATGCAGCTGTTGTTCACAGTGAAATCAGGACAGTTGCTGATACCATGAAAGACAAAACCTTGTGTACTTTAACTGGGGGGGCTGAACTACTCAAGGCTTAGCCCATCTTGGCTGAGCTATTAGGAATGCACAGTTTGGTAGCCGGTGGTGCTAATACAAGTGTGCTCAAGCTGCTATTGAAGAGACATGGCTGCTGCTGGTTATAGTGAGCCAAGATAGGCTATGGGATATAAGTTCCCACCCAAATGTCATCATTACACGGTGTTAGGAGTGCCATGGTGGGAGGGGGGGGGGGGGGGGGCAGGGATATAAGAGATGGAGCTGTGTTTGAGGACATTGCAGGGATTTATCTGACCCACCCTTTACCCAAGACAGTAAGTGCTAGACCGTATATTTGCAGCCCGCTGTCAGAAGAAACGCTTGGTGCTTAACCTGTGTCATGTGAACGAGTTAGTATCTGGGTTTTGATGGACCATATGTGTTCTCTAAACTTATGCGACCCTTGGTTAAGCTATGGCGATCTAAGGGGCTAAAAGTAGTGATGTACATGTACCTGGACAATGGCATATGTGCAGTTAAAGGTAAGATAGAGGCCAAAAAGGCCAGTGCATGGGTGAGGGATGCTCTTGAATGTGCGGGTTTGGTTGTGCACGAGGGTAAGTCAGTTTGGTTCCCATCACTTAGCACAGCGTGGTTGGGATTCGATGCAGACCTGGAACGGGGCTGTGTTTTGGTTCCAGAAGCTAAGCTGGCAGCGTTGCGTGCCATGTTGCAGATCACTGGGGTAGCCACACATCTGAATGCAGGGTTCATAATACTGCCACTTACAATCAAAGTCAGAAAAAAAGTACTATTGAGCTAGCGCTGTTTTGATGAAAGCCAATATCCCATAAAATATCCAATATGATGTGAATTGAAGTTGATATGAGCAGCGTAAAGTTATCTTTAATTCTAGATTCCCATCCTAATTAAAGGATGGAAATAGATTAGAGATTAAGATTCATTAATGTCAGCCCCTGGCTGGTGTGGCCCATCACTTATTCATCACTGGTGGCATTTGCTGGTTTTATGCATTGTGATGAGTTGTTAAAGTTGCAATGCTCTGATATTGCATTTGGCACAGAAAGCGTGACCATAAATATAACATCTAGCAAGACAGATCAGTACAGGGAGGGTTCCTCCCTGGTAGTTGATTGTACAGGGACACCTACATGCCTGGTAGCCATGATGGAGAGATATTTCGGCATGGGTAGTTTGTGTACACTAGTGCATGGCAAAATGTTTTGGGCAAAAGGTGGGCAGTGATTGTGTAAATCAGGGGGTGGGGGGATCAGCTACACAAGACTTAGGGAGTTGCTACTAGAGAAGACAGAACAGTTGGGTATGGACCCAAGTGTATTTGGCATGCATAGTCTGTGGGGAGGTGGTGCCACTGCTGTAGTGAGGGCTGGTGTGGCCCATCACTTATTCAAGAGGCATGGCCACTAGAGGTCACAATCTGCCAAGGATGGTTATGTAAAGGATGCAATGTACATTGCAATGACAACATTGAACATTTAGAAATTACATTCTGAACACATGAACATGTGGTATAACGTATAAAATAAGAGGTCACTGATGTTCCATGTGGGATAAAAACTTAAGACCCTTATGTTATTACATACAGTATTATTGAATCATTAACATCAGCCCCTGCCTATACACTATGCACTTGGGCCTGACACACCTGAGTAGAGTAACGTGCACACTTCTTTAATCTCAATAGCACACCTTTTGTGTACATGTATGTGTTGTGGGGGGGAGGGGGTGGGGAGCAATTTTAATTAATTTTATTAATGGTACATGTAGCCTCTTTTACTGTATCCATAACATACCCCTCCATACCCTCACATCACTTACATCAGATGTTGCTATATTCACTCCAGCACCAGCTCCCAACAAGGTCTGTACTACATCATGATGACCCGCCTGACTTGCCATAAACAGTGGAGTTACATTGTCCTGGTAAGGAAGGAACAAAGGCATCACAGATGCACACAAGAAGGGAGAACAGTTTGAAAGTGAATATGGAGAAGAGAAGTGAATGAGAGAAGTACAGAGGGAGAAGGTGCATGTTGGGAGGTTGTAGAAATGACAACATCACCAGATCAATTTGTGTTGCAGCAGGTACTCTGTACACATATTGGTACACATGGCTTGTGGTATTAGGGTAAGGACTGAGGTTATGGGCCTTGACCACCATGTTCTACATTAACATGTACATGTAGACTGATAGGGTAATTCATAATCGATAGGATTTGACCCCGACTATGAATGTCATTAAAAAAACGCGACCCGTCTGTAACAACACTCCCGACGATCGGATCGTGTAGCTTGTTTTAGCAATCGATCTAGAAGTCAAAAATGAGTAGTTTCGTTTTTGTTTCATGTCGCTGAACCGCGTGGTTGTTGAGAACAAGAGTGTACTGCCCGTCCTCGTACCCAGTCTCGGAACAAGGGGCGGGTCGTCTTCTTCTCCTCCTTCTTCTTGGCAACGCATAACTCAGGACAGGAACATTTCTAAGCGATGAAAATTTCACCAATAGCTTCAGAATCGGCTGGAGGACTTGCTTTTATATAATATAATACTTTGATAAACAATCGACTATCAGCCTCCTATGTCTTGTATAATTTAATTACGGTATCTAAAGATAAACGGCATGTGTATAAATAGCAAAACAAGTAGAGAAAAACTCTTTGGTGATTCGATCGTCGTTTGTTGTGCTACTTTTTTGTTAGTGAAGTTGTTTTTATCAAAATGCCTTCACGTCAAGAAAAGAAACGAGCGAAACGACGTGATGTGTTGGTGCAGTGGTGATGTGGGGTGAT
This sequence comes from Eunapius fragilis, assembly GCA_963681505.1. NCBI lineage: Eukaryota > Metazoa > Porifera > Demospongiae > Spongillida > Spongillidae > Eunapius > Eunapius fragilis. Next base: position 13,965,288 of record OY811972.1, on the reverse strand, counting down.
GTGTGGGTGCAGTGATGAAAAAAAAATTAAGAAAACAAGTAAATAAAAACATTCTCTACGAGAAAGTTGGTGGGATATAGGATTTGATTATGACATTGGTAGTGCAAAAAGCAAGGAAACAAAGGTCTTATCAGAAGGGAAAATGACATTTCTAGGGCATGTGTTGTTTGTGTGCTAAATATAGGACTATGACATTTTCCCTTCTGATAAGACCTTGTTTCCTTGCTTTTTACACCACCAATGTCATAATCAAATCCTATATCCCACCAACTTTCTCGTAGAGAATGTTTTTATTTACTTGTAGTATTATGAATAGAGCTACATGTACATGTACATGTTGGCATGCCTACACCCCACACCGTCAATCTGCTTTGGTCATCAAGAGTTGTGATAACCTGTGCTTGGTTGGTACACTTTTATCAATCACTTACCCCTTAACTGAGATAAATTTGGGGCTCTTTACATTAAAGTATGCCATAAAACTTTCTATGGGGTTATTTGATTTTAGAAAAGTAACCTCTATAATGCAGCTGTTATTCACAGTTAAATCAGGACAGTTGCTGATACCATGAAAGACAAAACCTTGTGTACTTTAACTGGGGGGGCTGAACTACTCAAGGCTTAGCCCATCTTGGCTGAGTTATTAGGAATGCACAGTTTGGTAGCCGGTGGTGCTAATACAAGTGTGCTCAAGCTGCTATTGAAGAGACATGGCTGCTGCTGGTTATAGTGCGCTAAGAATGGCTATGTGATATAAGTTCCCACCCAAATGTCATCATTACACGGTGTTAGGAGTGCCATGGTGGGAGGGGGGGGGGGGGGGGGGGCAGGGATATAAGAGATGGAGCTGTGTTTGAGGACATTGCAGGGATTTATCTGACCCACCCTTTACCCAAGACAGACCGTATATTTGCAGCCCGCTGTCAGAAGAAACGCTTGGTGCTTAACCTGTGTCATGTGAACAAGTTAGTATCTGGGTTTTGATGGACCATATGTGTTCTCTAAACTTATGCGACCCTTGGTTAAGCTATGGCGATCTAAGGGGCTAAAAGTAGTGATGTACATGTACCTGGACAATGGCATATGTGCAGTTAAAGGTAAGATAGAGGCCAAAAAGGCCAGTGCATGGGTGAGGGATGCTCTTGAATGTGTGGGTTTGGTTGTGCACGAGGGTAAGTCAGTTTGGTTCCCGTCACTTAGCACAGCGTGGTTGGGATTCGATGCAGACCTGGAACGGGGCTGTGTTTTGGTTCCAGAAGCTAAGCTGGCAGCGTTGCGTGCCATGTTGCAGATCACTGGGGTAGCCACACATCTGAATGCAGGGTTCATAATACTGCCACTTACAATCGAAGTCAGAGAAAAAGTACTATTGAGCTAGCGCTGTTTTGATGAAAGCCAATATCCCATAAAATATCCAATATGATGTGAATTGAAGTTGATACGAGCAGCGTAAAGTTATCCTTAATTCAGGATTTCCAACCTAATTAAAGGATGGAAATAGGTTAGAGATTAAGATTCATTAATGTCAGCCCCTGGCTGGTGTGGCCCATCACTTATTCATCACTGGTGGCATTTTATGCATTGTGATGAGTTGTTAAAGTTGCAGTGCTCTGATATTGCATCTGGCACAGAAAGCATGACCATAAATATAACATCTAGCAAGATAGATCAGTACAGGGAGGGTTCCTCCCTGGTAGTTGATTGTACAGGGACACCTACATGCCTGGTAGCCATGATGGAGAGATATTTCGGCATGGGTAGTTTGTGTACACTAGTGCATGGCAAAATGTTTTGAGCAAAAGGTGGGCAGTGATTGTGTAAATCAGGGGGTGGGGGGATCAGCTACACAAGACTTAGGGAGTTGCTACTAGAGAAGACAGAACAGTTGGGTATGGACCCAAGTGTATTTGGCATGCATAGTCTGTGGGCAGGTGGTGCCACTGCTGCAGTGAGGGCTGGTGTGGCCCATCACTTATTCAAGAGGCATGGCCACTAGAGGTCACAATCTGCCAAGGATGGTTATGTAAAGGATGCAATGTACATTGCAATGACAACATTGAACATTTAGAAATTACATTCTGAACACATGAACATGTGGTATAACGTATAAAATAAGAGGCCACTGGTGTTCCATGTGGGATAAAAACTTCAGACCCTTATGTTATTACATTGTTAATACAGTCCTATTGAATCATTAACATCAGCCCCTGCCTATACACTATGCACTTGGGCCTGACACACCTGAGTAACGTGCACACTTCTTTAATCTCAATAGTACACCTTGTGTGTACATGTATGTGTTGTGGGGGGGAGGGGGTGGGGAGCAATTTTAATTAATTTTATTAATGGTACATATAGCCTCTTTTACTGTATCCATAACATACCCCTCCATACCCTCACATCACTTACATCAGATGTTGCTATATTCACTCCAGCACCAGCTCCCAACAAGGTCTGTACTACACCATGATGACCATTCTGACTTGCCACATTCAGTGGAGTTGCATTGTTCTGGTAAGGAGAGAAGGAACAAAGCATCACAGATGCACATAAGAAGGGAGAACAGTTTGAAATTGAATATGGAGAAGAGAAGTGAATGAGAGAAGTACAGAGGGAGAAGGTGCATGTTGGGAGGTTGTAGAAATGACAACATCACCAGATCAATTTGTGTTGCAGCAGGTACTCTGTACACATATTGGTACACATGGCTTGTGGTATTAGGGTAAGGACTGAGGTTATGGGCCTTGACCCACCATGTTCTACATTAACATGTACATGTAAACTGATAGGGTAATTCATAATAGTATTATGAATAGAGCTACATGTACATGTTGGCATGCCTACACCCCACACCATCAATCTGCTTTGGTCATCAAGAGTTGTGATAACCTGTGCTTGGTTGGTACACTTTTATCAATCACTTACCCCTTAACTGAGATAAATTTGGGGCTCTTTACATTAAAGTATGCCATAAAACTTTCTATGGGGTTATTTGATTTTAGAAAAGTAACCTCTATAATGCAGCTGTTGTTCACAGTGAAATCAGGACAGTTGCTGATACCATGAAAGGCAAAACCTTGTGTACTTTAACTGGGGGGGCTGAACTACTCAAGGCTTAGCCCATCTTGGCTGAGCTATTAGGAATGCACAGTTTGGTAGCCGGTGGTGCTAATACAAGTGTGCTCAATCGGCTATTGAAGAGACATGGCTGCTGGTGGTTATAGTGAGCCAAGAATGGCTATGTGATATAAGTTCCCACCCAAATGTCATCATTACACGGTGTTAGGAGTGCCATGGTGGGAGGGTGTGTGGGGGGGGGGGGGGGGGGGGGGGCAGGGATATAAGAGATGGAGCTGTGTTTGAGGACATTGCAGGGATTTATCTGACCCACCCTTTACCCAAGGTTTTTTTATAACTATGTACAGATAAGGTATTGCAAAGGATGTACTTTTGGGCTTATCCACTCGTAAAAACCATATTGAATGGTACATCATAGAGAAAATAAAGCGTATAGATTTGTAACTAAAGAAACCATCAGTGTTCATAGCAACCGCTATGAAAACCAAGTTGGCTTAGTCCCAATGCATACGCTTTATTTTCTCTATAAGCGAGCTGCGATCTGTTGGTTTAACATAATTTTGTTCAGAACCCCGCAAAGTCACACCATGAAGTATTGAGTAAATACATCTGAGGAAAACAATATTATGAATAGCAAAAGATACAGATGACTCCATATGCCCCGAGCAATAAGAAGTAGAACAAATATGCATTGTTGTGGTATAGTGCTAATAACACTCACCTTTGTGCATAAATTGACATTGCAGCCAGCAGCAAGTAGAACATTCACCACTGCACAGTGTCCATTCTGACTTGCTAGGAACACAGCAGTGCTTCCTTTCTGCAAACAAAATATTGATGAATTAATTTATACTTAATCTCTATAATGTACCGTAATATAAACACCTTCCAATGTTGATCATGAGTATATATTAGTACATAATTCAGCCTATTGGTTTACTTTTGATATTCCTTTTTTAAAAATGACAATCTTTCTGTTGCAATTTAATATTACAGACTGAAGTACAAAACACCATAAAATATGGACACCCGGGAGAAAAAAAAGGCGTAATCGCGCGTTATTGTGCGTGAAAAACGGCCATAACAACGCGAAATTACGCGGTCTTCAAAACGCTGTATCTTCTTGATTGTGCAATATAGTAGAGCTACATTTTGCATTTTTACAAAGCGGTCCTGTGTCTATAGAAGTCCAAAGATGGTTTAGTTTACGATGCATCGTTCCGAAGATATTCACAATCAACTTAGAGAAAGATTTCGCGGGCTTCAAGTATAAAACCCCGCGAAATCAAGCCCTTTACTTGAATGTGAATATCTTCGGAACGATACATCGCAAACTAAACCATCTTTGGACTTCTATAGACACAGGACCGCTTTGTAAATATACAAAATGTAGCTCTACTACATTGCACCATTGCACAATCAAGAAGTTACTGCGTTTTGAAGACCGCGTGTTATGGCCGTTTTTCACGCATAATAACGCGCGATTACGCCGTTCTTTTCTCCCGGGCAAGCAAACACCAGAGCCATCCTTTTAAGGTGGTTAATATAACAATGTTTATTTTGCGTATGTAATAACAGATATGGTATCAATTAACAATAATAACAGGCAGCAGGAAATAATGGAGATCTGGGACTGGTATAGATGATGGTGCAGGTTTACCCTTTAGTGGAAAATAAAATTTGTGACATATGTGTACTCTATGTATGTATCGTATGTTTATAATTTCATTTTGTAATGATGTATGTATGTATGGGGGAAGGAGGCTAGGGACACATTTAAATATAATAATTATAACAAGGGGTTACTAAAAATCACTGTAAACAATAATAAAAATACAATACTTGATCGACGCAGCTGAAGTTCCTTTATCATGCTCGATTCTTCAATCCTTAAAGGCTGTGGTCAACATCCTTGCTGCTGGTAGAACTCCACCCATGATAACATCCTTTCTTGCTGGAGGTAATCTCACAGCTTTGGTTAAGTCTCAGCAAGGTTCTACTCTTGATATTCGTCCCATTGCAGTGGGAGAAGCCCTCCGTCGTCTTACTGGGAAGTGTTTATGTGCTTTAGTGAGGTCTAAGGCCTCTGAATTTTTTCAACCATACCTGGTTGGGGTGGCATGCCATATGGGAGCAGAAAAGATTGCGCACTGTCTTAGGGCGCAAGTTGAAATGCATTGGTTAGAAGAGAACTTTGTATTGATGAAAGTGGACATGAAGAATGCCTTTAATCTAGTGTTGCGTTAGGCAAATCCTCTCAGAGTGTGCCAAAACTCTACCCTTGGGCTCATTGGTGTTATAGCCAGCACCCATACTTATGGCATACGATGGGGAATTAAACTTCGAAGTGTGATGTCCAACAAGGGGATCCTCTTGGCCCTCTCTTATTCCAAATTCTGAACAGCCTATATGGTTGTCTTAACCTCCCTTTGACTAGGCGTAATTCTAGAGCCATATTTTGATTATAAATAATTTGCATTAGAGTACATATATCAAAATAAATCAAACACCTTAAAGTTACTAGACAAAAACATCGTCCGGAACAACTTGCTCACAAGAAGCAAAGTGAGACCTGCTAAGTATGGCTCTAGAATTACACCTAATCAAAGGGAGGTTAAGACAACCATATAGGCTGTTCAGAATTTGGAATAAGAGAGGGCCAAGAGGATCCCCTTGTTGGACATCACACTTCGAAGTTTAATTCCCCATTGTATGCCATAAGTATGGGTGCTGGCTATAACACCAATGAGCCCAAGGGTAGAGTTTTGGCACACTCTGAGAGGATTTGCCTAACGCGACACTAGATTAAAGGCATTCTTCATGTCCACTTTCATCAATACAAGGTTCTCTTCTAACCAATGCATTTCAACTTGCGCCCTAAGACAGTGTGCAATCTTTTCTGCTCCCATATGGCATGCCACCCCAACCAGGTATGGTTGAAAAAATTCAGAGGCCTTAGACCTCACTAAAGCACATAAACACTTCCCAGTAAGACGACGGAGGGCTTCTCCCACTGCAATGGGACGAATATCAAGAGTAGAACCTTGCTGAGACTTAACCAAAGCTGTGAGATTACCTCCAGCAAGAAAGGATGTTATCATGGGTGGAGCTCTACCAGCAGCAAAGATGTTGACCACAGCCTTTAAGGATTGAAGAATCGAGCATGATAAAGGAACTTCAGCTGCGTCGATCAAGTATTGTATTTTTATTATTGTTTACAGTGATTTTTAGTAACCCCTTATTATAATTATTATATTTACATGTACAACTTAAACACACACCACAGAGTCAAAGACATACTCGTGATTAAAAATTATAATTAAGTTTTTTTTGTAAACTATTTCATGTTATTATTTAATTATAATGTTACAGGGAATACACAAAATATACAAAGTGATAACTATACAAACATTACATCACAAGGATATATACAGGGTGATCGGAAAATCTTTGAATTGGTAAAACTGGTATAACTCCTAAACTGAGCAAGGAAAAATTATGTTATTGAAACCAAAATCATGCCAGTGATTAATGTAAAGTTATTAATTAGTATTTATTAAAAATTACAGCTTAGTTTATTTTAATGTTCAGTTCTGGAGTTATACCATTTGCGCAACTTTACAATCACCCTGCACTACATGTACGAGAAATGATGGCAATGACATTAGTTCGCACAAGGTAAAGGTTCAGATGCCCATAGAGTTCAGTAAGAACCATTATAATGATAAGCAAAAAAAAACTTTAATATGCAAATACAATAGTGACCATGTCGCACTTACATTGTTTTGGGAATCCACGTTACAGCCTCCAGTAATAAGATTCATTACAACCTTCCAATGTCCTTTATTAGAGGCAAGATGAAGTGCTGTGTTGCCATCCTGATAACATAATTAAAGTGCTTAAGTTAAAATAACATGTTCTAGATGTTTATTATAGCATATTCATATCTACTTTAAAGTATATGATGTCACATCACTCTTAAGATTATTGATTTATATAATTAATTACGCTCCCCGAAGAAAATTGTTTTACCTAACCTGTATGAAATGGATCACAACACAATTAGGTTTCCAGGTGCGCAGAAGCACTGTTGATGAGGGGCCATAATAAGATGTTAATTGTTGGCAATTGCATTTTTCTGTTTGCTTATTACAAGAATTTGTTACATGAGAATTTATTATTATGCATTCATAGTTGGCGCAGTTCATTTAGAGTGTTCAAAGGAATATAACCATTTATGAATGATTTTCCCAAAGTATTAATTATGTGAGCTGCAAAAAATTAAGTTTGGTCATTGCATCCAATGATAAGGTTGAAAGCATGAACTATGTTGATGGTAGCAGCTATTTGTGGTACCTTAGACTAGGAAGCAAAAATGAAAAGATGGAGAGGGATTAAATAAAAGGTTTATAACTCATTGCGTATTATAATTTTCACAGCAGACAACACTGCTAGGCATTGCATTATTGCATTGAAGTAAACAATCATAAAATGGTGAGAAATACATGGCCACACATACCGTAGTGATGTTTAAAAATGTATGGCCACTCATCATGTTCTATATGCTGTTAGTAGCAATTTTTATATTTACAGCTACATCAACAGACCACTTACATCTAATTTCAAATCCAAACTCGCTTCATTCTCCACGAGGATTTTCACTACATAATCATGTCCAGTTTCACATGCTATACACAGAGGCGTAGTACCTATTATCTGCCAAAGCATTGAAATATGCAGTGAATAGCAGAGACTTAACTGATTGAACATTATGCAAAGGATGCTGATGCAACAGAGTACAAAATTGGGCAACCGTTGAGTATGTGTATTGAAATATTAGTAGCAAAATGATAGTACATGCATCAAAGGTGTTTTGTCAGAGATATGGGGGAAACAAATATTTATGCTTATTTTAACATAAATAACCCATTGAGCACTCATTGTTGGTTTTACCATTTCATATGTTATTTAACATGGGTATGTGCAATAATAACTCACAGGATGTTGACTATTTACATTCAGTCCAGCAGCAATCAGAAGTTTTACTATTTCAGCATTTCCACTCATAGATGCAAAATGCAGAGCTGTGAATCCAAGCTGTAAAAAGAAAAAAATATACGCATTTTCCAAAAAATTGCCTGCATGCATTGAAAATGCGCATCATAACTTAGACTTTTGATTCTAATATAAGCAATGTATGTATGCAAGGTTACCCTAAAAGCCAAATTAAAGACTACAAAGATGTGCTGTGTACTGAACCACGGCTTAATTCTTACCCAACATTTGAAATAGTTTTCCATCAAAAGATGTTTGCGTTAAATTCACATGTATTACTCGGTGATATAATATTGCATATTAGAAACTAAAATTTTATAGTGCATTTAGAAATTAGAGCTTGACTTATGTTACAATATTACATCCAAAAACAGTTTAAGGGAGCATTCATTTATAGATATTCTAACTCCCAGTCTGCATTAAGGCCAGGTCTTACTGCAGTGTGGTGAAGCTGGATGGTCGGAGCACAGATTAGCTTCTGTACAATATTGTAGTGTCCCTCTTGGCATGCAACGAGGAATGGTGTTCCCCCATCCTGCAGGAATCAATACATAACATTGCATCACGATCAAGGTCTAAATGGTGCAAACGTTCCACTTTGCACCTCATTCATGTTGCACAGACATTAAGAGTAATACGCATGTATTCTATAAATACTTCATGATACTGTGAATGATCAGCATTGCATGTGTTAGAATGAGGACCTATTTTGGTGCCAATAATGGAGAAGTAATAATAGTTACTTAGCAGTGTAATATATGGGATTGAAGCAGCATAAAGGGACCTAGCGCAATTCCTGTAGGGGGTATCAAAGTTGACATGTGCAATGCAATTACAAATTTAGGCCACTAACTCAATGATGGAAGTCTAATTTCCAGTACATAAGAAAGAAGTTATAGAGGACATAGGTGTCCCTTCGAAATAATTTGGAAACTTAAAAAAAAAGTGCTTTGTTCGTTTTTGCTGCCTTGATCCCATATAAATAGTACATTGATGAATAAAATGTCCTCTATTAAACAGCCTCCAGTTAGCCAGCATCAGGAAAATCATCATTTTTGACTCTGGCATTTGACTGACGAGGATGACCCCAGCCAAGTTTGCCATACTGGTTGGACAAGATCATGAACTTGGAGTTTATTTTGTAAGGATGGCAATCCGGCATGCAATAGATGACAATGTGTTGCATTCTTAAGCTCTCCTCTGTATCTTCCAGTGCAATGCCACCCTAGTTCAGAGCACTTTCTTTGCAGTAATAATATTTAAAAAATGAGTATTAACATAGTTTATTACGGTTCTAAAGAACGAACTCCAGATTCAAAAGCTTGGAACATGTATGGCTCTTATATTACATCTGATCCGCAAACATCTATAGCAATGGGCATTTCCATACTCCCTCTGCAACAGGGCAACTTGTACTCATGTGTACTGTATAACCTACAAGGTACACTTATAAAATACCTTAGACCACACTGTACTTAGTGTCACAATTGATTTGCCAGCAATGATACCCTCTGCACAGGTCTCACATTGCACATTGTGGACTGTCAGCATACATAAATAGAACAGTGACTATATAAATTATAACTGATATAATATATTTATATTCCAAAAATTAAAAAAGGTAACTACATCTGCATTTGTCCCCCTCACCAATAGGTAGTTCAACAGTGGAAAATGCAATGGCTATTGGTGAAATGCATATAACCTAACTGTGTGATGCCATACAAATATCAGTACGTACTTTTGTTTTCAAGTTAACATCGGCACCTTCAGCTAACAAGATATCAACAACTTCCTCGTGCCCATATTTGCAAGCTAAGAATAGGGCTGATTTCTGAAAGGAAAATCATGTCATTGCGCAAAGGGCAACACTTTATTATACACGTGATCCTTCATTTCACATCAATGCACAAGACAATATTGACAGTAGATGCTGAATCGTGTTTACTTGTACTTGATGATCACCTGTCATTTGCATTGTCATACACCAGCATGCAGAGTATTTATACACTTTGTTTGCTTCACATGATTAATAATATTACAAAGTGTGCAATTCTCAGTTCAATAATGCACAGTTTTTGGATATAGATGTGATCTTTTTATTATGTATTCAGCAAATCAGTACATTTGATTAGCTTTTAGTACAAACGTACAGAATTTAATCCTCGACTGTTGACATCAGCATAGCTCAAAAGGAGCATCCTGGCTATATCTTGTCTTCCATTGGAAGCTGCCAGTGTCAGGGGAGTTTCACCATCCTTTAGCATCAGCACCACAGCAATCTGAAGACACACCAAAGAACACACATAGTGTACTTACATCATTTCTACAGTTAGTATCTATCCTGCTCTGCAGCACAGTCTCCACTGTTGTTTTGTCTCCAGCTTTGCAAGCATCCAGGAGAGAACGCATCTTTTGAAGAAACAGGCCAGTAAATAACAGTAATAACTATAATGATGCATTGGTTTTGCAGATGCGTTGCATACCAGTTGATTAATTCGATCTGTGTCTAGAGCACCCAAGGAAAGTAACCATTCAGCAACCTCCCACTGCTCTGCATCAGGTTGAATGGTTGCTTGTACAGGTGATGCACCATTCTGACAAAGAGGTTAAATATAGTAGGTGCATGGAAAAATAAATCTCCTCTTCCCCCTCCCAATGAGCCTACCAACCAAAATCCTCTTATCATGGCAGGGTACATGTATGCATACTAGCAGACAACTTAAATACCTCCTATGCACAAATTCATGATGGTTAACACAGCTCCTTACAGACATATAAGATGTTAGTTGTTCTGATAAATGTAGCCATTGAATAAATAGGAAGTAATGCATGTAAGAAGAAACTGTAAACATAGTGATCTATTAGTTTTAGTTCCCCACACACATAGAATCAAAATAAAGTTTGTTCAAATCACTAACCTCATCAATGCAGTTGTAGCTTATTCCTTCACCAATAATTCTTTTAGCAAGCTGAATATCTCCTCTCCTGCATGCTTCAATAAGCTCTGATACCTTGATGCATAATAAGATGAGAAAAAAAAGTATCTGGGTGACTACCATTGTATATATGATTAGTTCAGGACTTGGTTTTTATCAACGTGATGTATTGATTGAAATATTCCATGGTTTACCTTCTTTTTGTCATGGGGATTCAACTTTATTCCACCAGTGATTCCAGCAGAGACATCTGTCTAAAGTTATACACGATTATCATCTCATGATCATACATAATCAAAATTAAAAATGCATGAATACTAATGATAATAACTTTTGAAGAACCTACTATTTTGCTCATTGGGTGTGGTGATTGCTTTACGGTGGTTATAAAAAAACATGCAGATCTCAATAAAACAGTTGCTTCATGTTTTTTTCTAGATGGTTGCAGTTGATCTTTTTGTGCATAAGCTAGCATTTAATTGAGTGGATCATAAACTCTATAACATTTTAAAATCCTGTAATATTGCAGGCCATCCCTTTCCCCTCCTGAAGCAACAAAATTATTTTTACTGCTTCAATTATACATTGATCGTGGTGAAAAATGTAAAAGATGACTTACAGCTCTGCATCCGTCCACTAGTAGACAATGCTGTTCCCGGAGAACGTTAAATTCAGGGGGCAGAATCTGGATAGAGCATCAGCAGTTGTATACGTTACTAATACACAAATTGATTTCTATACACAATCTGCGAGCTGTACATTGACAGCTAAAAACTGAGATGCCATGCATATTGATAAATCACATGTAGTTGTTGAACCCGTGCTGGAATATTGGCTTTAGCCATATTACTACACAATACACTTGTTTAATGGCATCGAGTCATTACATAATAACATTTCTTGGGGTGAGCATACATTTATGTTGGCAACAATGCAAACGTACACGGAAAACATGCAGGATTGATAACACAGCTTCCTCAAGTCACCCAAGCGAGAGCGCTAATCCCAGGGTCATTGCCATCCAAAGAAGAGTGCTGACCCCCAGGGTATTGGTTGTATTGCGTTGCTAATTGTCTGAATTGGTTAGACACGAAAACAGTCATGATTTAGAATCGGGACGCTATACAGCCAGGGACTGCCTAAATACTTTTACAAAACCTTCATTATTAAAAATGATGAACTTGTCTGTTGCCATTATTTGCCAGCTGCTTCCAAGGAATGTGGTGGAAGTCTAATGCATGCACATACTGTATGCAGCCATCCATTTCTTATAGGTGGGAGGTAAAGTGTTTACAACTGATGTTCAACCATCCGGCTATATAGGGCCATGCATAAATAGTTGATACAGCTAAATTCTCGTATACAAAGATTTTTTTGACTGCAGATGTGTCATTGCCTGAGTCCACCATCTTAGCGCTAATTAAAAACCTATGCAGCCGGATTTGCATTTTATCCATGTTTGCATTAGACAGAATTATGACCTGCACTGTATGTTGTATGCTCGGCAGCAACCATGTGCAGGGGGGAGGGGGTGGATAGACAAGTCTAAAATGTTGCACAAGCCGAATTAAATTTGTCGCATGAACACAACCTTGAGTTGGCATAGGCGTACACAAGGGACTTAACTGGGTAAGTATAGGTCGCGCATCCAGCTAGCCCTTCCGCGCAACGCATGTGCGCGGAATCGACGATTTTGGACAATGAACGCACACGTCCAAAAGGGAGCGCTCATTCAGTCGTGGACAATTTAATAGAGGGTCATAGGTAGCTTGAAGGAGGTATCACGAATGAACGCGACGCTTATAAGAACGGGAATAATTTATAGCTAAATGTAAGCGGGTTGCGTTCATTTTATGTACTTTTGTAAAGTGCGTGTCTCCGTAACCGTGACTGTTTTTGAGTAGAGTACCTTTTTTCAAAATCATTTAGGATTACCGCTTTCTGAATGTTGAAAAGCTACGGGGTACGCTAGTTTACAAACACACGAGTCTCTTTATTTTTCCGATGGGAAGGGAGGGGCTTATAACTGGTCACTTTAAACAATAACAGTCAGACACACCCACATAGTTGGATACGCCCTTATTTTGGGATCGAAAGTTTGGTGCCGCCAAAGCCGTAGCAAAGCCGCACCGTGATTATTGCCGTACCGTTCTTATAACCAGTTACCCCTTGCATGTCTACGCCTACATGTATTAGGCCTATAATCTCTGCATATGCTCTGAGAACTTAATATTGCCGCGTGCTTGGCTTCATATGTGCCCATCTCAGTAACTACGAGTGGCCAACCGAAACCATGCATGTGAGATATTTGTGGGGAGGGGGGGGGCATGGATTCCATACAGCACGCCATCTTATTTATATATAATTTTGTTTTTTTAGTTGGTCAGGGCGCTTGAGGAGTTTATAGTGTGCTCCTAAACTAGTTATCCTCCCTTCCTTATACATCAATGACTCATCTAAGAACTGACTGATTCATCTAAGAACTCACCTTGCGATCGGACGACATTTCTAGTGTTCAGCCTCCCACCTGAAGCCGTATTAAAACTGGTAGTACGATAAAGATAATCGCTGACGTCATGATTGTTCAAAGAGCTCATTATAAATCGTACATTTTGCAACTCACATTTTATGCTTTTGTCATATCATCTCTTTGCAATCATTCGTTCTTTCATACACCCTACCACCGTGTTAATACAATTATTACCTACGCGCAACGACCTACAATATTACTCTCATAGCCTCGCATCCTTTTTATGCGCCCGTGTAATGGAGACGGTATCTAAGAGGGGGTACTTTTATTGTGCGTAGCAAAGACGGCGACAATATTTCGAAGGCCAGCGAGTAATAAACATAAACAAGACAGATCAAAAGGCATATTTTACAACAATAATAACAAGCCACAGTTTTGTGTTAGCACCTTACGCGGAGTGTGCATTAAAATAGGTGCGGTTTGAATGCAGCAACACCATGCACATAAACAAAGTTCAGGAGCGATGCACGGTGTGTTGTCGAGTGCTTGTGGCACCTAGGGATAAGAAATCAAGGCGGTCATACCAATGCACAACTGCAACAATGTCATGGCAGCAGCGGCGATATAGGAAAAAAGTCAAGGACTACTACAATTGCGTGGCTGATGGCATTCTTGACGTTCCCCTATCACAGGCATACCTGTACAGCACTTTAACTATCATATATGACTACAAGTTTATTTTCATTTACATGTACTAGGTATACCTACCTGGACTCCACATCACTCGAGGCATCTTCACAAAGATATATATGAACTGTTTGAGGATGCTTGTCTTTCAGTTGGCCCTGACAAACCATGCAGGAAGTAGCACATCAGTCTAGCTTCACTCGTTTTTCCAATGAGCTGAAAAAGCTGCAAGCTGCACAAGCTAAGCAAAAACAGGCCCAGAGTGCTATCAGCTGCAGAGGAACAGGTCACTTATGGCATTTGGTGAGGCATATACCATCCTGGAAAACCTCCTTCAGCACACTGATGAAATGAGACAATCAGTGAAGAAATTGGTAACTGCTGAGTTGTTTTACATATATGCATTACATCACATACACACACACACACACACACACACACACACACACACACACACACACACACACACACACACACACACACACACAGGATGACGAGATTGTGGCTATCACCAAAGTAGTTCAGAATGGCTTCAGCATCCATGATGGACTATTTGTGAAAGGTTTGGATGCAGCTCTACAATCCCTTCATGTACACATGCAGGCAACAATACTTTGGTGGTGCCATTGTTGGTAATCATATACACAAGGTGTTACAGGTACACATGGAGGTTATCAAGTTGAATTAAATGTGCTTTCGTGAATCCTATTTCTAATAGCCATCAAACATTACTAAACTGTGCAACTGTATGATTGAAGTTGACACAGTAATGTGTCCCACACTGATTGCTTCTGTTACAGAAGTATGCACAAAGTTCACTAAAACACTATCCCTGCTTAGCCAGTGTCATTGTATACATGAACTTCATCACAGAAGCACAGTGCAAGGAACTAGGTACAGTATGACACAAATTACAACTCGATTAATTTTACCAACTGAAACAGCAATACCACAGTTCATGGAAAACTTTAGAGCTTCTTTCCCCGATTCCTCCATACCACCCAAAATGCATCTATTGGAGGACCTTATAGTTCCTTGGGCAAAGGAATGGCATGTTGAATTTGGCCTCCTTGGAGAACAAGGGGCCGATCATGTCCAGCAGTTGCCCTCAGTGATTAAAGATCATTGCCCCACGTAACGTGGCGGCAATCCAACAGTAGGCTTATAACAAAACACATTAACCCCGGTGCCGAAATTTATTAACCGTAAATTTGGTTTATTTTTATATTGAACTGCTACACCTGCATTGTTTAAATGCATTGTGAAGTTTTATATGAACTTCGTACTACAGCCTATTGGTTCCTAGTGAACCGATATACTGATGCTAGACTAGGAATGGCTATCAAGTTACGTGATTGAGAAGTACGGACATTCTGCACTACCGGCTAACGGTCAAAACAACCGCTATTGCGGTTGCTTCAAGATTGCTTATATTGATGCCTATAACACCGTTATCAAGTTATATTGCTGTTTCATTGGGCGTCCATTAAGACTTGGTGGCTGCTTATTCGTAAATGGCCCAGCATTACACTTAACTGTACCTGTGTGTCGCAGTCCAACCATTGCACATCTTTTAACATTATCAATTGAGCTATAGCCTCTATCCAAAGTTATGTCATGGTTAACAGTGTTATCTTTAGAGCCATGTGTAATAGTATCCAGCATGCATGCATTCAGCCCTGTGGATTTACTTTCCACCTGTGCAGCTAGAATGCAATTAGTTCCTACAGAGGTGCACACATGCTGGTCTGGCCCATACCCCTTATGTGGGTTGTGTTTTCCTAAAGCTGCATTGCGTTTTGCACGCAGGTGAAGGTGATCGTCATCTAGTGAACAAAGGGTAGAAGGGTTGAACAACATTGTAGTGTATGGCTTAACCCGCGACCTAAACGCGCAGCGTCTAGCCAAGGGTCAGTTAGGACTGCCAATCACTATAGCACAGCAGAGAATACAATGGGTACAATACACTACCTTTATTACTATAACACAATAACAGGTTTAGCCAGTCTAACAGGTTTAGCCAGTCTCTTGGACATGCGCAGGTGGAATAGTCCAAAGGTCACAAACACTACACTCCTCCCCCTTTAGTTCCAACTTCAGAGACGATCGGGTGGAAGATGTACACGAGTAGAACGTCTGAGTACAACTGGTTCAGGAGCTTCTGTTGGTTTCATAGTGGGTTCTGCTGGGGCATCAGGAACTGGTTCTGGTAGAGCCTGTGGATCAGGTTCAGCTGGAACAACCTCTGAAGTGTCTAGTGTCCCCCTTGGGAACACCTCATCCTCAGATGTAACAGGTACCACTTCTTCACAAACACGAGCACGTACATGATCAATATGACATCGCACTTGCTGACCATCACTAAGAATAATGATCATGGACACTGGACCTGTCATCACAACCACCTTCCCTGATATCCATTTAGGACCATTGCCATTGAAGTTGCGAGCATACACCAGGTCACCAGTTCTGAACGTACGAGTCTTAGCGTGCTCATCATGCCACTTCTTCTGGTGTTCTTGCTCTTTCCGGACTCTGACTCCCACCTCTGGGAACAGGAAATCAAGGTGTGATCTTGGCTTACGACCAAACAACAGTTCTGCCGGAGAATGACCTGTAGTAGAGTGAGGAGTTAATCTGTATTGGAAAAGGAATTGAGATAGGTGAGTATCCAAATCCCCCCCTGTAACCATCTTCTTCATGGCTTCCTTGAACGTTTGCACTGCCCGTTTGGCTAGACCATTACTGGCTGGATGGTAGGGAGCACACCTGATATGTCTAAACCCATTCCTTTTAACGAAGGTAGCAAAATCCATACTTGTAAAGGCAGAACCATTATCAGTGACCAACACTTCAGGTAGCCCATGAGTAGAAAAGATGTGCCTGAGAGCTTTGATAGCCTGCTGGGAGGATGGTGTTGACACTGGTACTACCTCAAGCCATTTAGAGTGTGCATCAACCAGGATTAAGAAAGTCCTACCCATGAACGGACCGGCAAAGTCTACATGAAGGCGTGACCAAGGCTTGGATGGCCACTCCCAAGGGTGCAGTGGTGCTTCTGGAGGTGACTTTCTATTGGCCTGACATGCTGCAAAATTGCTTAACTTTTGTCTCCAAATCTGCATCAATTCCAGGCCACCACACCATACTCCGAGCCAATGCTTTCATTCGATGTATACCTGGATGTGCATCATGTAACACCCGAATTACTGCCTCCACCCCAGCTGGCGGTATTACAACACGATGTCCCCATAAAATGCATTCATCCTGCACACTTAGCTCATCTTTACGTCGAGTAAATGGTTGCAACTTTTCTGCAAAGGATGAATCCTCTCGCCAACCATGCAGGATCATGTGTCTGACGTGGGAGAGCAGAGGGTCCTTCCCTGTCCATGCTTTGATGTTAGTTAATGTCACAGGGGACTCCTGATCAGCCAGAGCGCCCATCATCAAAATCAAATCACTTGGCACTGGAACATCACTTGGCGCCTCAGCTAGGGGTAGCCGACTGAGGCAATCTGCATTTCCTTATTCCTTCCCAGGCCTGAACTTAATCTGGTAGCTGTACGCACCTAAAGTTAGTGCCCACCTCTGAATTCGTGATGAAGCCATGGCAGGAACAGGACGTTTCTCACTAAAATAAAACTGCAGCGACTTATGGTCAGAATACACTGTAAAGGTCCTACCCAACAAATAGTGATGGAACTTCTTTACTCCAAAGACTACTGCCAACCCTTCCTTTTCAATCTGTGGGTATTTTCTCTCAGCAGGTGCCAATGTGCGGGAAGCATAGGCAATCGGTCTGTCTGACCCATCTTCCAATTCATGGGCCAACACAGCTCCCACACCATAGGGAGAAGCATCACAGGACAGGATCAGTTTTTTATCAGGATCAAAATGCATCAGAAGGTCTGCTGAAGTCAGCTGGGACTTAGCAGTCTGGAAGGCTCTTTTATGATCATCACCCCAACTCCAAGCAACATTCTTTTGCAGCAACCTGTACAACGGAGAAAGGGTATTAGCAAGATTAGGCAGAAACTTGCCATAATAATTAACTAAACCCAAAAACGATCTCAATTGTTCTAAATTTTGAGGGGCTGGAGCCTCTATCACTGCTCGCTTCCTTTCTGGAGATGGGCGGATACCGTCAGCTGAGATGCAGTGGCCCACGTATTCCACCGAATTCATCAAAAAGGCGCACTTTGATTTCTTCAATCGCATCCCTGCCTGTTGCAATCTTGTCATGACTTGCTCCAGAGTCTGCAAATGTTCCATTTCTGAGGATCCTGAAACCAGGATATCATCTATGTACACACTGATATTGGAGATGCCCTGTAACAGACTCTCTATGGTCCGCTGGAAGATGGCAGGTGCAGAGGCGACACCAAACGGAAGCCTATTAAAATGGTAGAGGCCCTTGTGTGTTGAAATAGTGACATACTTCTTTGAGTCCTCTTCTAAGGCTAACTGTAAGTAAGCATCTGCCAGGTCAAGTTTGGAAAACAATTTTCCTTTCCCCAAAGAGGCCAGTAAATCTTCAATACGAGGTAGAGGGTAGGTCTCTACATGTGCCACTTGATTAATTGTCAACTTGAAATCTCCACAAATCCTGATTCGTTCATCTTGCTTGACAATTGGAACTACAGGAGCTGCCCAGTCCAAGAACGGAATAGGTTCTAGGACTCCACATGCCACCAGTCTATTCAGCTCCTCTTCCACCCTTCCTCTTAGACCATATGGCACTGTACGATGCTTGCAAAATATAGGGCGCACATTTGAATCCACCCGGAACTTAACAGTGAGCCCCTTTACAAGGCCTAGTTCCTCTTTGAACAGAGAAGCATGCTTGTCTAGTACTTCCTGTAACCCACTTCTGGCAATAGTTCTGAAGACGGAAAGGTCTGGTTTCAACTTGCACAACCAGTCTCGACCCATCAACGATGGTCCATCTCCTTCCACCACAAGTAGGCTCAATTGTGCTGCTTGCCCTTGTAACACGCCCTCACTGAAATTCGTCCCAAAATAATCAGCTTCTCACCAGTATAGGTCCTCAACACGGTAGATGTATGTGACAACCGCAGTGTTTTGTCTTTGACCCACAATTGCTTGTAGGTGGCTTCCCCTATGATGGACAGAGCCGCACCGGTATCAATCTCCATCTCCAGTAGAGCACCGTTTACAAGAATTTTAACTTTCAATGGGGCCCCCGGGGGACTACCCAGGGCAAAGAGGGTATACGCTCGCTCCTCCCCATCGTCGGACTCTGGGCTATCCTCTGCCAAGGGCTTGGGCACTCCTTCCGGGATCTGATGAATACCTGTAGACACCGCTTGTTGTTTCGGATTTCCTCGCCTTTGCTTGAGGGTATCAGCCGCCTTGCTCCGACACACTCGAGCTAAATGTCCCACCTTGCCACAACTGTGACAGACCGCCGTCTTAAATTTACATATGGGGGCCATATGGCAACCCCCACAACAGTGGCAAGCAATTCCATTTACTTCTTTGTCAACAGCGTGGACTTGGTCTTGGGTAGCTGTATGGGTCTGCGTGTTCTGAAGGTCCCTCACATTTTTCTCTGCCAACTCTGCCGCGACTGCCAGATCCAATGCCTTCGAAAAAGTTAAATTAGATTCAGTCAATAACCTGCGCTGCAGGCGAACATCACGAACTCCACACACCAGCCTGTCCCGCAACATGCTGTCCAACGTTGTCCCGAACTCACAATACTCCGAGACCTTCCTCAGTTCTGCCACGTACTGCATAATCGTTTCGGAGTCCTTTTGTACGCGAGAGTTGAAATGGAAGCGCTGAACAATGCTTGACGGAGGCGGCGATACAAAATCTTCCACCAGCTTAACGAGGACAGCGATCGAGCTCCTTATCCGCGGGGTTTCCAGGAGCAACCAAGCTGCGTATAAGCTGGTAAGTGGCACTGCCACACACGCTCAGAAAAACGGCGCGCTGTTTCACTTTATCACTGATTTCGTTCGCCAAAAAGAACTGCTGCAGTCTTCCCCAGTATGATTTCCAGTCGTCCGTCTCGCGGTCAAATGGCCCCACCGAGCCCAGTAAAGCCATGCCACCAGCTTGTAGTTCCTTGTCGCCAAAATGTAGTGTATGGCTTAACCCGCGACCTAAACGCGCAGCGTCTAGCCAAGGGTCAGTTAGGACTGCCAATCACTATAGCACAGCAGAGAATACAATGGGTACAATACACTACCTTAAATACTATAACACAATAACAGGTTTAGCCAGTCTAACAGGTTTAGCCAGTCTCTTGGACATGCGCAGGTGGAATAGTCCAAAGGTCACAAACACTATACAAACATATTAAATTTAACAGAGTTCTTCCAAGCTGATGTACTGGCATCTGCAAACACATGGTCCATGGTCATTGTAGACTTGAAGTGAGCACCATAATGTTGTCCCTCTGTGTCATAGGAAATACCCTTCATGAATTTCTTCACTTAGGTCAGAGGCAGGTCCATAGGCTTTCCTAACCTTTTTGTCAAAAAAGGCAGTGGGGGAACAGCGATAGAAGTGTAGCCAGAAGAGTGTCTTCAAGCAAATCTCAATGTCATAGTACGAGAGTTTCTCTTTACCATCTGTGAATGCACGATTCACAGCCTTTAACAAAAAAGCCAAGAAGACAGGATCCAGAAATGCGTTTAACAACATGTTGGGATCATCTAATTCTTCTCCTTCTTTTATACCAAGCTCTTTTCGAACCTGGTGCAATGTCTTACTAATATCTTCAATTTGATTCTCAAAAAGCAGAGTTTTGACTCAACACTAACGTCACTCTCCTTGGGCATAAGGTATGTGTACCTCACCTTCATGTCCTCCTCTGATGCGTCATTGTCACTGTCCATTTCAGAGCTGTTTAATAACAGTTCATTAGGTCTGCGTACTTGTCACCAGCCTCCTCTTCAAAAGCCGTAGCCTCTTCACTGGTCATCTTTCCGACTCCAACCTCTTACAGCTAAATTACAAGTACTTGCTCTAATCGGACCGAGAAAACTGCCAAGCAAATCAACTCTGGAAGCTAACTGTACCGCTTACAAAACACAGAAAAATTGTACGAAATTAACCACTGTTACGGTTATAAAAGGTTTACTTACAATTGGGGGCGTATGCAATTAACCGCTGTTACGGTTCACTTTTGGCACCAGGGTTAACGTCAGACGATACTCCAGCGCTGGCCGGTAGTGTACTAACGTTTAGCATATCGAGAAATCGTCCATACATCGGCAGTCATCTTGCAATAAATGACGTTAAAAATTCTAAAAATTGATCTCAATGTACGCTAGTATTTTCACTGCAATAAGGGCAAGCAATGCTATCCGAAAATCAAGGCAAAAATCGGAACCTACGCGAGTAGGTTCCATATAGGAATCCAACAGTATCATGAATGTCATTAAAAAAACGTCACTCACGTCTAGCGGGACATTTAAGAATCGGGTCACTTCGCTCTTAGTGGCATTCGAGCGATATAAAAAAGGACAACAGTTCTGCGTTGTGTTTGTGTCACAAGACGGTGTACTTTTAGAGAACAAAAATACTCGTCCCCATCGTCCGTACCCAGTCCCACCTAAAATTTCTCCTCCGTCGGCTTCTTCTTATTCTTCTTCTTCTTCCTTCCGGAGAGTATAACTCACGACAGGAACGTTTGTAAAGCACGCCGTGTACCAATCGCTTCAGGATGCGTCCGCAGGTTATCTTCGGGGGTCTGTTAGACGCCTAACTGTTCGGGCAATTAACTAAAGCGAATAGTACCTCATTTGGTATTCGGTTAAAAATACCCAATTACATCAGCTAGCTATTTTTAATTTAATAATAGCCACGTGTCGTGGGCGTGATTCAAATTCTTAATATTCCCGCACGCTGTGGAAGAGGTATACGCACTGAATCCAAGAGCCTTTTCGGGTCCCTATACGGCTCCATGTATAAATGTCCAACCATAATGCCAAATGGTTGAGAAACGGAATGGAGCAGCGATAACGTTATAGGAAGGCTCCTGACGAATATTCAAGGTATCATTTTCTGCATGACGCCTGTGCGTTACTCTCAACTCTTATCATTCGTTACGCAGCTTGAAATGAAAGCCAAAACTACCATACACGTAAGTACCCGACACTATCGCATATAATTGTTTTGACCGAATTGATTTCTATACTATAGCTTCTTATATAGCATAACTTTCGAATTCTGTCGGTGGAACTACATACGCAATCAGATACTACGGTATACAGTCTACAGCAGATAATGTGAAGCAAGAGGCTCCAATTAGAATGTGTCTCCCCCACACCACCGCCCTTACAGAAAAAAAACCCGGCAACAACTAGCCACTCGTACACCTACAGATATGCCAAACGAGTGCAATACAAGACACGACAAGGTGTCAAGCGCGCTACTGAAAGGACCATCAAAGCGACCACCCCGAAGGTGCGTTACACCATGAATGTTGGATCTGGACATAAATTATAGCATGTATAGTGTATCGCTAAAATATTTTATGCAACAGTTACAGCGGAAGATATTGCATCTCTCTCCGTGCTGTTGTTTGAAATATGTGCACGCTGTTCGCTGACAACAATTTCGTAATAATGTTAATGTGTATTGTGGTGCATAATTTATATCTAATAGTATCAAAGTTGCTGATGACAACGTATTGTGGTTTATCTGATAATAGCGTGCGATCAGTGGGTACATGTAATCTTTGTCTGATGTATTATATGGCTTCACTTGCCAGTGGAGGATTTGTTTTAACTAATGGTTGTTTAAATCACCTGTTTCAGGTCCAGGTCCAGGAGTGGTTCCATGTCCAGCTGCAGGATTAGCT
The DNA here is from genome assembly GCA_963681505.1 of Eunapius fragilis. Classification (NCBI taxonomy): domain Eukaryota; kingdom Metazoa; phylum Porifera; class Demospongiae; order Spongillida; family Spongillidae; genus Eunapius; species Eunapius fragilis. The sequence goes on along the minus strand of OY811972.1, from coordinate 13,942,217 downwards.
CCACCTGCTCTACCTGCTATATATCCTGGATATACAGAAGTATATCCTGGTCCAGAATATACAGCAGTATATCCTATACAAGATGACATGCTCCTGGGTTATAAATGAAATACTTGTACTTATTGTTTAAATAGTAATACTGTGTGTTTTAATGGTACACCCACACCTCAAAAAATTGCATGGCCACGAGATTCTAAAATAAAACTGTCATTTGACATTCTTGCTACATGGTTACTTTTCAAGAACTAAATACAATACTAAATCTACCAAAAAATGTAGGAAACAAGTGATAAAAACATTCTCTATGCGAGAAGGTTGGTGGTATATAGGAATCAAAGGCGGTGGTGGTGTAAAAAGCAAGGGAACAAGGATTGTGATTGAAAAGGAAAAATGAAATAGACCTATATTAGCACACACAGTTAAACATGACGACATGCTGCTAATATAGGTCTATTTCTTTTTTCCTTTTCAATCACAATCCTTGTTCCCTTGCTTTTTACACCACCACCGCCTTTGATTCCTATATACCACCAACCTTCTCGCATAGAGAATGTTTTTATCACTTGTATAATTACTATCGCATCTAATTATAAAATTCAGCACATAACCACAGTTAAGTCATCGTTTTATCAATGAATTACTAAACGCTTTACTTGATCACATGCTATTACAATTACGGATGATGTAAAATAATAGGATACGCTTTCGCACTATTATACTTGCCTGCCTGACCTAGTCTTGTACCCAGACCCATGCTTACGTAAGCATTATCGCATAATGTATAATAACTACGTAGAGAGGGTCTGGCCAATAGGTGAAGAAAGTTGTTCTGGTGCGCCGGAATGTTGGCGCATCCAATCAGAATGTTGGAATGTGGGTGACGTAGATTATTTGAATTCCAGACTTTGGGTTGTTGAACAAGCCCACTTGATACAATATGGACTTAGACGGCATCATAACGCGTGCGCGTACATTTAGCATACCATCAACGCACCAGAATATTTCTTCGACCTATAGAGGAGTTGCATGTGACGTCGCGCGCGTCTTACATCACTAAGTATGTTACTATAAATATGCGCTGCGTGGGTACGAGATAAACAATAACCGGACGGGAACGATAGAAGGCGGCGGCATACGCTCACGTGGTACATATTTATAGCGTGCCGTATACATAAATAGCAGCATACATATGATGTAACTAAACAATGCAAGGCGCGCGTGACGTCAATGCAACTCCTCTATTGGCCAGTCGCTCTCTACGTAGTATTATACATTATGCGATAATGCTTACGTAAGCGTGGGTCTGGGTACGAGACTATGCCTGGATTGCCTGCCAAGGCAATTGTAATCCGTTTTCTCAAAGCTTATGGAGGCATTCCTGGAATTTGGTACCCCTTGGTCTGCGGCACCAAAACCTGTCCTGGGGGTGTGCACAGGCAATTTTGTAGGCCTAGTTCGCGGTCCCTATATAACTACGAAGGCTGAATCTAACTAGGCCCAGCTGGAACCAAGCATTCAGCCTCGCGTACTAGTACACAATAGCACTAGTATGACTTACTCGAGGCTGTATGCCTAGTTCGAGCTCGGCCTAGTTACTACAGTAGCTTCAGTGGTATGATCGATAGCGCAAGTCACGGTTCATTATTTCATTCAAGTAAAGGCATACATGTAATGTGATATGTGACGGGTGGGGGGTGGGGTGAGGTACATATGTATCCATGTCCAAGCCAAGTGGTTGTCTTCGTATGATGTCATCAGTAGAAATAGCCATTGATCCATCAGTTCACAAGGAGACAATTGTGTTGGTCAGGAGGCAAGGGGGAAGAGGGGGCGTAGATGTCTTTTTTTTTTGTATGGCATGCACTACGTTTTTTGACCACATCATATCAGCAGTGCATGGGCAATTTGTTTGGTGTTGTGTAAATAAGCCATACAAACGTGTTTAGTAAGAATCAAAGAATCAGCCAGGCAGAAAAATGGTTTTGAAAAACACTCCATGCATTGGCCCACATAACCTAGCTGACATGTTCATATGCCTGTGTGAGCCATCATGCCATTGATTGATTCTTTTAGCTGCAGAATGGCTGAATGGATTATGAATGGAAGGCCATTAACCAATGAATGGTATGTGAGTGAGGTCTGAAAAAAGAGAACAGAGGACACCAACATGTACAACTTTTTACATGTGTGTATAGGTATTGCGCATTTATTATACATGAGTGAATGTATATGTGTTTGAAGCTGTTATAATAAAATGGGGAAACTCCATCTTGATTATGAAGTTTTAAAGCAGATCTAGACAATCTGGTGACTGTTCCTTGTTACCACAGGGTAGGTGTGTACATGCAGCCATTTCTTTGTTACCAGGCATGTATGGTGTAAAGTACGATGGATTGTCCAATTAGCAAAACAGACAACAGGAGACGGGGCAATTCTCTTGTGCACATGTGAGAATGGGGAACCCAACACCAAGGCTGGTTCCCTAATGCTGAACAAACTTGTGGGAATGACCCCGCAATGATGGCATTGGGTTCTCCATCATAAACTCTATTCAGCACCACACCACCCAAGGTGTAAGAATTGTTTGCAGAGACATGTCCAAAGGACATTACACACTACATTTCTGAAGAGCAATATTACCATCACGTAGAGGATTGTTAGCCTTGAACTCTGAGCCTTGGGCTCTGAGCTTAACTGCAAAATTGCTTTGCACTCATGTGCAAAGTTGGACTGCATTGCACGTGAGGCTCTATGTCAATAAGCTCATGTGAATGACCTACCAGGCCACCATCACGTACATGCACAACACACACATACACACACACACCACCATGCACCACATACTTGCATTGACTCTTCAGAATCTACTTCCAGCTTGAATGTAACACCTGACAGTCAGAAAACAGGATATCCTAATAGCTTGTGTATGTGATGAAGGTGAACATGTGTAGTAGAAATGTGTGAAGAGAGGAGGTTAGAGCCAGCCATATCTCCTGTGAAGATCACCAGTAAGAACACACCCTTACTTTCCCTTCACCCCACACCCTCACCTTTCCCTCCACCTCAAACTCTCAACTTGTCCTTTTTGCCTCAGTACTCTTGTGTCCACATATGAATCATTCCACTGTCCAGTCAGATGAAAGCATTACATTATAGCATTACATTACAATCTACAATGGCACCCCCACCCTGCCACACATATATGTTGCACCCACTTTGAATATATGCAGAGTTGATAATCATTTACTGTTACAGTAGTATACCCTGCTACACTCCATCCCATGTCAACTTCATGTAATACCAGAAGTGAGAAGGAAACAATCTGAGGGCGGTGTAACTGTTAGAAGTGTGATATAGCATTATGTGTAGCAATACGTATTTTTAATACGTATTTCGTGGGCGAACAACTTCATAGGCGTATCCCGATTATTCTATACATGTACTGTAGGCTGCCCTAGTTTAAAGGTTTGGCTGAAACCAGGGTGCTCTTGCCACATTGGGAGACGTCGATGTCGATGGCTGCATGTAATCTATGGTCCGAATAATGAAAATGAAACAGCTGGCTGGTCAACAATTAACATGGTTCAAAGCCTTTGATGCAGCTGGCTGCAGGGGGTGGGAGGGAGGGAGGATAGGGAGGAGAGGGAGGGAGGAGAGGGAGTGGGAGGAGAGGGAAGGAGGGAAGAGAGGGAGAGAGGGGGAGAGAAGTGTTTATTGTAAGATGCAGTGCCCTTCTGCACATATGGTCAATGCCAACAAAGGTTAATACATACTATTACACCTTAGGTTAGAGCATTGCCACACCCCAAGGAGAAAGTACTGCCACACACCCCAAGGTGAAGGTATTGTTCCATATGGACAAGTTCCTTCAATTCACTCCATTATGGCACTCATCACCATCACATCCTTCCCCACCCTCACTCATCAGATGACCTTCACCATCACATCCCTCCCCACCCTCACTCATCAGGTGACCTTCACCATCACATTCCTCCCCACCCTCACTCATCAGGTGACCTTCACCATCACATCCCTCCCCACCCTCACTCATCAGATGACCTTGACCATCACATCCTTCCCCACCTTCACTCATCAGGTGATCTTCACCATCACATCCCTCCCCACCCTCACTCATCAGGTGACCTTCACCATCACATTCCTCCCCACCCTCACTCATCAGGTGACCTTCACCATCACATCCCTCCCCACCCTCACTCATCAGGTGACCTTCACCATCACACATCCATCCCCACCTCACTCATCAGGTGATCTTTACCATCACATCCCCTCCCCACCCTCAATCATCAGGTGACCTTCACCATCACATCCCTCCCCACCCTCACTCATCAGGTGACCTTCACCATCACATCCCTTCCCACCCTCACTCATCAGGTGAACTTCACCATCACATCCCTCTCCAACCTCACTCATCCGGTGACCTCCACTCCCCACCCTCATCAGGTGACCTTCACCATCACATTTCACCCTCACACCATGAATGATCAGAAATGTTACTGCTGGCACTGTCATGGGGTTTGGTCTACACGTGTGACTAATAGCATGGAACATGTGACCAATAGCATGGAACATTGTTGTCCATATCTGTCAGCTCATTATTTACTTGTGACCTGTGACCACCAACAGCCTTATCTCCTTCAGCCTTCCCCAGCTGTGCTTTGGGTACCTTCCCTCACACACCATACTGTCCTCCACTCATACCTTCAGTCACACATGTCCTCACCTTACCCCTCATATCTCTCACCCCATGACACACGTGCTCATCTTACCCCTCATATCTCTCACCCCATCAAACATGTGCCCACCTTACCCATCATACCTCTAATCATCACACATGTGCTACCTTACCCATCATACCTCTAACCATCACACATGTGCCCACCTTACCCATCACACACGTGCCCACCTTCTCTTATCTTGTGCTTCTCAATTAACCCCTGCTGGAGGTTCTCCAAATTCTTGGTGACATAGTCCAACCATTGCTCAAAGAAGGAAGTGGCATCCTTCAAGGTCTGGGGACCCCATGAAATATAATTTAAATGTGATTATGCCAACAACAACAAAAAAAAAACATGGGCCTTTGTCCACAGTATACATTAGGGACATCATCCTACAAAGCCACGGATCTTTGTCCACAGTATACATTAGGGACACCATCCTACAAACAAATGGACCTTTGTCCACAGTATACATTAGGGATATCATCCTACAAAGCCATGGACCTATGTCCACAGTATATATTAGCTACAAAGCCATGGACCTTTGGTCACAGTATACATTAGAGACATCATCCTACATCAGTGTAAAGTATGCAGTAAAATCAATGTTTGTATGCGTATGTATAATCTGTTGTATGAAGTATGCTCATTTCTATATTATTACTATTTTACATATCACTATACATCTACACAAACATATATACTCAGTCTCACGCCTACGCTTGTGTTCGCAACCAATAGCATCAATAGTAATGACCGCCTGCCCACACAAACGTACATAGTGACCAATCCCTTGCCACAAACCTAGACAAACATGTACAACGCGTCATGTGCGTTTTATCAAATGCAGTCGCAATTAAAGCAATCTAGCGTGGTTCATTCATCGTACCATCCTTCGGAGAGCATGTATTCCTTTGTGACAACAATAATTCAATGTACGTGTCATCCAGTGTTTGTATTGTGTGGGCATGTTGTATGGTTTGTGCAGTAACCTTATGTTAGATTAGATTTACTGTTTATTATTGTAAGAAGCAGCCTCCATTTAAAAAAAGAAACACACATGTAATTGTTCTCCAGTGCCATGTCAATACTGTTCAATGACTTTGCAGCAGCCCAGTGACAGGCTTGCACAGAAATGTACAAAAATACTCGTGTCCATGACAACAGCAGTGTTTTTTTTTTGTTTGTTTAAACTGAGTAAGAGTCATCTCATAATAGAGTCTCTCATGAAACAATACACTTGAAAACTAAACAAAACAGACCATTACCGCTAACAAGTCAATACAAACCAGTGCTACCAATTAACCAGTGCTAACAATTAACCAGTGCCAATGCTTGCTTGGGACAGAACATATCCTCATCATTTAGTTTTGTTTTTTGTTAACATTTTCAGAGAGCTGGCTGCACAGTTTCCAAAATTATTCTTAGGCAACGAAAAATTGGGCCTCCCCCTAATGAACACCAAATTGGGGCCCCCCATAATGAACACTAAATTGGGACCCCCCCATATTGAACACCAAATTGGGGCCACCCATACTGAACACCAAATTGGCCCCCCCCCCCCCCCATAATGAGGCCCCCCCTCCCCCCATAATGAACACCAAATTGGGCCCCCCCCCCCCCCACCAAACATTTAATTAGCCATACAAACAGTTCTTCCTTTTGGAAATGTGTAACAAACCAATATACAGGGTTCATACAGCAAAGCTATCTAAAAATTCCTGAACCTTTCATGAACTTATTACTAACTTTTATACCCTTTTCAAGACACTATAAGTGATCGAGCTATATAAATCTCTTCAGTGGCAGATCAGATGTTGTAATATTGTGATAAACACTGATGATGTTAAAAATACAAAGTTGCATGGATGAAATCTGAATCAAATGTTCAGTCACAGAGAGAGTATTGCCAAAAGCTCCTTATCTTTATGTCTCAAAGCATTGGGCTTTATCATGGAGCCTAAAGATTATGTTTACCACTAAACAAAATCTTGCAGCAATCTCACTGTCAGGGAACATTTGCTTGAATATGTCAGTACCATTATAACAATAAACTTCTAAAAGAGTAGTGTTTCTCAATCACGTTTAAAATCTCAGCACTTAATTAACTTTTTTCACGCTTGAAACAGAACTGGTAGCAACACTCTTTAGTTCGTGTACATCATCATCATTGCCAAGAAATTCAGTTAGCTTTTAAGAAGTCGTTTATGCTTTGCCCATTGGTTTTATTGAAAAAGACTGCCTTATGCATGTTTTTTTTAAATCCCTAGAAACCCATTGTTTAAATTGAACATGCATTGAACGAACAAATGCCTGGCATATGATTGTCAAAAACGAAGCAGAATATCAGCACACCTAAATGTACTAACCACTCACGTGAAGGGTACATGAATATTCACGCACAAGCCTACAAGCGTGGTAGTCTCGTATCCAGCCTGATATGCATACGCAATATGCCACTTTTCACGTAGCGGTGATGGAATCCATCTGCTACTGCGTATGTGGGTCTGGGAACAAGATTACAACTTTAGCATATTCGATACCCACATTTAATAACTATTGCTTAATAATCCTTGATTTACGTGCGTTATTACATTATTGTGGCTCAAGTGGATAGCAAGCGTTAAAATGATAGTCGATACCAAACACAACTGCTACCTGCAGCACACACATACCGGCTGATACCTTTGAGCTCATAGCTAAGCTCTGAAAGACTGAACAAAATTCCAATTAGCACCAATTCGATTCGAAATGTAACACTGCGCACCCAACATAATTGTTATTGATCAACATTCCAATTGACGGCAATTTTAGAAGGTACTGTGCTTACAGCAGCCAGTTAGCTGGGCTAACTATTGGGAGATTCACAGTGCACATTAAAAAATAAATAAAGACTTTTCATATTGTGCCGTATTCCCTAACTTTTCCGGGCCCTTGAAATCATAAAATGCATATCCATAACTTTTCCAGGATTCCAAAACCTGTACGAACCCTGAATATAACAGTGTTCAATCACATAGGGAAAAAAAAAGTCATGGAAACCATACCTTCCTGACATAGTAACCAGTTCCAATCTCCACATAACACTGTTATTGTCAATCATCTTCTCAGGCATGTACATCTGCCAGACTATTAAGGATCCTCATGAAAGTGTGTGTGTATGTGTGTGTGTGTGTGTGCATATGTCATGTGTGTAAGTAGTGTGACATGTGCAAGTGTGCTTGTGTGAGATGAAGCAAAATTGTGTTGTGTCTGTGTGTGTGTGTGTGTGTGTGTGTGTGTGTGTGTGCAGGTGCTGAATTAGCCAAGTTGCTAGGATACAGAGCTTGTCAATGGAACGAGGACCTGGGCTCCTGCATGACAAAAATAAATGATTAAAAACATGTCCTAATACCCATCCAAACATCGTAAGGGCAGCTTTGACACCATTTCAATATCCAACAAATGGGGCTGGTGCTTCGCAAATCACGTGACCTCATTGCTGCTGCTGCTGTAGGCCCCCCCCCCTCCCCCCCCTCCCCCCCCCCGGGCCCTCCGACCGTACCAGCGGTCTTGGGGTCAATGTACTCATAGATATTAGACTGGAAGGGATTGGAAACCAGATCAATTAACACCAATCAACAAGTACAGCCCTGGCAGTTTAAGTCCCCAGGCCTTTACGGATAAAATGGCGGGTACCACGTTTGCGCAGGAGCGAGCGGAAAAAACGTATCCTGGATTGTGGTAAAGGGAACACTTTTCATAAAGTTCATGGTTTTGTAGGTTGTTTTATTTCACATTCAGATGATTTTCAGGGTGCAATCGACCACATTATTGACGATGACCTGTTTTTATCTCTAGGGCAAAAATTGCGCGCGAATTAAAGGCTTAGCTTTTAGATTTTTTTTGGTCGTAGAAAACGCACAGACGGCAAACTAACTATCCGTTGGCACATATTTTTCATCTGGCTATCTGGTAGTCAAGTTTTCAGAATTTTTATGAAAAGTTATGTTGCTATACCGGTGAGTATCACACCTAGTCAAAAGTACGTTTTTTAAATTTTTTATATCGAGTACGACGCATTCATGTCACAAAAACTATACTGTGGTACGTATAACAGTGCTCAATCTGCCTATCATAACGCCGCACCTTTACGTCGTTTGTTCTGGCGTAGTACAGGAAAGTTTAATTCTAGACATGGAGTGCTTTAAGTCTAATATCTTCTCTTAGGAATGGAGTATTAAAAAAAAAACCTTACTTCTTCGTGATCCACAGTTCGTGCGCTACCTTTTACTACCCTTCTTATTTGCCTCTTGCGTACTTGACCAAAAACCTTTGAGGGGCGAGGTGCCAGACCATAGATAATATAGGAGAGGGATTGGAAACGGAGGCAATCAACACCAATCAACGCGTGCACTCCGTGAAGTTTTGGTGCCCAGGCCATTCTTGATTAAAATGGCTAGCTGTTTCAACAGCTGTCTTTTTGGTTTGGCTGAGATAACGAACTAACAAAAATATACGGTGCTTAGAAAGCAGAATTGGCACACTGTCCCTTGCAATCTTCTTGTGCTTTGAGCGACAAGTCAACTTGAACTTATGTTGACTTGCGTTGTATCTCCTGCAAAAGATGTATATAAATTAATTAGTCACTTCAGACGAGATCTGTACAGACGAACCTGTGTTTTTACTGACTACAAAACCAGCCAGTGGCATGTATAAATGATCTGACTATAGCGTGCACTAGTCAATTCATAGATTGTAGTAAGCGTGTAGCCACTACACTGGTAAGTATACGAGGAGGTCAAAATCAAGTTTTTGTCATTTTCCCCGTCTTTTAATGAAAATCTTATCTCCAAAACAACCCTGCGGCACGTATTTATGTTAGCTCTATCACACTATACTACTGCATAGTAATTACCTTCTTCTTCTAACCAGTTGCACTGGTAAGTCTCAAGTTGTCCGCCGATGGTAAAAAAAAACTGCGGTATGATTCGCTCTATTAACGTGAAAGTTAGCTTTTTGGAATCCACTTACCAAGATCTACCTGGTACTGCTCTCACTTTCAACGCATGTCTCAGTTTAAAAAACTCGAAAAAGGGGAGAGGCTCTTACAATTGAATTAACAACCAATTAGCAACAGTGGCGGATACAGGGGGGGGGAAACTGGGTTTTGCCCCCCCCCCCCCCCCCGCTAAGTTAGAAATTAAATATTCATAGCTACAAGGGGCGGTGTCTTACGTCGCCCTGATGATACAAATACAACGAAAACGCGCCGAAGTAACATGACAACAGTAAAAAGCGGCTGGGGCGAAGCGCCAGACCCCGGGTACATCTTCCTCTCTTACGTGCAATATTTCGTAGCCACGCCCAAACCATGATTATTAACGCCCCTCCCCTTTGCCCCCCCTCGCAAAAAAATTCTGGATCCGCCCCTGAGCAACTTCACGGATCGGAGTCACGCTCAAGTCTCCGTACAAATGTATAGCTCACGTGCGCCGTTTCCAATCCTTATCTATGGCCAGACTAACCAATTAGCAACTGCCAGGAGTATCCCGCGCTACGTTCTATTGAAATGTATGGCGCACGTGCGCGGTTTCCAATCCCTTCCAGTCTAATATCCATGATGTACTCAAGACTCTTTCAGTCTCTGTTGAACAGCCTTCAGTTGCTGCATGGGCGTACTCAGCAGAGACAGGTTCTGAGGAACAAACACACAACGAGAAATGGATTACTCGTGCCATAACTATGTGTACGCACGTGTACGGATTGCATCACTGACATAAAACCTATTAGACCAACCAGAAATAACGCTCTGCTTTGTTTTTTCTCACCTCCTCCAGCTGGGATTTTAACTGCTCCAGTTGGGGCATTCCGAGTTGAGATAAATTTACAACCTTCTGCTCTTTATTCGCCACGGTGCCGTCGGCCATTTTTGATTTGATGCACGTGTCCAGTGCATGCACGACGCTTTGCTAAGCTGGGGAGGAGGGATGCGTGTCATATTCACGAGGACACTAATTCCTTTAGCTTTAACATAAGCAGCCAAACGAATAAGGCCAGGTGAAAGGATTTTCAAATCAGCATCCCCAGGCTGAATATTTTGCCTAGTTGCGAAATGCTTTAAGCAGAATACTGATTGTAGAATACATCTGTATACCGCCAGGTCATGGAACACACTTCTTCTGTTGATGCGCTTTGTGTTTGAGATAAAAAAAACCGCAGAAGACCATCAATTGCCCTCTCATCATCGAAGGATCACCGAAACACAGCCTAAATGAGCATATGAGGCAGCAAATTGCAATTCACCTCAAAACATATACGTTTTTGCAAGTGAATTGCATTTGCGTTAATAGAAAAATAAAAACTAATACAATCAAGCTAGCAATCAATATATAATGGTATTAAAGTCAGTGAGTGCTATTGGAGTCAGTGCTATTACAGAATACTCAAAACCTATCGCAAATCTTCAGGCACAAGACTGAATGAGAAAATTAAAATTTGAATGAACTTGTGCTACAGATGTTCTGTTATTGATGTTGTTCTGAATCATCATTTGCAGAAGTTCTTCCAACTTTCTATAATTTTCTCTGGATTCAGTGACCTCAATTGGAGCATTATGTCCCTAAAGATAGATAAACAAAGGTCACAATACGGGTTTACACACATATGTAACAATAGGGTATGATATTAATAACAACTTGTTTACATCTCTGCTAAAATCAAACATTGTTTAGCTGTATTTGCTCAGTCACAAATTGCATGAAAATTCTACCATATGTGACAAGCTTGGTTGATCCCTGGTAGTCAAATCCTTCAGGGGATTGGGGTGAACTAGCCTCAAAACACTTTCTCCAAACTTGCATCCCGCCTTTCAGTTCAGGCCAACTCCATCTTATCTACTACTCCAAATAACACCTCTACGATTGCGCCTCATCCACTCAAATGCCAGAGCATTTCCTACACGTGCAGGTCCCAGTGCCATCTTTCCAGAGTTCTGTCTAGCCTGTTGACATATCCTACATTTTGGTTCATCCCTATATGCATGTATGAGTATCGCTCTATATTTAATACATAACTTAATCATTCATAAATAGATTTCTGTTTAGAAGTGAAATGCCAAGTTAAAGACCCTTACAATCCCTTATACATCTCTCTACCTTGGTGTTTGTGACATGCTCCAGCTCTTCATGAACCAAATTGTTGTGGTGTGACACTGCTATATCCACTGCTGTATTTCCAAACTACACCGAGAGGGATGGAGTACATAAAAATTTTGCCTCAAACTACTAGCTTACATTATCCACCACATCCAATTGTATATCTGGTTGAGCACATAGTAATTTTGTTATTTCCAAATTTCCGTTTTGAGCAGCTAGCATCAGCGGCGTCCATCCTTGAGGCTGGGGCAAATACAGTTGCACAATCAGTATACAGTATGGCTGATTGCACTCATACCTGAAGCTGGTGGTTTATATTAGCACCAAACTGGATGAGAACCTGTACCACATTGCTGCGCTGTTTCATTACAGCATACTCAAGAGCAGTTTTGCCAAACTAAATAGCAATTATACATGTATTGTTCATGGAAGATGGAAAATGGGAAAATAAGGTAGCATTGGAACGTACTTTGTCTTCAAGGTTGACATCTGCATTAGCTACCAAGAGATCCAGAACAATATCAATGTATCCCTGACATGCGGCTGGAAATAAAGCTGTCCAACCATTCTAAAATTCAAACAAAATAATTAGAAGTCAAGCAATGATAATCAGAACCACTAACTGCAAAACTCTTGGAGTTTATGTTGGCTTTTGCTGCAATCAGAATGCGCACATTATCAACACTTCCTGTAAGACTTGCAATGTGCAACGGCATAAATCCTGTCTAAATTGAAAAAAGTTATAATATTAGGCAGGTTATGCTTCACAATGAGCAATACAAATATTTAGATCAACTGGGTATGTCAAGGACCATTATTCATGACAACATAATTTTTATCAGTAGTTACTATGCATAAATGGATAAAAAACATTTAATAATTTTTTCTTTGCTCAAATCATTAATGTTATAATCTATTTTAGTGTCATTAATGGTTAATTAATATTTTGCATCACAATTTCAGCAATCCATGTATTGATAAGACACATAAAAATACACTCACATACATACATACAAACTATATGGATACTCAACAATTTTCACAACACAGCAAAACTTTGTATGTTTTCATGTATGCTGATATCAAACATGGAAACTGTACTTGCAATCAGCAAAATGAAATAGGATAAGGAAAAATAGTAAGCATCGAATCACAAAAGACTTACAATATTGCATTGTACATTCAGATCTGCTCCAGCATCACAGAGGAGCTTCACAGTTTCCTTATGCTTGAAGGTGCTTGCGTGGTGTAGCGCAGTACAATTGGACTGTGTAATAATTGCATAAAATATTCTCTTGCATATGTATGCAATGTGCAGTTGTAGAATGAACCATAAAAAATAAAACTTTGCATAATATTATTTAAAATCCCAGCTGCTTGTTTCTTGACCAATGCACTTCAGCACTCTCAAATTTAAAGTAGCCAGACTACAGTAATCAACGAGGCAAATTTAGTTTGGATGTGAAGAAAGGGAGAGTTAGCCAGTCCAAAGGGTGCATACATGTATAGCAAGGCATGAAGATGCATCAAACCAGCATGGGATGGCAGTGATGATAGGAAGGCCATACATAGACTATTTGAGTGAAATTCACTGAACAATTTTGCAGTACCAGAAGTCACTTGGCAATTCAGCTAAGCACTCAAAGAGTTTAGCCTGCAGACGTTAGGTCTCTAATTTATATACACTAAATAGAAAAGGGAATTACTATTTAGGCACTCTGCATTATCTAAATACCAGCATGATGTGAATGGTAGCTTTGGCCAATATAATAAGGATTCTAAAAATAACAAATATCAATTACATCAATTAGATTTGTACCTTGGGATATTCATCCCTGCGGTTTTTAGAATCACCGGATTTATTGATATGCAGCAATTTCACTCTAATGCTCCTTGCTGTCATTTTATCAATGTAACACAAGCAAAAAATATACCCAAAGAGTAAAGATAATTTAACACGGCTGGTGTCTTTTTCACTATTGATCTTTACAACAACAGTACCAATGCTCGGTCAGCTAGTAAGCATGACCTCCACCAGAACACTGGTATGATGGTATCATTACAAATGGGTACCAATTAGATATACAGGTGCTGAATGATCTTACACTATCTTTCAAGTTGACATCAGCATTTCCTTTGATCAGAGCTTCAACAATACTGGTAAGTCCATTAGCACTTGCTATATTAAGAGCAGTTGATGCCCTCTGTTAGAAAAAAAAAGCACCCATGTGTACGTACATGTGAGGCATGTAGTATGTATTGCTTTAGTGAAAGAAACAACAAAGCCACCATAGAACTTTCTGTTAACATAAGACCCCCACCATCCGCAGTATCCAATATTGTACATTACTATTGCAATACTCTTCAATGCCTTGGTGCCAAAATCAAAACCTGTACAATATTAATATTCAGGCAACTGGCTAAAACAACTTACAATATTTTGAGCATTGACATCGCAGTGAGCATCAATTAGCAACGTGGCAGTAGAAATGTGCTTAGAAAAGCATGCAGCATGCAGAGGTGTGCAGCCTTCCTGTGGAAATGGCATGTGAAAGTGAGTATGTGTAGTCAGGAATGAATATACCCGTTTAAAATGTATCCACTACTTTAATTAACAGCAGGCTTATTTAGCAATAAAACTAGCATTATCAATGTGCCTTTGTATAAGGAGGATATCTCTTGACACATTCTATGATACTGTAACTTTGCAATAGTGGAAAGTGTAAGAGCAAAACATTGAAGGGGATATTTGAGTCAAAGATGTTACTACACACTAAACGTTCCACATTGGAACCATAGTGGGGGAACAGCATCGAGGAAGTATATTGCAATGTGGCAGTCAAATTAAGTGGAAATATCATGGTCCATGCAATTTTAAACAGCTTTTTTATCTGCTATACTGGGATAAAGTTTTATCTTATTTTATCACTGTTTACATCCTCAATTTTTCAAGTTACAAAAAAGGTTAATTATTTTAATTAGACTCAATTTGGTATTGTGCATTGATTTTTTTTTCACTGTAATCATATGGGATTGAGGCATCCATAACAATTTCTGTGTTTTGTTCTCAAACTACATGTCTATTAATTTTTACGTAGCTTGTGTCAACATGCGGTAGCAAAAACAACAAGGATAAGTGAAATAATTGAAGCAGCTCATGTTTGCTAGTTGTTTCTGTTATATAAATAGTAAAAACGTAAGAATCATGTAGTTTGAGAACTGAACACAGGGAAAAAAGAGAAAGTTGTCATGGATGCCTCAAATCCATTAAAGTGGATAAAAAACCAACCCGGTACCGAATTGAGTCCAAAGTATTGAATTTAAGTAATTAACCATTTAATCTTGAACATTTGAAGCTCTAAACAGTGACAAATTCAGAGAAACGTTTTACCTCAATATCGAAGATGAAAATAGCTATCTATAGTGCATGGAGACCATATTTCCACTTAATTTGACCATCACATTGCAACTTACTTCCTCAATGCTGTCCCCCACTATAAAATAAGCATAAAGAAATACTTACAAAATTTTTCACATTTAAATTAGCATTGGCAGCAATCAACGTTTGAACAATGTTGTCATGTCCCCTTTCGCTTGCGCAGTAAAGCGGTGTCAAGAAGTACTGGGTTAAAAGAAGCCATGTATGAAGAATAGGTATAAGAATTTGAGGAGAGGGCAGTATAGTTGTTAGAGTAGCCATTGAATACTTACTTTACCAGTGCACAAGTTAACATCTGCCTTGGCTGCGATGAGGGTATCCACTATGCTAACATGACCATTAAGGCTTGCATATCCTAGTGCTGTGAGGCCATCCTGTGCCGGAATTTAGAGGCATAATATTGAAGAATCAGTTCTTAAAAAAGTGATGAATGGTATGTTACTTACCTCAGTTAAGGAGTTAATATCAGCGTCTGTCACTGTCAACGTACGAACAACCTTGGTATGACCTGATTGGCTGGCAATCATCAATGGTGATGCTCCAATCTGTGAATCATAGAGAATAGTTTGTGCGTCATTAATGTGCACAGCACAATAGATATATAAAAGATGATTTTAATTAATAAAAATAACTTTCCCAAAATGAACAAGGTTTCTGTCACTTGCGTATAGTGAATTACAAGGTATTACTTCTCCAGTCAGATATTGCTGATGGAGGAGTGCGTGAAAAGGATGGAGCCATGATTTAGTACAGTCTACCCAGTCACAATTGAATGAAATGTGACATAGTGGTAATTAATTAGTATTGTTTATCTCATTACCACTTCAGGAAAACTTGATTACTGTGCTTGTTTTGTGATCACAGTAAACTGAAGCATTCTGTTCATTGGCTTACAGTTAGCAAGTTTTTTGTGCCGTCACGAAGTACAGCAATATGCCGAACCAGTGGAAGAAAGGTGGAGGAAGGCAAAGGAGTATGTATGATACATATGATAAAAGGCAATATCTGTGGATGCACAATAAGCTAAATTACAAACATCATGTGTATACTGTTACTATGTTTTATTTTTTCCTGTCATTTTTTTTTTTTCTGTCAAGCACATATTCGTATTAGGAGCAACTACAACTGTTGTTCCAGTTATCTGGAGATTGATGTAACTCTAGTATCCTGAGTGATTACAATTGTTTATTACAACCTGTTCAGAACCTTGCACAGCCCCACAGTAAAGTAAGTATTGAGTAAATGCATCTGAGGAAAACAATGTTATGAATAGCAAAATTTACAGAAGACCCCATATGCCAATGGATCACCTGAGCAATAAGACGTAAAATAAATACACATTGTAATAAACTGTCCGCCAAGTTAGCTAACCTTTGTGCATATATTGACATTGCAGTTAGCAGCAAGTAGAGCATTCACCACTGCACAGTGTCCATTCTGACTTGCTAGGGACACAGCAGTGCTTCCATTCTGTAAAAAATACATGCATGAAATATTGATCAATTAATTTACACTTTATCGTTACAATGTACCATGCAGAATATAAACACCTTACTATGTTGAATACAATAAAATTCAAACATTACAGAGGCATGCACTATATTAATTACACACTCTATATAAATTACACACTACTTGTGGTGCCTATTATGCCTATAATAAATTTTCTGATTATTAATAACTACAAACGGTGTATGGCAGCCATGTTTTTTGGGCTGGGCAATTAGTTAGGTGACCCCCCAAACCTCATGTAAAGAATTTGTTGACACACTTGTAACATATTCATACTGCCATGGCCAAAGTTTTGATAGTAGAGGTTTGGGGTACATGTATTAGCAACACCTACAAACAGTAATGGCTGCCATACACTGAACAGTTTGTGGTTATCAGAGGTTATCAATAAAATTGTTAACGTAAATGTTGAACATAATGTATTAATGGTAAATACTATAGTTTCCAATGTACGTCCGTACATCTGTGTAACTTATTTATGTTCTCAAAATAGCGCCTATTGGTTGCTTGGTACGCGTACCTAGCAACCAATAGGAACGACCACCGCCTACACAAAAGTACATAGCAACATGTACTTAGTGACCATGCTTCGTTCCACAATACCTACATGCCTGTACAGGTAATAATGTCATCACATGCAGTAACATTTAAAGCAACACTATTGTGGTTCACTCTCAAGTCTCATCGTACAGGCCGAGAACATGTAGTTACTATCTGACAATAATAATTCAATGAAGTATTTGTATTGTGCAGGCATGTTATAGAGGTTGTAACTGTATGTTAGAACAGGTGGTAGATTGATTATACATGCGATTATTAAAAAAAAGAATTATAACTTATTGTAGGGGTCTGGGAACCCTTTGTATTAATTACATCAGGAGGGATCCAAGTGTGCAAACCTCTTTGTAAAACAGTCAACGAATGTGATTGGGTGACGTAGCACAGGGCATGCATGTTAAAGACTATTAAAATAATCAGCCCATGATTTTGGTGCACGCTAGTTATAAAATAAAATATGCTATTATCAACCTTCTTTACACACAGTAATTACAAAATATGCGTTATAAACCAATAAACCTTTCATCTCTCGTCAAAATGCTTGACACAGTACGATTGTACTTATCAGGCCCTTTAATTTGGTGCTATGCATGGACCTATTTTCATAGTGGGCACCAAGATACGACACTGCGAAGTTCAGATTACTTGTAAACTAATTAATTATTCAAAATCAATTATCTTGTAAACCATTAAGAGTGAAAAAATAATTAACATGTACTTCATTAAATGATCACTTATATAAAGACCAATTAACATAAATGTTTTGAACATAAATCTAAATGGTGGTGTCCATCTGCTTGTTGACAAGGTATACAATGACCCTAATGAAATTTTTAGAATCAACCTTATATTAATAAGCTTGTTGACTTCTTAAAATAGAATCAGCCCGTGATTTTTCACGGGTGCAGGCTAGTTAATAAATAATAAACATAAAACTTTAATACGGAAAATACAACAGTGACCATATTACATAACATCACACTTACATTGTTTTGGGAATCCACGTTACAGCCTCCAGTAATAAGATTCATTACAACCTTCCAATGTCCTTTATTAGAGGCAAGATGAAGCGCTGTGTTGCCATCCTGATAATTAAAGTGCTTACGTTAAAGAACATGTTTTTAAATGTTTATTATATATTCATATCTTCATATCTATTTTAAAGTGCTTGATGTCACATAACTCCTGAGATTATTTATTATGCTCTCCAAAGAAAACTGTTTACCTAACATGTATGAAATAGATTATGACAAAATTAGGTTCCCAGGTGTGCAGAAGCACTGTTGATGATGTGGCGATATTGATCAAAAGGTGCCATTACAGGATATGTTATTTGTTGGAAATTGCATTTTCCTGTTTGATTGTTACAAGAATTTGTTACATGAGTATTTATTATTACGCATTCATTGTAGGCGCAGTTCATTTTGAGTGTTCAGTGGATAGTAATATAACCATATTAGAATAGTATTAATAAATGTAATTTGTGAGCAGCAAAACAATTATTTTTGGTTATTGCATCCAAGTATAAGGTTTAAGGCATAAACTATTTTGATGGTAGTAGCTATTTTGTGGTAACAAGACTAGGAAGGAAAGATGAAAAGATGGAGAGGGAGTAAATAACTTGCTGCATATTTTCTCAACAGATAACACCGCTAGTACAGGCCTTACCATGCACTGAATTGAAGTAAACAATCATAAAATGGTGAGACATTTATGGCCACCCATACTGTAGTGATGTTTTAAAATGTATGGCCACCATCATGTTCTGTATTTTAACACATACAATTTACAGCTACATCAAAAGACAACTTACATTTAATTTCAAATCCAAACTTGCTTCGTTCTCCACGAGGATTTTCACTACATAATCATGTCCAGCTTCACACGCTGTACACAGAGGTGTAGTACCTCTTATCTGCCAAAGCATTGAAAAGTGCAGTGAATAGAAGAGACCTAGCTGATTGAACATTATGCAAAGGATGGCTGATGCCAATATTGGGGCAAATTGAGGATGTACATGTATATTGAAATATTAGTCAACAAAGGAGCAAAATGATAGTACATGCATCAAATGTTTTGTCAGAGGTATGTGGGAACAAAGCTTTATGCGTATATTAACATGTAAATATTTAAAAAGTGATGTAATCTTGAGTCTGATGCTTTGAACCAAATTTGGTCCTATGTGGAAATTTTTTGTTGCAATGATGGTTTTACACTTCTTAAATATCTTATATTATCAGGGTTTCATCAAGGCCCCCCCCCTCCCCCCCTTGGTGAGCTTTTATCATAGTACACACAAGTGATGAATATAGCTTTTCTTATACAGGAATCCTTCTACCCTTTCTATTCCATATGTCAATTATTGCTCAAAGTAATCTGATTTGCCTTATAATCGCCCCCTCTAAAAATTATAAACTCTACTTTTGCCCCCCCCCCCCTCCCTTGAGGTTTTTCTCAATGAAACTCTGCATATATGTGATTTCTCTTGAGATTGGCTATGGTTTATGTTAATATGAGGTCGTAAAACAATATAACTATTGATCTTGAATCTATTTCCATCCTTAATTTAGGATGGAAATCCTGAATTAAGGATGACTTTATGCCGCTTGTATCAACTTCAATTCACATCATATTGGATATTTTTTGGGACTTTAAGCTTCTATAGGCTTTCATCTAAACAACGCTATCTAATTAGTCGTTATATCTTTTTTTTCCTAAGCAAAACCACTGTTTAGGCTTTGTGTAATGTTTGTTCGTAATAATGCCGCTTACAATCAAAGTCAGAAAAAAGAAGAAGGAAATAAGGACTAATTAGATAGCGCTGTTTAGATGAAAGCCTATAGAAGCTTAATATCCCCCAAAACATCCTATACGATGTGAATTGAAGTTGATACGAGCGACGTAATGTCATCCTTAATTCAGGATTTCCATCCTTAATTAAGGATGGAAATAGATTTAAGATAAAAAATAATTTGTTGAACACTCATTGTTGGTTTTACCATTTCATATGTTATATAACATGGGTATGTGATAATAACTCACAGGATGTTGACTATTTACATCCAGTCCAGCGGCAATCAGAAGTTTTACTATTTCAGCATTTAACATGGGTATGTGATAATAACTCACAGGATGCTGACTATTTACATCCAGTTCAGCGGCAATCAGAAGTTTTACTATTTCAGCATTTAACATGGGTATGTGATAATAACTCACAGGATGCTGACTATTTACATCCAGTCCAGCGGCAATCAGAAGTTTTACTATTTCAGCATTTCCACTCATAGATGCAAAATGCAGAGCTGTGAATCCAAGCTGCAAAAAAAAAAAAAAAAAAACTTACGCATTTTCCAAACTGAACATTACCTGCATGCATTGAAAATGCACATCATAATTTAGACTTTTGATTCTAATATAAGCAATGTATGTATGCAAGGTTGCCCTAAAAGCCAAATTAAAGGCTACAAGATGTGCTGTGTACATTGAACCACGGGTTAACTCTTACCCAACATTTGGAATACAGTTTTCCATCTATTGTACTTGAGATGTTTGCGTTAAACTCACATGCATTACTTGGTGATGTAATATTGCATATTAGAAACTAGTGCACTTAAAAATTAGTACTTGTCTTATGTTATAATAGCTTAAGGGAGCATTCATTTACATAGACATTCTAACTCTGTGTTGTCTGCATTAAGGCCAGGTCTTACTGCAGTGTAGTGAAGCTGGATGGTCGGAGCACAGATTAGCTTCTGTACAATATTGTAGTGTCCCTCTTGGCATGCAAAGAGGAATGGTGTTCCTCCATCCTGCAGGAATCAATACATAACATTGCATCATGATCAAGGTCCAAATGGTGCAAACGTTCCACTTTACATCACATTCATGTTGCACAGACATTAAGGGTGATATGCATGTGTTCTATAAATACCTCATGATACTGTGAATGATCATCATTGCATGTGTTAGAATGAGGCCTATTTCGGTGCCAATAATGGAGAAGAAAGTACTCTTTTCATAATTATTGTTACTTAGCAGTGTAATATATGGGATTGAGGCAGCAAAAAGGGACCTAGCGCAATTCCTGTAGGGGGTATCAGAGTTGACACGTGCAATGCAATTACAAATTTAGGCTACTAACTCAATGATGGAAGTCTAATTTCCAGCGCATAAGAAAGAAGTTATAGAGGACATAGGTGTCCCTTAGAAATTAAAAAAAAGTGCTTTGTTGCCTCGATCCAATATAAATAGCTTACACTGATGAATTAAATGTTCTCTATTAAACAGCCTCCAGTTAGCTAGCATCAGACATCTCATCATTATGGCTCTGGCATTTGACTGACGAGGATGACCCTGGCCAAGTTTGCCATACCGGTTGGACAAGATCATGGACTTGAGTTTATTTTGTAAGGATGGCAACCCGGCATGCAAATAGACGACAATGTGCCAGTGCAACGCCACCCTAGTTCAGAGCACTTTCTTTGCAGTAATAATATAAATTAGTATTAACTTAGTTTATTACTGTTCTAAAGAACGAACTCCAGGTGCGAGAGCTTGGAACATGTATGGTTCTTATATTACCTCCTTTAGACCCCTGATCCTTGAACATCTATAGCAATGGGTATTTCCATACTCCCTCTGCAAACGGGCAACTTCCACTCATGTATACTGTATAACCTACAAGGTACACCTATAAAATACCTTAGACCACACTGTACTGAGTGTTAAAATTGATTTGCCAGCAATGATACCGTCTGCACAGGTCTCACATCGCACATTGTGGACTGTCAGCATACATAAACAGTACAGTGACTATATAAGTTATAACAATGTAGAACTGATATAATATATTCCATTAATTAAAAAAAAAGTAATGACATCTGCATTTGTACCCCTCACCAATAGGCAGTTCAACAGTGGAAAATGCAATGGTTATTGGTGAAGTGCATACCTAACTGTGTGATGCCATACAAATAGCAGTACGTACTTTTGTTGTCAAGTTAACATCGGCACCTTCAGCTAACAAGATATCAACAACTTCCTTGTGCTCATGTTTGCAAGCTAAGAATAGGGCTGATTTCTGAAAGGAAAATCATGTCATTGCACAAAGGGCAAAACTTTATTATGCACATTCATTACTTGATCCTTCATTTCACATAAATGCATTTGACAGTATATAGATGCTGAAGTGTGTTTACTTGTACTTGATGATCACCTGTCATTTGCATTGTCATACACCAGCATACAGAGTATTTATACACTTTGCTTCACATGATTAATAATATTACAAACTCTGCAATTCAATAATGCACAGTTTTTGGATATAGATGCGATCTTTTCATTATGTATTCAGCAAATCAGTACATTCGATTAGCTTTTAGTACAAACGTACAGAATTTAATCCTCGACTGTTGACATCAGCATAGTTCAAAAGGAGCATCCTGACTATATCTTGTCTTCCATTGGAAGCTGCCAGTGTCAGGGGAGTTTCACCATCCTTTAGCATCAGCACCACAGCAATCAGAAGACACACCAAAGAACACACATAGTGTACTTACATCATTTCTACAGTTAGTATCTATCCTGCTCTGCAGCACAGTCTCTACTGCTGTTTCATCTCCAGCTTTGCAAGCATCCAGGAGAGAGCGCATCTTTTGAAGAAACAGGCCAGTAAATAACAGTAATAACTATAATGATGCATTGGTTTTGCAGATGCGTTGCATACCAGTTGATTAATTCCATCTGTGTCTAGAGCACCCAAGGAAAGTAACCATTCAGCAACCTCCCACTGCAAATCAGGTTGAGTTGCTGCTTGTACAGGTGAAACACCATTCTGACAAAGAGGTTAAATATAGCAGGTCCATGGAAAAAATAAATCTCCTCTTCCCCCTCCCAATGAACCTGCCAACCAAAATCCTATTTTATCATGGCAGGGTACATGTATGTATACCCGGGTGAAAAAATACACGTAGTAACGCGTTATTACGCGTGAAAATGGGACATTTATAACGCCAAAACACGCGATTTTCAAGATGATTATCTCCTTGATTGTGCAATACAATAGAGTTGAATTTTGCCTATACACAAAGCGGTCCAGTGTGTATAAAGTTCCAAAGACTGGTTGGTTTGGCATGCATCGTTCCGAAGATATTCACATTCAAGTACGAACTTGATTTCGCGGGAAAGTATACAAAAGCCCGCGAAATTAAGCTAGTACATTGAATGTGAATATCATCGGAGCGATGCATGCCAAACCAACCAGTCTTTGGAACTTTATACAGACTGGACCGCTTTGTGTATAGGCAAAATTCAACTCTTTTGTATTGCACAATCAAGGAGATAATCATCTTGAAAATCGCATGTTTTGGCGTTATTTATGTCCCATTTTCACGCGTAATAATGCGTTACTACGTGTATTTTTTCACCCGGGTACTCCTATACACACCACGTGCACAAATTCATGATCGTGTAGGGAATATAATTGATATTACACAGCTCCTTACAGATATATAAGGTGTTAGTTGTTTTGATAAATGTAGCCAATGAATAATAATATTTTCTGGCCAATGCATAGGAAGTAATGCACGTAAGAAGAAACTGTAAACATAGTGAACTATTAGTTGTTAGTTCCCCACACACATAGAATCAAAACAAAGTTTGTTCTAATCACTAACCTCATCAATGCAGTTGTAGCTTATTCCTTCACCAATAATTCTTTTAGCAAGCTGAATATCCCCTCTCCTGCATGCTTCAATAAGCTCTGATACCTTGATGCATAAAAAATGTATCTGAGTGACCACCATTGCATATATGATTAGTTCATGACTTGGTTTTTATCAATGTGATGTATCGATTGAAATATTAAAATACCATGGTTTACCTTCTTTTTGTCATGGGGATTCAACTTTGTTCCACCAGTGATTCCAGCAGAGACATCTGTCTAAAATTATACACAATTATCCAAATGCATGAATACTAATAATAATAATGTATTTTAACTTTTGAAGAGTCTACTATTTTTGCTCATTGGGTGTGGTGATTGCTTTACGGTGGTTATAAATGAACATGCAATGAAACAGTTGCTTCATGTTTTTCTAGAAGGTTGCAGTTGACTTTTTTTTTGCATCAGCTAGCATTTAATTGAGTGGATCATAAACTCTATAACATTTTAAAATCATGTAATATTGCAGGCCCCTCCCCTTCCCCTCCTGAAGCAACAGAAATTATTTTTACTGCTTCAATTATATCGTGGTGAAAAATGTAAAAGATGACTTACAGCTCTGCATAAAATGGTGAAGTCATCTCCCATCCTAATTTCTTGTATGCCATCTAATAGCAGCAATGGCTTGCATACATTTATGGCATGAGGGCTGATGGACTTGACATAATCCACCCAAGATGCAGGTAACTTCCAGTGCACAATGATGCTACCTTTAGATATTCCACTGTATACAAGAGTGCTTGGCGGCAAGCATAGTGTCCAACAGACATTGTTCTTAGCTTTTGAATACTTTTCAAAAGTAATTGAATTAGCATCTAGAGTTGCTGTTACTTCGACCGTTGCTGTGGGTACATTTTCCCTTCCATGTGGTATGCTTTGTATGAAGGGTTTTTGCAAGTGTAGGTAGTCTTCAAGAACTTTAAGTGCTTCTTGGCATCCAGTCCCCGCAATCATTTTCTTAATGTAGTCTACTCCAGTACTGGTCCAAAGGTCCTGTGTAGCTAACAGAACATCTTCAGCAGTATTAACCTTATCCATGGAGCTGGAGGTTTTGAAGCCAGGTATGTAAGTACTGACAGTTGTGACATAATCCTTCATTAATGGGATTGCATCTTCATTTTTTTTCAAAGCAGACAATAATTTCATCTTCATTTCAGCAAAATCAAATATCATTTTTTCATAAAGATTTGGGCTTATGCTCAATTCACATATTATTTGGGCAACCTTCATGAAGCTACGGCGAGTGGATTCTTCAGGTATTCTTTCAGTTATTAGTTCTGCATTAACCTCTTTGCTCTTCAACAAAACTTGCAAATATGTCTCAAATTGCTCAACTGCATCAGTGAAAGGAATTAAGAATGAAGTTCCAATAAAATGAAGTGGAGTTAGTTGAGTTTGGGCCTCCTGCTCTGTACTCATGCCTTCATTTGTTTGGATTGGTTCCTTCATCGCAGCATCCCCTCTCCGGCTACTGTCTTCTTTATTTCTCAATTCTATTGCAGAAAATGATGTAATTGGTTTCAGTGCCCATAATATGGTAACATAATGTCAATCAATCTGGAAAAACTAGTGGCCCGTTGCAGCTCTGCATGCATTTTTCATAATGAGTATATCACCATTACTATTACAATGACATTTTGGTTTACATGTACATATAGTTGTAATGATACTTGAATGCGCGCAACGTGCAGAGAGAAAATGTGTGAACTTGAAATTAAAAAGGAAGCCTGTCACTGTTTGCGCATCATAGAAAAAGAATAGAAGTTTGAAAGAGCCCACTTTTTTTTCTTTTCAAAAACGGCCTCAAGAAACGAATGCCGACGGATTGACAGACTATCGGTGCATTTATAATTAGGTGCTGGTGCAAATCTTTTAGCGTTAGAACTGGGGCGTGATTTTGACTCATTTCTTTTACACCCTCAGCCATAGTTACAACGCAACATGGATAATGAAATGTATTAAATACTTGAATGCGCGCAATTTAACAGCAGGAACAGAAACACAGAGAGAAAAAGGTTTGAAATAAAAAAAAGTAATCCCATCACTGTCTGTGCATCGTAGAAAAGAATTGAAAGAGCCCACTAATGTCGAAAACAGCCAGCCAAACTCTCAAAAAACTAACACATACATACAGACAGACAGACAGACAGACAGACTATCCGCGCATTTATAAATAGATACCCAGAGTCAGTGGACAAATGAAAATAGGGTTCTTATTTAAGCAAACCAATGGGAGGGAGAGAGGGCATGTGTGGGTGGGAGGGTGTTGGGCATGGTTATTATGTTTACTATAATCGTAAAGTTTAAAGAAAATACATCTCTTGTACACAACTCTCATAAAATGCCTAAATGAATGTATTACCTTTCTGGAGAAGCTGAGCGATCCACTCCAATGCTTTAATACTTGATAAAGCATCACAAAATGCTGAAAATGCGCCCTTAATATCCTCGCAACTTCGCAGGTACCCAAGCAACTTTCCAACTTGCTCAGGTCGAATTTTCATGCTTGTAATAGTCTCAAAGCATATTGTAGAAAAAATCTTCTTTGAAAACAGAATTTGAGCTACCTCAACAGCTTCCAACCCTTCCATTAGTTTGTCATGCTGTTCTCGGAGAACGTCAAATTCAGGAGGCATCTGGGGAGACAGAGCATCAGCAGCTGTATAAGTAACTAATAATACTTGCATTTATGCAAACTGATTTTTCTACACAATTTGTGAACTGTACATTGACAGCAAAAAACTGAGATGCCATGCATAATATTATCGCTATGTACACATGGAGTTTTAGAACTCATGCTGCATGGAAAATTGGCTTTAGCCATATTAATACACTTGTTTAATGGCATCGAGTCATTACATAATAACACATACATTTATGTTGGGAACAATGCAAACGTACACGGAAAACACGCGGGATTGATAACAAGTCCCAAGCGAGAGCGCTAATCCCCAAGGGTTGTAGCCATCCAAAGGAGTGTGATGACCCCTGGGTATTGGTTGTATTGCTACGTATGCGTTGCTATTGTCAGTCTGAATTGGTTAGACACGAAAACAGTCATGATTTAGAATTGGGATGTTGCAGCCTAAATACCTATTCAAAACCTTCATTATTAAAAATGATGAACTTGTCTGTTGCCTTTATTTGCCAGCTGCTTCCAAGGAATGTGGAACGAAGTCTAATGCACATACTGTATGCAGCCATCCATTTCTTATAGGTGGGAGGTAAAGTGTTTACAACTGATGTTCAACCATCCGGCTATATAGGGCCATAAATAGTTGATCGTACAGCTAAATTCTCGTATACAAAAGATTTATTTGACTGCAGATGTGTCATTGCCTGAGTCCACCATCTTAGCTAATTAAAAACCTACAGTCGGATTTGAATATTATTATGTTTCTCATGTTTGCATTAGACAGAATTAAGACCTGTATACTGTAATGCGTGGCAGCAACCATGTCACGCACAGCGGGTAAAGCTCGTGCATATGTGCATATAAAATACTAGTTTGCTTGTTGTAGTTTTGCTTGCAGTATATATCCCGCTTGAAGCAGCTGCACTCTACGTCAGGCGACTCAGGCCAAATTCTATTTTCCAACGTTAATCATAACGTCTAACTGCAAACTAATAACAATGCATAACAGCTGCTAAACATAACTATTGCGCACCTATTGCGTAACAGCTGCCTGTATATTATTGACTGCCATGCAAGCTAAAAAAAACATCCCACGAATAAAAGTTAATACTACAACACAGACAACATCCTTCGATAGAATTGCACTCCCTGCTAAGAAGAGGATGAAGGGGGAAAAATTGACCTCACCAGGATTCGAACCCCAAAAACGTGTCAGACAGACACTCCACATAGAGATAGAAAAAACAGCCAAAGACAGATCACGCCCAGCTGACATATTGATACCAAACTGGTCACTGTCTCGGTCTGCAGCATTTGACATCAAGGTTATACATCCCCTCAATAATTTATTGATTTCAGATGCTGGTCAGACCTCAGGTGCCTCAGCTGCAGTAGGTGAACAAGAGAAATTAGAGAACAATGCTTTGGGCTGTGTTGAAAGAGGTTGGATATGTGTCCCTCTTGTACTGGAGGCATATGGAGGCTGGGGAATCACTGCAAAGGAGGCTTTATCAAGAATTGCTAGGCGCTTGGCCATCCACTCCCACTCATCCAATTCTGAAACGCTAAATGCAATGTATTGTTGCTTCGGCACTGTTTTGATGCGGCGAAATGCCCGAGCCCTCCTGGCTTGATCGGCATCATTTTCGTGACTTTTTGTTATTCATTAATCAAACAAAAAGAACAAAAAAATCGACCTCACCAGGATTTGAACCCAAACACTAGGATTCGAACCCAAAAAACGTGCATCACACACACACACACACACACACACACACACACACACACACACACGCCACCGTTATATATATAGATAGATAATTATACTTATTTGTGCGCAGTTTAAAGTAAATGCGTAATCGGGTAGGGGGAGGGGGGGGGGGAAATGTCGCACAAGCCGAAACTTTGTTAAGGACGGTACGGCAATAATCACAGGCCCGGCGTGCACGGTGCGGCTTTGTTACAGCTTTGTTACAGCTTTGGCGGCACCAAACTTTCGATCCCAAAATATGGGCGTATCCAACTATGTAGGCGTGAGGAACGCGAAATTGTATTTCCATACAAAAAACAGCTAAAGTTTTTTGCACCTGCAGACAGCCATGGGATATTACAAAGGCACCATGAAGTGGAAACTTTGTGCAGTGTAGTCAATGCAATGGTACCATATAAAATGTGAAAGTATCACAGAGAAGCAAATGAAATCAACTGATACATGTAAATGCAGCAAAGAACTTTAATTTATATTTATAACCCTTAGCATTTCATTTTCCTGTATATATATGTATGTAACATGTGACATATGATTATTAATCAATGTAGAATCTGTAGCTACACCTCAAACATGTTTTTGAGAGCGAAGCATCTAAAGCTGGAGATCAATGAGACGAAGTAGGGGGACCTACATTGTACATGTTATGTAAAAATAGCTTATTTATTAATAATGGGACTTTTTAATTTAGCTATACAAAAATGGAACCAATGGTAAAAGTGGGAGAGGGGGGGTGGAAGCAAATGTTTTCAAGGGGGGACCATTTATTTCACCTGCAGTAAGGGGGACCAAATGTTTCAAAGGGGGACCGATTTTATCAAAAAATATTGGTCCCCCCCGGACCATTTTTCCCTGAAATATTTGGTCCGGGGGGACATTTTTTGGGGGGACCAATCTTACGTGACAGACCTTCGCGTTCTTTCGCAGCTTGGGCTACGCCTTTTTAGCGTAGTTACATTGTTTTAATAGCATTGTTACATCTGTGTAAACTTTGTGGTCAAGTGGCAGTTCAAAGTTTTTGACATAAATCCATTTATAACTTACCAGCAGAACGGATACCCATAATTAATTTTAATGAATTAACTATCTCATAACCTATCTCGTCACGTGGTAAAATTGATAAAAATGAATTATGGTGTTTTGAGATAATTAGACAAGTGTAAAACAACTAGTCAAAATATTAAAATTATTAAGGTTATCTCACAATACATACATGTGTGTACACCCATGAGGTGAGTGCATTGTAGTGTTAGTAACAGTTTCAATTAAAACTTTATTGACACATTACTGTAGCTTTGCAAAACAGTGATAGTAATCACAACATTTCATGGCACTTACAAAGTTGATAAAATATTGCCAATTAATAGAAGTGTATCAGAAAGTGAAACTCTGCATAATAACTAATCTCTATAAGCACTATTAGATTACTGAAAAATAAAAAAAATATGAGAAGGTCGTGGCAAAAGTTGTGATGCTCTACCATGGATTGTCTCATTACAGTGTCCACGAATGTGCATTCATTGTCCACAATCGTCGACATATGTGTTGCGCGGGAGGGCTGGATCACCTGATGCCACTGGCTTTTGAACCATGTCCATTTGTGGCCATCTCAGTAGTTAACTATGAGTGGCCAACCGAAACCATGCATGTGAGAATTTTATTTTATTTTTTGGGGGCGGGGGGCACGGATTCCATACTGCACGCCATGTTTTTATTTTTATTTGTTGGTCAGTGCGCTTGTGGAATATGGATACGTTAGGGGCGGTACAGGATTTTCGAAAAGGGGGGCCCCCGGGGGTTTCAGGTCAGACCTCACACGAAAATTAAAGTGGAGGGGGGGGGGGGGGGGGGGGTACTCTCGCAAGCCAGATGTACTTCGACGTACCCTACTATGACGTGGACTGGGGACTACCACGAGTAGTACGTCTGGTGACATCGGCCACTAATGCATATTCAAACATGCTATCTGGAGTTTAATCACGTAACCGCGTCACATGAAAAACATTATTCATAATCCCAAGTCACATGAAACATGGCACAACAGCATGCATACTAAATGCCTCGTGTGTGGTTGAAAAGCCTGGCCAACGTAGGAAGATAGAAACCTGCCCAGATAATCTTGCACTCGTAAAGAATGCCGTTGCTGAACCTTCGAATAAAGCCGCCGTTAGTGATAGTTATTTTAGAGGTGCGTACGCTTGCCTTCGCTGCTACAGACGTCTAGAAAGAATTGTCAAAGGGCTAATACAACTAAAACTATGGACTTATCTGCTGTTCGTCAAAAGCGTTAGGGAGCAAGTAATAGCACAAGGACTTGCCACTACCAGTCGGAAGGGTAACAGAAATATCTCTCAGTGCTTCACAGCCGATTCCTGTGGTTTACGCAACTGCGAATAGCCAAGAAATGTAGCTGCTGCATCTATAGCGTCTATTACCGATTCTGCCATATTAAGGAATGCGCTAGAGGTCACATGACATTATGTAAACTGTAATCTGATTGGGTCTGCTGGAATTTGGGTCGGAATAAATAATTAGTGGCCGATGTCCCCAGACGTACTACTCGTGCTAGTACTAGTCCCCAGTCCACGTCATAGTACGGTACGTCGAAGTACGTCTGGCTTACGAGACTAGGGGGGAGGGTGCTGTCAGTTTCAGACTTGATATAATAGAGTGCGGGGAGGGGGGGGGGGGGGGGGCTGTATCTAATGGAAAAGGGGGAAGGGGGAGAACCTTATATGAAAGGAGGAGTTGCAACCCCCAAACCCCTCTGTATCCGCCCCTGTCAGCTCCTAAACTAGTTATCCCTCCTCCTCCTTCCACCCGTACCTCCTTATATCATCGAAGAACTCACCTTGCGATAGGCCGACATTTTTCAGCCGTATAAACAAAGATAATCGCTTACGTCATGAACAAAATTACTTGTAATTCGCCTAGTAAAATCTGATTAAAATATCTTGATCATGTACAATAGATGTAGTGACTTAAACTTACAATAGAAATGATGTATGGGCTATCACCTAAATATGCCTACTACTTTCCACTTAAATTTTAAACATTAAGGGCCGCTGTGACCCTTAAAATGTGAACAATCAAACATTCTCATCTCTGACTTATAGTATAGACCAGTTGCGGCGCGAACGTTTATCCGTATGGTGTTAAGTCGTGGGCGTCAATTTCGGCGGCCATTTTGGTGGGCAAAATGTGCAGGTGAGTATGCTCCAAAATGGAATGGTCACGATTTGTGTACAATCGGCTGAACAAATCGGTTCGAAAAAGTTAGCTATCGGTAAGAAATTTGAATGTTTACCTGTCACAATTCTTTTGGAACCGATTTATTCAGCCGATTGTACACAACTCGTGACCATTCCATTTTGGCCCATACTCACCTGTACATTTTGCCCACCAAAATGGCCGCCGAAATTGACACCCACGACTAACACGTTCGTCGTTATTATGGCCTTGTAAGGCCATCCCAACGATAAACGTTCGCGCCGCAACTGGTCTATATGGGGCAGTGCAAGAGAAATTCGGGCTTATGTAGGATTTTGAGAAAATTACAAGACAACTAAAAGAAAGTAATGCTTGCCATTGAAATGTATGGCTAACAAGTAAATAAAAACATTCTCTAACGAGAGAGTTGTTGGTATATAGGATTGACCAATGGTGGTGTAAAAAGCACGGAAACAAGAGTGACAGAAATTTTACTCGAAAATTGAAATTGGCCTATATTTAGCACATTACTCAGGCATGCGCTGTTATTTTGTGAGCGTGCTAAATATAGGCCAATTTCAATTTTCGAGTAAAATTTCTGTCACTCTTGTTTCCGTGCTTTTTACACCACCATTGGTCAATCCTATATACCAACAACTCTCTCGTTAGAGAATGTTTTTATTTACTTGTTTCATAGGTTTTTTTTCACCGTAGTCGATGAAATGTAGGAAGAGCACATAGAATTTGGACGATCCCCTTTAATTCTTAATGCAATAACAAACAGAAAACATGCCAGCAATGACACAAAGTGCTCAGAGCTTGGGTGTGTGTGTGTACCTTTGGCAGTTGAGGTTTATGGATGTTGGGGTCAAGAAGCACAGACAAACCTTTCTCGACTGGCAGCGCGCCTGGTAATTAGATCAAATGGTTGCAAGTCCCAGGCCACTTCGGCTCTCTATGGCAGGTTAAACTTGGTCCTAGTTAGAGCGAATGCCAGAGCTCTGCTGTCCCGTTCAATGGCAACTGGATGTTAGTCTCCTCACCTTCTCCGTTTCAGTGTATTGTTTTTTGTTTAGTAAAATTGTGTAGCTTAAAACTGTAAATGTTGTATATGTAGTATCTTTTCAATAAATAACTTTAATAATAAGAATTATAATTATATGAATTTGTACTATTAATTATTGGTTGTCCTCGCCCGCGCCCTCGTCTCCTGCGGGGACGTCCTCCTCCCCGGCCTCCCCGCCATGCTGGGTTCTGCCAGGGTGGCAGTGGCCATGCAGGCCAGGGAGGGAGCACAGGCGGCGGTGGCAGCGGGGGCAGCGCTCTTAGTAAAACTGTGTAGCTTAAAACTGTAAATGTTGTATATTATATGTAGTATCATTTCAATAAATAACTTTAATAATAATAATTATAATTATATGATGTATAAATTATTTGTTGTCCTCGCCCGCGCCCTCGTCTCCTGCGGGGACGTCCTCCTCCCCGGCCTCCCCGCCATGCTGGGTTCTGCCAGGGTGGCAGTGGCCAGGGAGGGAGCACAGGCGGCGGTGGCAGCGCTGGTGGTGCCGGCGGGGGTAGCGCTGGTGGTGCCGGCGGGGGCAGCGCTGGTGGTGCCGGTGGGGGCAGCGCTGGTGGTGCCGGCGGGGGTTAGTCTCGTACCCAGACCCACGCCACAGCAGCGGGTGGATTACATCACCGCTACGTGGAAGTAGGGTCTGGAGAATCTCTCGGCAAAATCGTGGCCAGTGGCGTTCGAATCTGAACGTTCCAATCGGATTGCGAGCATGCGCAATTGGTGATTTTAATTGAATTTTTCGCGTGACAGTCACGCGTTCGTAATCGTGGATTCAGACGAGATCACCTACGCTGCAATCAAGCTTGGCTTTCAGTGTGTAACTCCTGACCAGCGAGCAGCTATTGAAGCCTTTATGAGTGGTTGTGATGTCTTCGTTTCTTTACCAACTGGAAGCGGGAAGTCCTTCTGCAGATATCTGCTGCGTATACGTAGGTTGCCGCATGGTCGCCGGATTCGATTAGACCTTGGCCCCCCTAAACACTGGGGACAAGCAAACTTGTTTTCATGATCAGTTTGTTTGGATCCTGCCTACACTGTTCGACAGACGAGCGGGAAGAACCGATGGGTCAGTAGTCATCGTTGTTATGCACCTATCATTGTTACGTGAGACCCCCCTCCCCTGGGGCGAAGTCGGGATTAGGTGGGGATTAGACGCGTGAAATCATAACTGGCCACACATTTGACCGTAGTCGGGCACGCGTTTGACCTTTTATCAGACCACGTACATGTAGTATAAACAATTGACCAGTTTTTAACCCCCAACCAGGGGCAGTTTGCTTTAATAAAGGTCAAATCCCTCCTAATGCCCCGGGGGGGGGGTCTCAGGTAACAATGATAGGCGCATTAGTCCCTTCACGCGTTAATGAAGGACCAGATCGAAGCACTAACAAGGAGAGATGCTACAGCAGTGAATGCAGGAGACGCAAACAGCGATGCCCTTCTACTAGACAGGGTAGCGGAACGGTTATCCCACTCATCTTACCGACACTGCAGGTGACAATTGATTACCCACTAGGTCACCACGATTATCAGATGACCTCTTTCTTTGCACTGGAGTATGAACCTCAGAGGAGACAGAAGGAGCTGTATATGTATCAGACATCACTTTAACACAAGCTGCTGCTTCTTGCTCCGCCAAATCTAGTTCGCGCTTCAATTTGATGCATTTATCAAACAACCTAAAACATCTTATACAAAGCACACTGGAAGGTACATCGATATCGACGTCCATTCTATCGTGCGTTAGTCGCCTCGGCGAGGGTAATGTAGAGGTGCTGTGCAATAACCTTCTCTACTTCGGCACCGACTGAAAGCCACACATAACGCACAATGAAGCCATCTTAATTGCCTAGTCACCCGCAGCGCGTGACAGTGGTATGAATTATTATTAATCATTACATTCCACTGGCCACGATTTTGCCGAGAGATTCTCCAGACCCTACTTCCACGTAGCGGTGATGTAATCCACCCGCTGCTGTGGCGTGGGTCTGGGTACGAGACTAGGCGGGGGTAGCGCTGGTGGTGCCGGCGGGGGTAGCGCTGGTGGTGCCGGCGGGGGCAGCGCTGGTGGTGCCGGTGGGGGCAGCGCTGGTGGTGCCGGCGGGGGTAGCGCTGGTGGTGCCGGCGGGGGCAGCGCTGCTGGTAGTGGCGGGGCTTCTGGAGGTGGCGGGGTGAAGGGGAGAGGAGTCGGAGGATTTATGTCATCCTCTTCATTCTCTTCCTCCTCCGACCCCTCTTGATGAAAAAACCCCGTAAGGTCATCTGCTGCCATCTACATGTACGTGACAGAGACAGAGAGTATGATTTTAAAAAATTTTACCTTATTCTTTTTTCAAGCAAGTTTACACGTGAATCCACATAGAGTATATTATTAATTTCTTACCTCTTTTTTCAAAGTGCACTATATTTCAGCGGGTGCATGACTGACTTTTATACCTGCAAAGCCTTAACACGTGTGCAGACTGTGCTATAATTCTATTGGTCCGATTCCATCATATAAACGGCATGTGCTAAAATTTTATTGGTCAAATTTGAAAATGCTCCAATCTAAACATGGAGGTGTAGCCTACATGAAGTAAAGATGGATAGTGTGAGAACTCAGGAAGTGAACTACATGACTGCATGTAGATCTGGGATAACATGGCACCATGTAGATTGATAAGGATATGTTTTCAGGTGAACAGGGTCTGCAGCGTTATGAGTGTGGGCAGAAGGTCTGATTTTACATAAATGTGAGAGTAGAAGTACCTTATGGTGGCTATAAAAAGTTGATTTGCAAAAGTACAAGACTATTGGCGGCATGTGGTGGCAAGAAAGTCTGCTGTTAGTGCTGGTGGTGTGTACAATGAACAAAGCACTTGAAATGTACATGAGATTGGCTTAAGTTAGGTGAATACCACACTTTTGCATGTATCATGAATTGTTGTGCGCATCACCAACACAGATTATAAATTGCAGTTTGCAAACACACAAATGTAGCATTTACATTGGCCATGGGAGCAGGTCCCCCATATATCTCTGTTGGTTTGCAGAGATATATGTATTATCCACTCAAAGGTGGGGGTGTCATGAGCACCAGCTCACTCATTGTAGCCTGCTTTTGGCATATGTACAATTCAAGGTTTAATCATGCCACCTAACAGAACGTTATCTGGCAGAATTGAATTTTCATTACTTCCATGTTAATGCAATATGTGGCTTCAACTGGTCTACTGTTATGGTTACCATTTAGTGGTCTTGCTGGACACAACTCAACAACTGGTGACATACACAATGCAAGGCAACTGTCTGCAGCCACTTGCTACAAAAGAAAATCTGAGCCTTGTATTATACCAAATATACACAAATACACAAATACACAAATACACAATACATGCATACACCATATAAATAGGCTGAATTACAGCCTTGGTCTGCTTCTGTCAGCTAGACCAGTCCAATCACAATATTTGGTGGACAAAGAACTCAGTCATAGTATTAAGTGCAGACAAGCATAGCGATCAGAAGTTTGTCAGCAATGTGTATGCCACCACTACAAGGGACTGGACTGCTACAGTGCAATTTAGTCCAATGGTTAACTAAACTGGACTCTTTATGGCAGCTGTGAGGTTATAACATCAAAATGATTTCCATTCGTCCAGTAAATATACATTGATTTTCTTTCAACATTTTGAGGAATGTTCGGATCAATCTGACCAGGGTCTGCCACATATGACCAATTTGAAGCCACAGCATCAAAAGAGTTTACATTACACAACAGTAGGTGTGATAGTGTCAACATTTCAATATGTGTACCATAGCTACCCATCTGATCCATTTTTGTGGTAGCTATATATGTCTCAATATCATCCCCCCCCTCATACTGTTCAGATGTTATTATAAGGTGAGATATGTGTCGCATGTGCCTAATGATACACATTCTCACAGCATAGTGCTGATCTGGTGAACCAGTTACTATTTGTGAGAAACATCTGAAGAGACAATTGCCATCGCCTATTGCTCCCAATATTCTTTCAGTGTTAGGACGATTTAAAAATACGTTGGGGCCACCAATTTCAAAATTATTTGTATTGTGGAATCTAAGGCCCAGTTGTGTACATTTCTCACGTTGCCACACTTCATCCGTTTGGTAATACCGGAGATGTGTCCAAGTGGTTACTCTCTCTGCTCGAAGCACCCTTACATCACCCACAGTAAGATCTATAGTAGATGAACTGGGTGCACACTGCTTAGGTGGCCGCCCTCTTGGTCTTTTTCCACTTCCTGATGTCTTAGATTTTATAGGATTATAAACAGTGGATTTAACCTGGGCTTTGGTGGATGTACTAGGATGGGGAGGTATATTGTCCAATGTCAGACCTATACGCTGAGGTTTACTCTTTATTGGTTTAGGTACTGCAGACAGCTCTATACACGGAATGTCACTTCTATATAGTGTACGTAACCTGTTTACTTCTTCAGTACACTCCCTGCTGACTTTTATCGATGTAGGATCAAATGCTAAGAGATACAGACCAGCCAGTGTTCTCACACGTGACATGGCAACATAGGCCATTCCTGTTGCAAATACATCCCTGGACAGGTCCACAATTGCACAGTCTAATGACAAACCTTGGCATTTATGGATTGTAACTGCAAATGCCAATATTAAAGGAAACTGTTTTCTGTACACATAGAAATGGCGTAATATTTGAAACCTACTACGCACGCGTTCAATTTTAAACGGCAATTTAGGAGTGTGATCAAATGTAACCTGAATGCAGTCCTTGCTAATAGCAGAAACAGTACCCAGTGCTCCATTGACCAACCCTTGACTGGTATCTAGATTCCGTCTTAGCATGACTCTAACACCTACAGCCAGTTTTAGCTCTGCCTCTAGACCAGCAGTCATATTACAATCTTTATTTAACTTTTCTAGTGCAGATGATGCCCTTTTAGTCCACTTCACTTTCCCTGCTGTT
This sequence comes from Eunapius fragilis, assembly GCA_963681505.1. Taxonomy (NCBI): domain Eukaryota; kingdom Metazoa; phylum Porifera; class Demospongiae; order Spongillida; family Spongillidae; genus Eunapius; species Eunapius fragilis. The sequence goes on along the minus strand of OY811972.1, from coordinate 13,904,466 downwards.
TCATCAAACTCATCTATGCAGGACATGTGTACTATTTGTGAGCCTGCTTTTGAAAGCATCTCTGTGTTAAATTGGTCACAACATTGTCTCGTAGCAAACAGGCACACAGGGGACAAACCCTGGCCTAATAGTTCTTGGAATTTTTCTACAGCTGTGCATTTTATGACAGCAGTGTTTAAAAGTGCAACAGTTTTATCAGATATACAATTCACCCTGACTTCATTTAATAACTGACCAAATTCTGGGTCCCGTTTTTGTCGTTCATTTATGGTCAGTTCATCATACACTACAGATTCCCTCCAAATGTTTACTGCTGTCACACAGCCTAGCCTTGCGGCAATGATTTTATTTGAAATGTTTTGGAACACCATAGAACCATTAACAGGAGGGAGCTGTAGTAAATCACCAAAGAACAGAATGTTCATGGACCCAAACCATTGATCACCTCCAAACAACTCTTCAAGCCTCAAATGAATGTAAGCTAAGGTCAGGCTTGATAGCATGCTAACCTCATCAATGATAATTAACTTTACATGCATGAAACCGTTTCGCATTACTTTAAGTGATTCTTTAGGAAGTGACCAGTAAGTCGATGTCTTAGAATCATGCTCTATTGGTAGTTGAAATAGTCTATGTACAGTTACACCATCTATGTTAAATGCAGCCAATCCCGTAGGAGCTGCGAGTGCACACCTGATGGAGTCTTTGTTATCCTTCCAAAGTTCATTAACCTTTCCTCGGATCGTATGAATTAGGAAGGATTTTCCTGTACCACCCACACCACTAATGAACATACACAAGGGCTTATGTGTAGTACAGGAGCATTTGCTATTCTCATGCAGTTTTTGGTGGCAAAGATGGTCATTAATGTTATTGAAGATTCTTAATTGATCTGCATTGAGCTTAGCAACCCGATCTTCAACTGTATCAGTGTGTAGCTCATTCAGATGGAACACATCTTCCATTGTTGCCTTAGCTTCCCCGTTAAAGAAAGCATCTTCCTCTGTAGGAGGTGCAGCAACCCCTTCCTCCTCTCTTACTTCATTGATTTTCTTCACTGCAGTCTGTGCTTTCAGCAATGCTTGCAGTTTTTCGTGGTGTTCTGACAGATTAACATTGCTACCAATGTGACGGTTAAAAGCAACCTCAGCTGTTTCCCCTTCTTTCACATTATCACATTCATTTCGAAACGGAATGAATAGCAACATGAGAGAATAGTAATAGTCCTCTCTCTGGTTTTCATTTGAGGGATCAAACAGCTTGTGATTTGGAAGAAGAGGCTTTTTTAACTTCTGGTAAACCCTAGTGCCATCACTGCTAGCGCCACGATACTCGTACCACTGTACAAAATCATACAGGCACACATTCTCCAACTCTTTTGGCCTAGCAGGGTAAAATATGTCTACCATACTCCCCTCTAATATATCTGTGGAACTGGGATCAAGCTTTTCAACTTCAACAAGCTTTTTATGACTCTTAAGCCTGCGTTTTCGTTTTTGAGGCATTGCAGTATCAACCCATTTCACAGTTACTGATTTCTCAGTGAGGTGGTCTCCAAGTATGAGGTCACTGGCTTCATAGAGACCACACTCTCTGGAACGTAAGCTCCTTACACCAAAGGACCAAAGCTTGCTGTAAATACTGCTATTTGAATTGACCTCTTGCCATACTTCCTGCATGTTACTCTTCTCTGCTTTGGTTACGTACCCTGTTACATAATGAGCTAGGGTTAACGACGATTCAGCAGTGAACTGTATGTCCATATTGGCCTGCCACAGCAGAAGCAGTAGTGGATTGTAATCATTCACTCTGCATTCCTGTTCAGCTCGAGGAAGGAGGTAAATTTTTTTCCTCGATTTGAGGCATTCCTCCACTGGGTTTAGCACTGCATGCTCAGTCACGTCACGTGGAAAATTAAATCTGCATTTAGTGATAAACCCCCTTTTGAGCTTTTGCCTGCGTTTGCAATAGTTGGTACATTTATGCATTTGATATTTAGTGACCAATGCATGGAGTTCAGGGTTGAGGGCAGCATCAGGAATTTTGCATGTTATGCGCTCTTGGATCCACGCAAGAACGTCTTTTGGATCACTCTTCCCAATCTCTGGTGCTCCCTGAATCCACAGTAATGCATGATAATGAGGGGCTCCCCGCATCTGATATTCTTTTTTCCAAAAGAAATGCTCTACTACCCCCAGCACAGATCCTTTTAGTAGAACGGTGTTAAAAAATTCATGAAAATTTGCAGAGAATTTTCTGGACACTGAAACAGGATCTTCAATGCAAAGCTTAGATATGGGATAGCTAGGAGGATGGTCATTGACCTTCCTTAGGTACCTATCTATGTGGGTTGAGTTGTACTCTGCACAACTTAAAGTAATAAAAAAAGTTGGCGATCCATACTCTCTCAGCATGCATTTCAATTCACTACTTCTATGGAACCAGTACTGCTTAGTCCCACGCACAGATTGAAATATGGTGGAAAGATTTGCTTCTACACCTTCATCAGAATTTGAAACTCTGGAAAGGAATTCATGCACAGGCACTTTACCCTTAGATGTCGTTTTAAGAACATTGTAAATGCCTGCAGAAATCTGCCGCATCTCTTGCTGCCATAACAAAAAGAAAATATATTGCGGATCTTTTCTGAATCGAGAATCTTTGTTGAGCAGCCGAGATTTAGCATACTCAGATGCTGATAAGTGCATGTCTCGAGGGTGAAATTCACCAAACTGCCCAGAGGGAAAGAGTGTTGGAAAGCACATCACGTCAAGATGTCGCTGTCTGCTTTCAATAGGACTGTCTTTAACATTTTGCATCTTGTACTGCTCAACATCCGTTTTTATTGACCCTTGTTGGTCAAGGGATCGAATAGTGTACGCATGTAAAGCAGCCACGTCATCAGTCGACGCTTTTTCTAACATTGTGCTAGAAGCTTTGTCAACTACTTCAACAATACCTTTAGCTGCCTCATCTAATGATGCATCATCTACATTTTTATAAAGCCAATTTATTTCTTTGAGTTTTTGAATGGCTAACTTTACAGCATTTACATCCACTAGTGTTTGCCATACAACTTTATCCTTAGTTGGAACACCATTTACAATTATGTACAATTGAGGGTCAGGCAAAGCCACAAGAAGGTCAGTCCTACCAAGTTCAACTTCTGATAAAGTGTCCCATGTTTTATTTAGTGGCAGTGGCAGAAAGAACATGCAACCTCTACAGGCTTGCAGTGCATTATATGCTGGCACTTTACCAGAATATGTTCCAAGCCGCACAATAATCTGAAAAGCCTTTGCTCTCTGAATCAGTTGTTTACTGAGAGCATTTAGCAACTTTAGTTCCTCTGGTATGGGTTCAGTGGCAAGCCCATTTAGAACACTTCTAGCTGGTATAGTATTCTTGTTTAGAAATGGTCGGCAGTACTGACAAATGTATATTAGTTGTTCAGTGACACCATTCTGCAAAACATGGGCTTTCGTTCTTTGCCATGCATCAGTTTCATATTTGTCAAGGCTAAAGTTTACACAAGACACTTGTTTACGCTTGCATAATCGTTCACAGCTACAACATGCAAACTCTGCATCGTCATTGAACTTGGATTGTAGCTCAGCTATAAGGTCAGCATGCGTAACTTTCAAGCCTCTCTCAATGCAGCCTAGACCAGATGATGAGTGGTCTTCACTAACTACGGGATGCTCAACTCCATCCACACTAAACAAATCTGACAAATTTTCCTTCAAGCCCAGAAAAGGTATCAGCTCGTCAATACTTCCACTAGAAAGTGCTGAATCAATAGCCAAAATGTTCATGTGGCATTTGCGAGCTTTATAAAGCAGCCTAGTGAAAGCCCTTAATACAGGAAAGTGAGGTGAAGCTGCCCTAATAACTCGCAATGGACTAGAGCATTCTGGAAGCTCACAATTAATAGGATGCCCAAGCTGTTCAATAATCCCAGAATTCAATTTCAAAGTGATACCAGTATGAACATGACCACACCCTGAATCAAGATCATCAAGCCCAGCTCGAAGATCTTCAATGGACATTTGGAACAGTGACTTTGTCCTCAACACTATTGCTACTTCTTCACTAGTGAGGTTGCGACACTCATTTGTACATTTCCATTTCAAGGGGCGCATGGTAACCTTATCTCTGTCACCTATCTCCTCTGACACTACACACCTACCATTGAAGTCTACTGGAATGGCCCCAAGTCGTTTTGTGTAAGTGTACGAAGTATTTAAAAAGTAAGGTTCAGAGCCAGCAGTATGATACCTATGCCCTACTAAAATATCATTTTCTCCTATTTTCATTCTATTTATTTCACGGATAGTTTTTAGCAATGACCCTGCTTTTGCTCTTCGTACACTTAGTGCTTTAGAAACCAATGCCTCTGCCCCAATCTTACTTACTGCTGCATGGGCAGATCTAGTAACAACCTTTTGAGCTAGCAATGGATGAGACTTACAAAAGGCATCATTTACTTCACTTAGAAGCTCACTATCCCTAAGAATAGCTTTTTCAAGACCACCATTATACTCCATTAGTGCATGAGATTTGGGTTCATACAAGGAGTAGCTATATGGGAGAAGGATATGGTTGCAGTTATTGTCATTTCACCTATAGTTCTCAGCCCTTGCAACTGTAATTATATTCATACAGTTGCAACATATGTACATGGCTAGACAGATAAGGAAGCCTTCAAATAAGGAAGCCTTTTTATACATCAGATTAAAACAATAGACACTACTACTGTACACACAGTTGCATGCTTTACATGTGAAGTGAATGGTTTTGTGCAGATCCGTGCTGTACATAGTTGTACATAGTTGTGCGGGCCCTACTACCGCGTTTGGTCAGGTAGTAGGGTGACAAGCCCGACCAAACACCACCCTACTATGCTCTACAAATGTTGCATGCACAGCTTTTTAATCATGCCATAACATACCTTTGGGTGGTAGTGGTAGTGCTGTGACCCCTGCGGTACCGCGTCCTCTCGGAAGCACATTTAGCCAATCGGACAGCGGGGTCATTCCAATACCGACTCCTTTTAGATGCTTTAATGGCAGCTGAATTGTCCTCGTATTTCTGCCTGTTAGCAGCGCGGTTTCCCTCGAGGTCCTCTTCATATCGCCGCCTTTTAGCAGCATGGTTCTCCTCGAGGTCCTCTTCATATCGCCGCCTTTTAGCAGCACGGTTCTCCTCGAGGTCCTCTTCATATCGCCGCCTTTTAGCAGCACGGTTCTCCTCGAGGTCCTCTTCGTATCGCCGCTTTTTAGCAGCACGGTTCTCCTCGAGGTCCTCTTCGTATCGCCGCTTTTTAGCAGCATGGTTCTCCTCGAGGTTCTCTTCATATCGCCGCTATTTAGCAGCACGGTTCTCCTCGAGGTCCTCTTCATATCGCCGCCTTTTAGCAGCACGGTTCTCCTCGAGGTCCTCTTCATATCGCCGCCTTTTAGCAGCACGGCTCTCCTCGAGGTCCTCTTCATATCGCCACCTTTTAGCAGATCGCTTAGATTCAATATCTGCGTTGTAGCTGTCGCGTACAGAGGCCTTCTTCTTTTCGGGATCGGCCTTGTAGCTGTCGCGTACAGAGGCCTTCTTCTTTTCGGGATCGGCCTTGTAGCTGTCGCGTACAGAGGCCTTCTTCTTTTCGGGATCGGCCTTGTAGAGCGCTCGGGCTTTAGCTTTGTTCTCGTCTTGCTTTTGGAGGTATTCCGCTCGTTGCTTAGATCTCTTCTTTTGATTACGCGAAGGCATTTTTAGAAAAACAACTTCACTAGCCAAAGCAACAACTAAACTGCGATAGGAACACCAGATATTTTTAGTGCAGGTTAGAGTATTTATACTGCCTAAAATTATTAATAAATATCTATTACATACATTATTAAATAGAACTTGATATGTGTCTATATGACATGTAAGGATAACGTGCCGGTAAATTTGGAAGCGATTGGTACTATTCCCGTCCTTCTAAACCGTTCCTAGCTCGAGTTATACCCTCCTAAGAAGAAGAAGACGACGACGACGACGACGACGACGACGATGGAGAATTATTTTAGGACTGGGCACGAGAAACAGGAAATTGTTTGTTTGTCTATAACCACACCGTTTTATGACACGGAACAAACGTAGAACTGTAGATCGTTGTGCTCCCATTCCGCCGCGATAAAGAGATAAGCGATCCGTTTCTCAGTTGTCCCTCCAGAGGCTAGTGAAGTTTTATTAATGACATTCATCAACCCTCAATCAATCCTATATTGAACCTGCTGCCGCAGGTTCAGATTAAAAATTCAGCGCTTTGTAGCTCTATGATACACTGTCCAATTTTGGATGCGTAAGAACTGTTTTGTAGAGAGCGCTATCCTGTATCCAAAAACTGTTAAATTTGAAGACTTGAAAAAAATTGCAAAAGCCCGATTTTCTCTTGCACTGCCCCATATATAGCCTCTGAATTAATTAACTAAATTGTATAATGCATATATACTCTAGCCCAGCTAGTGATAGGGGATATACACACCACAAATGCACACATGTACACACTCACACACACGCATGCACACACATACACACACACCACACACACACATCCACCCACTCACCCACCCACCCACCCACCCACCCACACACACACACACACACACACACACACACACACACACACACACACACACACACACACACACACACACACACACACACACACACACACACACACACACACACACACACACACACACACACACACACACACACACACACACACACACACACACACACACACACACAGTTAAGAGTGGGAACCAGTAGATTTTGCCACATCAGAATTATGCTGAGACGACTATGATAGCGAGTATACATATAAGCATATAGTGGAGCAGAGATAATACATAGAGGCATTGGAAACTCATCACGTGTGCCATTCAATGCAATAGTATGCCCGCGGACTATGTGTACTATATCTAGTGCGAATCGCACCTCCGAACTTGTCAAAACGGGTGGATTTGAGTCGACCGAGGCAGAAAGAAGCGTTTCCCCCCTATATGCTTTGTTCATTTCAATGCCTTTCCTGTATTGTTTAACAGTGCTAGTTGGATAAACCATTTGAGCGATTGTCCTATCTACTTTGCATCATGTTTTGCATTTTAAAATGATTTTTAGCAATAAAATTTTTCTCTGTACCTTTATTGTCTTTCCGCCACTACCTATGCCTTTGATTATTGTGTTAGTACATTGCATACTCTTTTCTACGTGGCGTAGTGATTGTTTGAGCGTCACCAGTTGAGCGGAAGGGTAGTTATACCATTTTGAGGGTCCCCATTTGCTGGACCTTGCTTTTGCGCTGTTTGTGGGAAACCCAATCACTTTTAAGGTGAGTAGTAAGAAAGAGCGAAGCCGATAGTGTGGCGTAGGCGTATTTTGACCACTAACAAGCCGTATTTGCGCTGTACATGCTCTATCAAAGTTGCACGATGGGAAGAAAATTTCGCCTCGATCGTCGTCGTAAATACGCGAAATGCAGCAAGGCTGGTGCTCTAAGTCTGGTGGTGTCTCTTCCGGATGATGGAAATGAAGAACAAAATGAATCGATCGACTGACTGGCTGCAACTGCAAGCTATCAATCGTGGAGGACTCTGTTGTGTCAATAACATGACATTTGAGCTCTTTCTTACCATGGAGAGAGAACTTCGTTGCCATCTAAGCAGTAACCCTGAAATCGAGTTTACTGGCAGTGAGATTAAAATGAACTTGAAGCATAGTGAAGATGTTCTCTTCTTATGGTCAATGATTGGTGCAGACTGGGAAGAAGAGCACTGCACGTACCTCTTGGGCATGGTTGTTGACATGTGGGTTTGCATCCGAGGTTTTTCCCAAGCCACGGCATGGATCGAAAGATACAAAGAGGCGCAAAAGAAGAACCTTCAGAAGGCCAAGGCACTAAGAAAAAACCTCATCTGAACATGTATGGATTCTAGACCCTAGCTCGCATAGCCCGCTTTAATTAGGTGGGAGCAATGCCGCCATAAAATGAAAAACTTTGTGGAGAAGCATATACAAAAAGGTTGATACTGAAGCATGAAACTTGACTACGTTAGACCATTTAAATCCCCTTCAATGTGCCAATGTGCGCGTTTCCAATGTGAGTCCGCGGCCATATTTGCCATCAATACGCCCCCAAACTGCATCGATCTGGTTTGGGCAATGAATGAGTGTGGACGCACCCCCAATCCTGATCGATCCGGTTTGCGGTTGCTGAAGAAACGCCTTTAATCATTACAGTAGATTCTATATACAACGCATGTGCACTATTCATTTTATTAAAAGCCACGAGTTTGATTACTTATATAGATTTTTGACTGAGAAGATCTCTCCTAAGGAGGGGAGCGTACTTCCGACGAAACGCGTGAGGTACATGTGGTGATGTGGTTTGTCCGCGTAACTGAGCGACGTATACGAAGGGTAGATGTGGTTTGTCCGTGTTGGCAACGAAATGTACTGTGGATTTTCGGCATGAGGCGTATCAGTATGTGCCGCCTCTCTTCCCGTAATAATAAATGAAGCCCGACCATTTGGCGGAAAGTTGGGTAACAAGCCAATACCGAGCAAATGTCCGTCTGATAGTGGCATGTGTGATAATAGACACACATGTAGTATAGCCCACACCCGCGCGCTGTGTGAATATTTGATTATGTGGCCATGCAACTGTAAGCACATTAATTAAAGTCCGCGACAGCATCGAGGAAGTAAAAGTTTATGGCTTCGTAATGAAATTATTAAATTCATGCCAATCATACGGCTATGTTGTAAAACATATCAGCTATTAAACCTGTAAAAATGAACCCCTTATGCCGCTCAAAACTATGTCAATATTTTCAAGTGTGTTGGGGGTACTTTATTTTTTTGTTTCCATTTTGACTATTATTTAGTACCGCATCCAAATAAAATAAATCATATTTTGATTGTATGTTTAATTGTACCTCTAAATGCAAAAAATCTTGTACATATTGTCGGTTTGGTTTTCAAAAATAGAGTCTTAACGTTTTTGCCTTATTACTTCTACACCTCATACCTTGTGTAAACAAAAGCAACTGACTAAAATAACTGTGAACCATAGTTTGCTTAGCGTTTATTGTACATCCGTGAGCCGTTCCTTTGTGCCTTTTGTGCAGGTTTTGAGTGCTTTCGTATGAATGTAATTATTAGCCACACGCGTACGCGCTAATTGTTAGTGTCGTCATTTATATTCAACTCACTGAATTTTTTGTTAAACGAATTTTTGAGCTACTCAAAATAATGTATCGTACCTACTATTCGGACCCCAAATACACCAAAAATCTACAAAAAGTGGCATGTTATTTTTACTTCCTCGATGCTGTCGCGGACTTTTAATTTAGGCATGTAGTGAAGATGATGGTGAAATAATCACAAATCATACTAACCATTAAATATAACCCAGCTAAATTCAGACCTGCTTTTGCTCGTGTCCTAGCCTCTGCCCTAAAGGACATTTTATACACTAATTCAGCAGAAGCTTGGTTAAAGCTCTTGATGCTACCCAAATGTGTGCTTCCATCTTTCCCACGTAGAGGAGAAAAAAAGAAACCTGTGGATCTAAATCTACTATGCGATGCGTGGTCATCCGGACAATATGCATCACTCTGGAGTCATTCTGTCAAAACAACAGCCCATCGCACATCAGTGAAAGTCCACAAGCAGGAGGATTATATCATGCAGGTGACCTCTGCTATTACTCTTGCATGTGATGGACTTTATTCTAAGGCATGTCAACCCTTTCATCGTCTGGTATCACTTCCAATAGTGAGGAGTCTCGGAGGTTACTTGTTGCCAAACATCCCAAAAGCCCTCTTCCTGTAACTCCTCCTTCCTCCCCTTTTACCGAGGATTCCATTTTCCCACCTAACTTCAACATCATTGGTATCCATCAGTCTTTCCCCAAGTTAACTGCAGCGGGACCATCTGGCATGCGAATACAACATCTCAGAGATGCTGCTGGAATCCAATTACCATCCTCAATCAGTTCTCTGCTCCTAGGCGTGATCACCCTCCTTGCCTCTGGTAAAGCTTCCTCTTCCATCTCCAAGTACCTAGCTGGAGGAAACCTAACTGCTTTGAAGAAGGGCAAACCTGATTCCCCCTGATATAAGACCTATTGCGGTAAGAGAGGTGTTAAGATGCGTGACAAGCAAGTGTCTCTGTGCTGTAACACAGAAAAATGCAGCCTCCTTTTTTCAGCCCTTCCAGTGTGGTGTTGCATGTCCTTCCGGAAGTGAAAGCATTGTGCATACCCTTTGTCAAACCATGCATTGATGACCACTGGAAAGATGACAACGTTTTGGTCTGCAAAGTAGATTTAAGGAATGCCTTCAACCTAGTATCTCGCCAGGCACTTCTGGATAAATGTGCCCTCCACTTTCCAGAGATACTTCTTTGGGTAAGGTGGTGTTAAGGTGAGCATCCCTTTCTATGGCACCCATTGGGTCTGTTGACATCTGAGCTTGGAGTTCAACAAGGAGACCCACTTGGGCCACTACTATTTTGCCTTGTGCTGCGTAAGATGGTTAAGGCTATTGCAGCAGACTGCCCTAACACTAGTTTGCTCCTAAACCAATGGTACATGGACAATGGTGTTCTAGCAAGACCACCATTGAGTGTTAGTAATGCTCTAAACATCATTCGCGATATTGGTCCTACTCTAGGTCTTTATCTCAATCTTTCAAAATGTGAGCTCTTCAATAGATGCAATGACTTCAAACTTTTTCCACCAGAGATGAAGACGCCTACCTGCCCCAATCTCGATATCCTGGGATCTCCTATTGGCGATGCCCAATACTGTTCATCCTATATAGCATCTAAACGATCTGCAGCCTCCAACCTACTATCAGGGATCGAAAAGGTTGCTCTGCCAGATCCACATGTAGCTCTTACACTGTTACGTATGTGTGGTAGTTTTAGCAAGCTATCTCACATAGCTCGCACTACACCCCCAACAATAGTAACAGATGAACTTGATCAAGATGTTATATGAACTGCCTTTCGGAGTGTCTGGCAATTGAGATGCCACCCAAAGCCAGAAAACAAGCTCAGCTGAGCCTTCGGCATGGTGGACTAGGCTTCAGATCACTTGCCCATCACTGCTCTGCAGCATACATTGCCTCTGTCAGCAGTACTAGCTCCTCCTTAGTCACCAATACTAACCTATTGCATGCACTGATAGTCTTTAATGCTAAAGTAATATCTATTGATGCCTTGTCCATTGAGGAGGTTGTTGACCACCCACATCGACAGCAACTTCTCTATGGTGGCCCGGTAGGTCGCGGTTGTCATAACATCCACATAGCGGTTTTGCGGTCGTGCAGTTATCCAGATAATAGATTTGCTGTCGTCCAGATCCGCGATTTGCGGACGTGCGCATGTCCACATCCGCGATTTGCGGACGTGCGCATGTCCACATCCGCGATTTGCGGACGTGCGCATGTCCAGATCTGCGATTTGCTGTCGTCCAGATCTGCGATTTGCTGTCGTCCACATCCGCGATTTGCGGACGTGCGCATGTCCACATCCGCGATTTGCGGACGTGCGCATGTCCAGATCTGCGATCTGCTGTCGTCCAGATCTGCGATTTGCTGTCGTCCAGATCTGCGATTTGCGGATGTGACGTGATCCACATCAGCGATTTGCTGTGATCCAGATCAGCAATTTGCAGCGATCCAGATCAGCGATATGCTGTGGTGCAACATATTTTTAAACGCACTATCTTTACTCAATCTTGCGGTGATGGCCTTTGGCAACGAGAGTAAATTTAAATATCTGCATATAGCTGCGGTCTATTTGCAGTGCATGGACAATCATGGCTGCCTATGGTGTTGGTTGTGAACAGCTGCTGCTCCACAGCTGGGGCTGCGCCGTGCCTGCAAGTGTCTTCAGGTGCTAGGAGAGAGTATGGGCCTCTTTAATTATTGAAAGTGGGAAAGCCAAGTATTCTGTACTTTTAGCTGTTTTCTTGGTGCTTAGGTTCCTACATGGGTAATTGTGTGGCTGCAATTGGTGAGAGCTGGAGTCTCAGCACAGGTCTTCTCCGAACGTAATGGGTAGTGGGTGGTGCAGTTGCATGTGTGTAAGATGTACACTGCTAACGGAGAGTGCTAAAGTGTTCTGGAACCATTGCACTGTGGTCCCATGCATATTCTTCCTTGAGCCCTGTTGTTCAATAATATAACATATTATATGTGATTCAGGAATTGCTGCGTTTAGGATTAGTTATAAATTTTTATATAGCATGCATACGATGCAAAGGTTTATTGTGTGGTGAGTGTGTGTGCATTCATATGCAGGGGTATATGACTGTGCAGTGACAGAAAGCTGGCCATGATGCAGGCCCTGGACTCGACCAGCACCTCAGGGAGTGCCTCTTCTGGAGTGGGAGCAAAGCAAGAGCCTATCACTGTTGGCAGGCAAAGATGTTGCCAAACACTGATTGCTTGGTATATGCTGACACCTAGATTTGAATATATTTATCCTTTTTAGTTGATCAAGGTACAGACCTCAAACGGCCTGTTGGGGCACCTATCAAGCCATGTGTCTCATTCCCCCTCATCCTTCACTACATGTGTCTCGTTTAATGAGGTTGGTCAGGGTAGAAGCCTGATGGTTGCTGCTTGCCATAGATGTATGACAGGAAAATCAGTGTACAAGATACAAGCTATACACAATAGGACCTTCCTAAGAACACCATTCAAAGGGACACTCCAGTTTGGGATAGATGGTTTAAAGGGGAGGGTTGCAGACAGAGAGGCAGGCTTGACCTACTAACCTTTGACAAAGCCTCCTTTTAACACAATATAAGCTTTCCCATGCCCCATGTAAGCAGGGAAGGATTAAGTGCACAACAATTGCCCTTCATCCGTATGGCTGTGATCACAAATTGAGAACAATTTTAACAGTATATATACATAGCAAGCTTTGATTAATTCATATCCTGGCCGTATCGTGTGCAATGGACGACAGTGCATGCAGCAGTAGTAGCGGTAGCAATTGTAATGAGGACGAACGAGAAGCATTCCAAAAAAAAGTGAATTTGAGTTTACAGAAAATGAAAAAACGTGACAAGCGCCTTAAAGATGACGACGACGATGATGAAGCGCTTTTTGATACTGTAGTAAAGACATACAAAAAGCATTGCAGCCAGGCAAGAGCTGAGAAGTTTTCTGCACCAAGGGTAAAGCGCACGGAGAAAAAAAAGGCAGAGATGTTAGGCGTAAGTATTAGAAAATTTATAGCTGTACTATACCTCATCCTTCAGGCGCCTTATTTATATGTAACAAGGTCCTTTCTAGCAGTTTTCTTTATGCATATGGTGCAAGTAAATTTTAATATATGGGGTTTATATATCATGCAGTTAACAGTCTGTAGGATGGAAAAGTGCAAAAATGGAAGGTTTAAGCGTTGCAGTGACAACATTAAAATACCAGGATTCACATCCAATGACACATACCAAGTTGTTCTCAAAAAAGCAGCCCAGGCATGGTGTCATGAATCTGATGAAAAATCATGCAGCTTGATTATTAGTAATGGGAGAATACTAGATGCACCTCTACAAAATGACAGACCATGGAGCCTGGGAGGATTTTTTGCAGAAATCGGTGGAATGCAAAAACTATCCCGCATGGTGATAGGAATCCATATCCCAGTAAGTATGCAGATGTCATGTTCTTGCATCATTTGAGCACTTCTTTTTATAGTCAGATGTTGAAAGTACTTCCACTGACATTGATGATGTCATGGTGACCTCAAGAAGTGGAAGTAGGTATCCATAAATATGTTTCATATTTAGTATCATCCTTATGCAGACCAAAGTGGTGATGGTGATGGTGATGGTCATATCACCAAAACAGGTGGACGCATCAGTAAAGGTATGTGTTTCCATAAATGTCCCTTCCATTTATATGATCATTCCTTTTGCAGACCGAGGTGGCAAGACCCTAATTAGAGCACGCACAAGGGAAAGTATGTGTCCAAACATCCCTTTCACTTTTGTGATCATTCTATATGCAGGTGAAACTGTTAAAGGTGACACCAAAACAGGTGGACTCATGAGTAGAGGTAGGTGTTTCTATCCATTTATTGATGATGTCATGGTGACCTCAAGAAGTGGAGTATGTTGATATTTAGTATCATCCTTATGCAGACCAAAGTGGTGATGATGATGGTGATGGTCATGTCACCAAATCAGGTGGACGCGTGAGTAGAGGTAGGTGTGTTTATCCATATATTGGTGATGTCATGGTGATCTCAAGAAGTGGAGTAGGTATACATAAATATGATATTTAGTATCATCCTTATGCAGACCAAAGTGGTGATGATGATGATGATGGTCATGTCACCAAATCAGGTGGACGCATGAGTAGAGGTAGGTGTGTTTATCTATATATTGGTGATGTCATGGTGACCTCAAGAAGTGGAGTAGGTATACATAAATATGTTTGATATTTAGTATCATCCAAAATAGGTACACACAGAGATGGAGGTGGGTGTCTATTATTGTCAGATTCAGATTTTTGTCATAACAATGTACATTATTATCACTTCTGTTATTAGGTGTAAGCCGATCAGTCAACAGCAATGTCATAGATCTAACTGAAGGTAAAATTATATCCAGGACAATGTTTAGGTATCTCCTTAAATATTTGCTGAACGTATACATGTATAACAGAAGAACATTCGACTGAAAATGACACCTCAGTGGGTAAGTTATGACAATCACAGATAGCTGAAAATTGACTAAACCTTTTCAGAATCTATGATACTGGCAAGGCATTCTATCACGATTGGAAGTGTTATAGGCTGGGGCACATTTGGGGTTGTGTGCAAGGGTACATACCTAAATGATGATGTTGCTGTGAAATCTGTACCTCTACCTGACATGAACACGAAGGAGATTACATTAAAGGAAGCTCAAATCCACAGGTCAATTTAAACCATTCACTGTATACATGTAGCAGTAAGAAGAATGTCAATCTCCTGTAAGGTGAACGTCAATCCAAAATAATTGACGTTCACCTTACAGGAGATTGAAATTCATCTTACTGTTATTCATTTTGTTGTACATTTTATACACATACGCTGTGTGTAGAACTCTTCGGCACCCTAACATTGTCCCTTTGATTGGTGTTGCAATTGAGGTAGGGAGTATCCTCCTAATAATGGAATACATAGATGGCAAGAGCCTTGACAAGATTTTATTTGTCGAATGTTTGGATGTAAGCTTAGTGCAACATATGTTTTGTGAATATCATGTTCTACATTACATCCAGCTAAGTGAGAGCATTAAGGTGAAGATAGCCATGGATATAGCACAGGGGCTGAATTACATGCACACGCATGACCCTGCTGTAATCCACCAGGATATCAAGCCAGCAAACATCATGGTTAGCATTAATTAATGTGCAGCCCCCTTATCAATTACATTTGTATTCATAGGTGGTTCCTGTGACAGGTCAGGCATATATTTGTGACCTTGGAATTGCAAAGTTGCAAAATGTAGTTGCATCATTGCATACATCACAAGGGCAAGGCGCAGGTACTCCCTTATTCAAAGCACCTGAAATGTTTGTTCCAGCAAAAAGATCAACACCGGCAGATATATATTCATATGGATGTCTACTTATTGAACTTTTTGGTGGGAAAAGAGTCTGGGAAAATGTAGATTTATTGGAACTGTTTGGTAAAGTTTGTGGTTCACCTCCCCAGACACCAGCAACAGCCCATATACCTCTTATGTACAGAAATATATGTACCAGATGCACTGCACATGCAGCATCCGAGCGCCCAACTGCAGCTGAAGTTATTAATAGTCTCAAAGAACTGTAATGTGCTATAACTATTGTGATGCATTTTAAGTGTCATAATATTTATTGATGACAAACAACTGCTAGCCAACAGTACACATATTTTCTACATGAATATGCATACATACACGCACTGTGTGTGTACCATTATGATAACAACAAAGTTAATGTTGATATGGTTCATAATCTTATTCAGAGATAAGGGTTTTGTTTACGGAGTAAACAATGTTTAATGTTTTGATGAAGGGCAATGGTTGTGCACTTAATCCTTCCCTGCTTACATGGGGCATGGGAAAGCTTATATTGTGTTAAAAGGAGGCTTTGTCAAAGGTTAGTAGGTCAAGCCTGCCTCTCTGTCTGCAACCCTCCCCTCTAAACAAACTATCAACAAACAAGAGTGTTCCTTTGTCTGGTTCCAGGTATTGTACTTCTATATATTCTTGAGAAGGTCCTCTTGTGTATAGCTTGTATCTTGTACACAGATTTTCCTGTCATACATCTATGGCAGGTGGCACCCTTCGGGCTTCTACCCTGACCAACCACGTTAAACGAGACACATGTAATGAAGGATGTGGGGGGACGAGACACGTGTAGTGAAGGATGAGGGGGGACAAGGTACAGGTTGACAAAAAATAAACAAAGTACAATAACAATTACAATTTAATCACTAATTTACTAAAGCATCTAAAACAACTGCTAGCCAACAGTACACATATTTGCAATTATATACAGTTATATCTTGTTGCTTAATATGCAAGGTAACAAACAGTGCCCTAGTTGCCAAGATCTCAAACTCAGGAGGATAAAATGCTGGAGGATCATAGCTGCACCTTTCAATACAACGACTGAGATGTTCAGGACTTATCATCTTCGTACAATTCTGAGCACCAATGCCTGTAATGCAAATAGTAATACAAATATTAATATTTTAACATGCATGTTTACGTTGATATGCAGAGAGATAATACAGATCTTCTGGAGCTCCACTAGGACAACTTGCAAATCTATTCTTACGTATTCTGTGCCTGTTCCAATGCCTTTTGAATTCATGTAATTCTTTTTGTAGTATAGGTAAGAATACAAATCCAGCAATATGACTGCAAATTTAATACATGAAAGCATGACAATATTACAGCAATGGGATATACCGTTGCAACAGGTTATCAGGATCATATAGATGGTCAGCAACAAGTTTCTACAGTTGAAAGTTGCAACCTATGTCACATACAATTAGGTATGTAAACTGACCTTAAATAAGTTAATCCACCAATCACTTTTTGATTTTCTTAGTTGAGACCACCAGCTTTCTATTCGCTGCAATCATTTTTCACATAAAATTCAAACCACATATTCCACCGAGCCCTGTCCACTTCACACATCCCATCCAAACTGGAACCCATTAATGTAGACCATTCTGATGGGAAACGTCCCGATGGTTCCATGGAAAGCGGTAACCTTTTGGTTTGTGATGCCATATGTTCTAACACCTATTCCCCCTCTCAGTCCACTATGACAGCAGTACTGTTGCTAGTCAGGTAGAGGACGAGAAAAAGGCTAAGTACTCCTATTTGGAAAGACATCCAGGCATGTGTTTCACCCCTATTGCCATTGAAATGTCAGGAGTACTTATAGTCCTCTTTCTCAGAGAGCTACAGATGTAGGTCGCAGGCTCTCAGCCACAACTGTGACATCAAAGCAACAGCTACCTGATCCAGTGCTTTACAGTGGTGGTACAAAGGGGAAATGCAGCCTCCATCTTTTTCATCTCCCACTACTCCTGACTCTTATACATTTCATTACTTTATAATTGTTATGAAATATTAATCATATTAAATAAATTAAACCACATAAATAATTACCAATATACTCACTGAATTTCTGATGGAGCTTCCAAATAAGAAACTACTCCTTCCAGAATTCCTGTCAGTATGGTTGTGTCTTAAAATCATTTGGCATAATGCTACAACAACATTTTCACTGCCACAGTCTCCCCTGACGAGTGTGGGACATCCTTAAGTACAAATGCAAGGAAACACAGAATAAAATGTAGCTCAGATTACAATTATAAGCAGCAGAGTGCCTTAGTTTATATGGTACATGTACATACATACAAACACATACCACCCAGCTTGTAAACAGCATGTAAATAATACCGAGCTATAACATATGGGTCGTTGTTTGTAGTAGCAACCTCCAGCCACAGTATTTTACGAGAAAACCTTTAGTAAAGAAATGTATAGAATCAAAATCACACTGGGATGTTAATAAATACTTTACCCATCAATACAACCATGAATAGGAAATCCAAATGGTTTCAACTTGTCATACCCATCTAAGTGCCAACACCAATTTGGACCCTATAAAACCACTGAGATTAATGTAGCATACATGTATGCATGCAACATCACCATGCGACCTTGGACTGATAGGTTCGCCTTTGGAGTTTGTGCTTCTTCCTTTGTGCAGTACCCTTAGGATCAGCCATAGCTAGCAGCATCATTACAGTACACCTGTTGTACAAAATTAGAGGACCATTTAAGAACACGAAATAATGCATACCGTTTCACAGTAAAGTCGTATTTGGTTTGTAGCAGTGTCCACATAGCTCGGTACCCCAACAGGCCGTTTGAGGTTTGTACCTCGATCTACAATAAGGATAAACCTATAAATAAAGGTTCACGACACATGTACATGTACTCAAGCACGCACCTTGATGGCGGCATAAACCAAAGCGATAGGTGTTTGGCAACACATTCGCCTCCTTAGGCCAAGTGCAGCCATTCTTTTCTTTAGCCAAGTGGTACTGCGTAATTAATGCCGCAACTTATAGCAGTCTAATCTACCTGCCCTGAAACCCACCCGACAGCCACACGGTGTAACAGTCTCAGATATGATAGAATAATAGCCACCGGTTTTCTTCTTCTCCAGTACCTGAGTATCCATCCTACGCACAAGTGGAAAGAAAAATGTGCGCGTTAGCGAGCAGAAGGAACGAAAAAAAAAAAAAAAAAAAAAAAATACGTACGGTCAATCTCGGGATCGTCTCCTCGGGCCATATCTGGATCACAACAAATCGCTGATCTGGATCACGTCACGTCCGCAAATCGCAGTTCTGGACGACAGCAAATCCCAGATCTGGACATGCGCACGTCCGCAAATCGCGGATGTGGACATGCGCACGTCCGCAAATCGCGGATGTGGACGACAGCAAATCGCATATCTGGACGACAGCAAATCGCAGATC
Source organism: Eunapius fragilis (assembly GCA_963681505.1). NCBI lineage: Eukaryota > Metazoa > Porifera > Demospongiae > Spongillida > Spongillidae > Eunapius > Eunapius fragilis. The sequence goes on along the minus strand of OY811972.1, from coordinate 13,885,353 downwards.
TGGACGACAGCAAATCGCAGATGTGGACATGCGCACGTCCGCAAATCGCGGATGTGGACATGCGCACGTCCGCAAATCGCGGATCTGGACGACAGCAAATCTGTTATCTGGATAACTGCACGACCGCAAAACCGCTATGTGGATGTTATGACAACCGCGACCTACCGGGCCACCATACTATCAAAATGGTGGCTAGGAATGGATACATCTTCTGGGTCCAGATGTGCAATGTGTCCCCACAACATGCTCGATCCCCTTGGCCACCATGTTGTTACTTGTAAATTTGGAGGGGATGTTGTGTCTCGGCACAATCAGCTAAGGGATACCTTTGAGCAGACATGCCGTCTCGCAGGTGTCAGTGCTAGTACTGAAGCTGGAAGTGGGCTAAGACATGAATACCTGCATACTAGACCTGCTGATGCCCTTCTGCCAAATTGGCTTTGCTCCAAACCTGCAGCCCTAGACTTTACTGTGGTCTCACCGCTTGGTTCAACCCTTATTGTTGAAGCGGGTACCACAACCGGCCTACGGTAGCCCTGATCCTGATCACGCGGGCAGCACTTCTCTCACGGAACAAAGGGTGTTTTGTTCCTGAGAGCGCTCGCGGTAATGAATATTAATTAATCTGTTGCTATGAATACTGCGCCCTGCAACGGCACGGACATATGGGCCGACAAAAAGAAATCAATTTGCTACATAAAACGAATGGCTACCACACTAATACTGATCTTGTTTATCTTATCAGTTAGGACTACTATCTGCCGTGCGGCGAACTCTTGCGATGGCTGCGCATCGACCGGTAAAATGACTGGACCAGGGGGCGGAGGCCCATGTCCTTCTCCTATGACCAGCGAGACCTGCCCAATCACTCCTACATACCAGCAGCTAGGTCATCTTTGGCCGTGCCCCGCTGCCACCAACATGACGTACTACGGCTCGTGCACTCCAGGGAGTGGAAGCAACCCGCTGTGTGCGTCATTTACACCGACTTCCCCACAGCTGGGGTGCTGCTGTCCGTCAGACGGTTGTTACACTCCTCCGTATTTCAACTGGATTATCGGGGCTTGCAAGGGCAGTGGTTGCGGCGGCTATGACGGGACAAAGCAAACGCAAGCGTACAAGGACGCCGGAACACAGCTACTAATCAATTACGTCGCGACGTACCAGTGGAACTCTGCCTCGCGGAGCTGGGGCATGCTCCGCGATTCGTCCTTCAACACGGACGGAGTCCTCCCGCCTTCTGATGCGGTCCTACCTAATGGCGGTTTAAACCAGTCGAGCGCCTGGCTAAAACCTCAACCTGGGGGCGCAGCGGGTTGGAAGTGGGGGTACTACCCGGCTGGGGTACAAGGAGCCGGCCCCCCTGGAATGATGTTTGTTCTCTCCGTAGAGAAAGTGTGGAATATGGCTTGGTACATGCTGAACCAAATTACCCTGGACAAAGGACCGACCATCGCGTACCCAAGTGCGCAATGCTTGTATGGGAGCGATAATTGCTGGGCCTCAGGGAACGCTGGGGAAATAGATTTTCTGGAATCTCCTTGGACGGTTAACGCTGGAGCAATTGACAGTTACAGAAGGTTATATGCCACCCAATGGAACCAAGTTGGGAGGTCCTTTATCGGCGATAAGGGATCCACGTGCCATGCAGACGGTGGCTGGTTTAACGAAGATCTAGCTAGCAATAATTACTTTCTTGGAACAGTGCCTAATGCGACCAGTCCTTACGTGTTTGTGGCCGTCGTCGACCGCGTGGGCACATTTATTTACAGAATTCCAGCCGATCAAATCAACGAGATATGGCCGGGTCTTTCCCGCACCACGGCTGCTTGTTCCCTCATCTCCAGGCCGACCAAGAGGCCACCCAATAGCGGTCCGCCTTGTGACGATAGCAACCCATACTGCGCACTTTTTCTACCGAACTGTCAAGCGGCTGAGTGGGGCGGAGCCTCGGCAGGCAACCAAGGAGGCGCTAATCAGGGCTGCACTGTGAACGCGCAGCAGGGCTGGTGCGCAAACTGGTGGAACCTTATGGACAACACGGGTCAGTGGTTGTGGCCCGCAAATGGACGACAGAGCGCTGTGCAGTTTCAAGCACCGGCTAGTGCTGTACCGATGCCGTGGAATTATGAAATGGAATCGTGGCTGGTTGACTGGACGGGGAGTGCCCAGATTAACGATCAAGCGTGCTGCGTCGCTAACCAAGGAAAATGCATAACTGTCTCTCCCTCAAGCGTAGTACAACCATCAACTACAAGTGTCATTGCACTACCTACTTGCATTGCAGTATCTGCAACAGCTAGTCCCCAACCAACGCTATCGGCTAGTCAGCCAATGAGCACTGGAGGTCTAATTGTGCCACTGATGCTTGCAGTGATACTTTGTGCGAGGCTAAATTAACAGCAGCTAGTTGTAGTTATTAGCCTATATATATAGTTTGTACAAGTGCAACATTGTATGATAGACTGCCTTGTATCGGAACCTACGCGATAGGTTCCATACAGGAATCCTGCAGTATCATGAATGTCATTATAAAAACGTCACTCACGTCTAGCGGGACAGCCAAGAGTCGGGTCACTTCGCTTTTAGTAGCAATCGAGCAATATCAAAAAGGTAAACAGTTCTGCGTTATATATGTGTCATAAGACGGTGTACTTTTAGAGAGCAAAAATACTCGTCCCCATCGTCCGTACCCTGTCCCACCTAAAAGATAAATTATGAGCATGCATGGCATATCGCTAAAATGGAAGGAATAGTTTAGTTACAACGGTAGATATTGCGTCTCTCCGTTTTATAGTAATATGCGCTGTTTCAAATGTGTGTATAACGCCAAAGTTGCTTACGTCAATTTGGTCATGTATTGTGGTGCATGGTTTATCTGATTATAGCGTGAGATCAGTGTACTTAGAGTACATTTATCCTATGTATTATATGGCTTCGCTTTTAACCTTTATCAATCCTTTGCTCCTCAATGGTGATAGTCTGGGGACTAGTGTAATACTTGGTACACACCTCAACAGAATTGCAGATTCTAAAATAAACCTGTCATGATCGCGCAAGTTGACGTTTATGCTACCTGATTCTATGCGTTTCAAGAACTAAATACAATACCAAATCCACCAGAAAAATTTAGGAAACAAGTAATAAAAACATTCTCTACACGAGAAGGTTGGTGGTATATAGGAATCAAAGGTGATGGTGGTGTAAAAAGCAAGGGAACAAGGCTTCTGATTGAAAAGGAAAAATGAAATAGACCTATATTAGCACGCACATTTAAATATGACAACATGCTGCTAATATAGGTCTATTTCATTTTTCCTTTTCAATCAGAAGCCTTGTTCCCTTGCTTTTTACACCACCATCACCTTTGATTCCTATATACCACCAACCTTCTCGTGTAGAGAATGTTTTTATTACTTGTATAATAATAGGCTTTGTGCCATCAGATTCTGACAGCAAAAATGCATACGGTCTGAGAATAAAAATTCATTGGAGCTGTGTGTGTGTATGTGTGTGTGTGTGTGTGTGTGTGTGATATAACTATAATCCAACATCTTACTACGATAACCATACATGCAAAGGACTAAACCATCAGTAATAAAAACACAATTTTATTTGGTATTGGATTAAGAAATGGTGAGTTTTTAAAACTAAGTTAATTAAGTGTAGTGGTCATTTAGTATGGCTGTTGTTTTGAATATAACTAGTAAAACAGCAATCAAATTTGATACTTTTTCTTTTTCAACTTTCATCAAGGTTATTTGCAGTTTATAAATCACACTATTAATAAAAAGTTGTACATTACTGTGTCAAATGAAATAATTCCAAGTTATTTGATTTTATTCTTTGAACTATTAACGATACTCATACATTCATATTTAACTAAATGTGGTTATTGTACATTTATAGATTCATATAGATGGACAATCGTATTAATAGCATTGCCGCTCATTGGTGCATGGTGTAAAAAGAACTAGAACAAGGTCATTGACTGAAATGGGACCAATAGGCCTATATTTAGCACACTCCTTTTCTAAAATAAAACATAGTGTATACTGAAGTATGTAAACCTATTTCATATTCCCGGTCCATTTCAGTCTTTCAGTGTTTCAGTGTTTCAAGCCTATATATGTTACCAATTTTCTCATAGAGAATGATATTATTTGCTAGCTTGTTCAATTTTATTTGATGAATACATGCACGCCCCTAATAGCTCACGGAGGATGTTCAATTCAAATTCAATAAGTGCTGAATGCGAAACGAATGTCGCCGGCAAAGCGTTAATGATAGTTCACGTATCTGTGGTCCTAGGCGGATTACATTGATAAGTGCATAATCCTTGGTTGCATCATTGATCGTGGTGGCAGTGGAAGAGGCTTAGCATGAAGCTGCTGGATTACTTTGCCATTGCTTGCATTACGATTCTTTGCGGCAAAAAAATATGCCACATGTATAAAAGCCTCTTCCACTGCAACCACAATCAATTATGCAACCGCTCTTATCAAAGTAATCGCCTACATGTACCTACTTGTACGGGTGATATAATATAGCTAGGAGATTTGTCAATATCAATTAGACAATTTAATGATGGGTGCAGTGGTTAGGTCGGGACGATTAGACTTACAATTAATAGGGGGATTTGATATTTATGCACACGCCTACTGTAATCTTATTCGTTCACTATTCGCATGCAAGGCAAGTGAACACGTGCAGGCCACTGCAGCTGATTGATGAAGTACTAAATCATGATAGCGTTGAGCAACGATCTCGAAGTAGAGAAAATATTGAAGAACAACGCGCATGGAAGTTTTTCATCCATCGTAATTAATTCGATCGAGATAAAGTTATTTAAGACGCTGAAGTATTTAGCAAAAGTGAGCATATGCCAGTTAACTACCGTCCCACCCCCCCCCCCCCTCCCCCCAATCATGTGGTGACTGGTCTGACGTGCATGTAGTAGGCACTTTGGTACGTTATGCCATACATGGTTATACCATGCGGCATTATCAGCATCCATACTGATACAGCTCAGGCATGCATGTGTATAGTAATTTGGCACTGACGCAATCACAATTATGGTTTGAACCACGAGGGCAAATCGTCTGCGTCAGATCCGGGCAGCTTGTGGTGGTAACCATAGTCACAGGTCAGCTCCTCCCCCGCCGAGACCGGCACCAGCGTACGAATGCACTTTATTGGTCCGAACCTGGGGTGAACGAAGCAGTCGTACTTGCAATTGGGGGTAGACGAGTGATTGGCTTTGTGCCCGAGGCTTGCGCAGTAACGATCTGTGGAAGACCAGATTTGAGGTACGTCGATAACCACTTCTTCGTCGAGGGATATGGTGTTATTGTTCAGTGCCCAGTCCCTACCGTCGACCTCTTTATGCGAGAGCCGTATGCCATTGTAGAACGAGGCGACAGTGTCGCTATCGAGGTCGCACTTGGCAAAGAGACCCTCTCCCGCACCGGGAATGGACGCGGGTGCGACGTACGCGCGGTCTTGTTCGTAGTGGTCTGGGACCAAGGGATTGCTCGAGATGCAGTCGCCGGTCGACTCGTCGTACGCCAAGGAGGCGGGGCAGTCCGCCCTGAACTCGAAGCGCGGCGGTTGGTCGCCGCTCAAGTCCGACGCGAGAACAGCCGGCTTTGCGCTCTTCATCACCCCGTTCTCAAACGTCCCTACTAGCGCCGTCCGGTGGTCGGGATAGATGTAGGCTATACCGCCTCCGCTCAACAGACCTTCTTCATTCACCACTCCCTGCAAAATGCCGTCGAATTCGTTGAACGCTTGGAGGAGGCCGGACCTCACGTTGTCCGTGTGGCGTCGCGAGAGTTAGACCGTCCGGAGTGTATATGATTTCATTACAGTAGCGGCTCACGTATAAGGAAAACCACGCACCCGCGTATAACGAAAAATAATTACATTCATCTGGAAAAAAAGTAAGCTGTTACACCCATGTAGTGTTCTTAAGCCAACCCTCCGGATTGCTACTGCTACTCCACATAACGAAATTCAATGTCAATGAATTTGCAACTCGTTAACGTTGCTACCCCTCCGCCCCCTGAGAAAAGAAACTGTCCCGTATCTGAACGAGCGCATCTGCGTAACCATGAACGCTTCCTTCAACAATTCAAGCGTTCAGGGTACGGAGATGCGTTTGTTTAAACACGAAACAGATTTTTTTCCCCCAAACGGGAGGGGGGGGGGGGGGGGGGGGGGGGGGAGGGAGGGAGGGCAATTCGCGATAGTTGGCATTCAGCAAATGTCATCCCCCCCCCCCTCCCGTTTGGGGAAAAAAAATCTGTTTCGTGTTTAAACAAACGCATCTCCGTACCCTGAACGCTTGAATTGTTGAAGGAAGCGTTCATGGTTACGCAGATGCGCTCGTTCAGATACGGGACAGTTTCTTTTCTCAGGGGGCGGAGGGGTAGCAACGTTAACGAGTTGCAAATTCATTGACATTGAATTTCGTTATGTGGAGTAGCAGTAGCAATCCGGAGGGTTGGCTTAAGAACACTACATGGGTGTAACAGCTTACTTTTTTTCCAGATGAATGTAATTATTTTTCGTTATACGCGGGTGCGTGGTTTTCCTTATACGTGAGCCGCTACTGTAATAGGATTGTCAATCTAAATGAATTATGAACGTACAATAACCACGTTTAGTCAAATACAAACCGCATTCTTACAATTAGCAGTTCAAAAGATAAAATCAAATAGCTTGCAATTAACTAAATTGACAAAACAACGTACGACAACTTTTAATTAATAACGTGATTTATAAACTGCAGAATAAAATTGATGTGACTTTGAAAAAGTATGAAATTTGATTGGCGTTTTACTAGTTAATATTCAAACAAACAAATCAAACTCTATGACCACTACGTTTTTATTAACTTTGAGTTTTAATAACGCACCATTGAATAATCCATTACCAAATCAAATAGTGTTATGTACTTCATTTTATACTGGAATAATTAATGATGGTTATTAAAAATATTTACCACATAACAGCTTTAACCTTAATAACTTTAAAGCAATGATGGTCTTGAACCTAGGAACTTGAAATCAGTACCGTGTGTTACTTATTATTAGTTATTAAACCGAATAACTTTGTCAATATAGGGCTTTAAATGTTTTGATTTATGAAGGATTTGATACAGTTACTTAACCGCTTAAAATAATTTATTTGCCATGTTAAAGAAATCAAGCAGTTAACTAATTTAAATCCTGAGTTATAGGGATTTTAAAGCGTTGCGTTCTATCGCAAATACCCTGTATATGATTGCATCCAGAAACTTCCTGGCTTTTGAAAACCATGTGGCTACCCTAAACTATGTGTGGCCACCCCAAACCATGTGTGATTTTTGCACGGATTCCACATACTGCGCGGCATTTAAAAAAATATAACACAGTACTGTAGAAGTTGGCACGCTTGTGGAATATGGATGGTTTTCAATAGAATGCGTATAGTCTCGACTCGTACGTAGCCACGCTCAACAACGTATGAACTTATTTATGAAGCCATGATTTACTGACCTATTTACAGAGTGGGTAGCATGAGTTTACGTCGACATACAGCTATATTTAAAAAAAAAAGGTCACGCGGGGAAGCGTCAAGTGCACAACATATACACATATGTGGCTAGTCTCGTACCCAGACCCATATTGTCACAACTGCGGATGGATTTCAGCACTTATCAAGTTATCCTGGGTGGGGGGGGGGGGGGGGGGGGGCAACCCCTGGGCCCACTCCATTTTGAGGGGCCCCCCACCGTGCTTATAATTTTATGCTCTTGTCATTGTGATAAGCGCTAATTAAGCGAATTTGAGATAACGCCGGGTTTTAATAAATCACAGCCAATTCTTAACACCCAAAGCTATATCATCTGTTCACATTACCCGACCTTCGCAGAAGGTAGGGTAAGTGTGTAATATAAAACAACGTATTGTATAGTTTACACCAGATGCTTAACAACTAATAAACATACTGTTCAGTAGTGCATAGCGTATAATAGTGTAGCATACACTATACACGATTTTACTGTTGCACCTTATACTGTAATAGTTGAATTCTGAAGAAGAAGTGAGCTTGGTTTGTACCTGTACAAATAAGGTTGTCATACGGGCAGTGCAAGAGAAATTCGGGCTTATGTAGGATTTTGAGAAAATTCCAAGACAACTAAAAGAAAGTAATGCTTGCCATTGAAATGTATGGCTAATTAAAAAATCAGCGCTTTGTAGCTCTCTGATACACTGCCCAATTTTGGATGCGTAAGAACTGTTTTGTAGAGAGCGCTATCCTTTATCCAAAAACTGTTAAATTTGAAAACTTGAAAAAAATTGCAAAAGCCCAATTTTCTCTTGCACTGCCCCATATACTGCATGCACGTATTGGCGTGTGGTCGGGCCTGATACCTTTGGCAGCCCTGAACAGGATCATGCATGCGATAAAATTATGCCGGTGTCAGAGGATAGGGCGACACCCCGGTTACAGTGATTCCCGGCCCGGTCACTCTATATTAGGATACAGTGACCGGGGTGGGATAGGGTGACCACTCCCTGTGTCAAGGCATGCACTAGCAACCGCAAACCGCGGATTGGGGGTGCGTCCACACTAGGTAATTAGCATTCATTGCCCAAACCGGATCGATGCAGTTTTTGGGCGTACCCAGACAAAAAATGGCCATCTCACACAGGAGTTTTGTGGAAACAGCAAACTCACACATTCATAGGGATATGCTGATGTGCAACGACAGCTTGACGGAGTTGTACACAACAAGTAAATATATCTTATGACACATTTAACTACCTGCATGTACACACACATGCACACACACACACACATACACACACATACACACACAGTTAAGGGTGGGATCCAGTTGATTTTGCCACATCAGAATTGAACTGAGACGACTATGATAGCGAGTATACATATAAGCATATAGGCGGAGCGAGAGTGAATTATATATGCAAAAATGGCCTGCATGGTGCCTAGCAATTCGTGAAAAGGTAACCCACGTCATATGGTATACGTCCGCTCCATGCAACCTCTTTTGAGACGTACAATCCACACGTGGGTACGATCGTACATGGGAGGAATGCCACTATAAAATGAAAAACTTTGTGGAGAGTACAAAAAGGTTGATAAGCACGAAGCTTGACTACGTATATGTTAGACCATTTCAATGTGCTACTGTGCGCGTTTCCAATGTGAGTCGGCCATATTTGTCATCGATACGCCCCAAATTGCATCGATCTAGTTTGGGCAATGAACGAGTGTGGACGCACCCCCAATCCGGATCGATCCGGTTTGCGGTTGCTAGTATAGTGAATTAAGAAACGCCTTTAATCATCAGATTCTATATATACCGCATGTGTACTATTCCTTTTAAGCCACGAGTTTGATTATAAAAATGGAAGCTTTTGATGACATATATATTTTTGACTGAGAAGACCTATCCTATGCTTGGTGATGGAAAAGAGTGAAAAGCGTAACTTCCGACGAAACGCCAACACGACGTACTACGGCTCGTGCACTCCAGGGAGTGGAAGCAATCCGCTGTGTGCGTCATTTACACCGACTTCCCCACACCTGGGGTGCTGCTGTCCGTCAAACTTCCGACGAAACGCGTGAGGTACATGTGGTAATGTGGCTTGTCCGCATAACTGAGCGACGTACGAAGGGTAGATGTGGTTTGTCCGTGTTGGCAACGAAATGTACTGTGGATTTTCGGCATGAGGCGTATCAGTATGTGCCGCCCCTCTTCCCGTAATAATAAATGAAGCCAAAACTATGTCAATATATTCAAGTGTATTGGGGGTACTCTATTATTTTGTTTCCATTTTGACTATTATTTAGTACGCATCCAAAAACAAAATTCATATTTTGATTATATGCTTAATTGTATCTCTAAATGCTTGTTCACTGCTTACATATTGTACGTTATTGCCTTATTACTTCTACACCTCGTACCTTGTGTAAACAAAAGCAACTCACTAAACTAGCGTTTATTGTAGACAAGGATTCACCGCGCTAAACAACCCTCCGCATCCTATAGTCTGGGGACCCTAGCATGATGCTAGGGTCCCCAGACTATTTACATCCGTGAGCCGTTCCTTTGTGCCTTTTGTGCTAGTTGAGTGCTTTCGTATGAATGTAATTAGTAGCCGCACACGCTAACGATCATGAATTAATAGTGTCGTCATTTATATTCAACTCACCGAATTTTTTGTTAAACGAATATTTGGGCTACTCAAAATAATGTATCCCAAATACACCAAAGATGTACAAAAAAGTGGAATGTTATTTTTACTTCCTCGATGCTGTCGCGGACTTTTAATTTAGGCATGTAGTGAAGATGATTGCGAAATAATCATTAATCATACTGATGTGAAGAGTAACAGACTGAACAGATCAGTTATTAATTATAACATAACTAGCGTGTCCCCGTGAAAAATCACGGGCTATAATTATTCGTCTCGCTGTTATTCGTCTCGCTATTCATGAACAGTTGGTCTACCTCCTAGCTCCTCTATTTTTACCGGCTGTTTTACCAAATGTTGCATACATAGTCTACCACACGGTTACTATACGCAACCTCTATAACATACCCGCGCAATTTCAGATAGTAACTACATGTTCTCGGCCTGTACAATGAGACTTGAGAGTGAACCACAATAGCGTTGCATTTATTCTTTCGGCACTTATGCAGTTTCGCCCCCCTTTCAGACTTTGAATTCAAGAAATATTGAAAAAAATTTAGATGTTAAATGTGAAGTGGAAACCAGCTGTCATTGCGACCGCCTTTTGTGTGGGAGGTGGTCGTTTCTATTGGTAGCTAGGTACGCGTACATACTTAGCAACCAATAGGCGCTAGGCCGAGTATATAAATGAGTTACGCGGACGTACGTACGTACGGACGTATACGTACGGACGTACGTACGGACGTACGTACGTACGGACGCGTACGTACGTACGATGGAAATTATAGTATTAGATAGTGCTCATTGGCTTATTTCGAAGCATCCATGGCATAATAATGATTATGTTAAGGAGAACTGATGCAATCTAGCCGTTGGGGGACGTAGACTCCATATCGCTGACGCTCTTGCATGGATCAAATTGGCTCTTGAAAACACTCTCTCTTAAGGGGCGGATGATGCAGGAATAGCCAGATCCTTACAAGCAAGCTTTGCAATAGTGAGAAAATGTGTGTCAGAGTTATGCATTTTGCACCATTCCAAAGGATCTAAAGAGCCATGACATCTACTGATCTGATCTCCGAGAGTCGAAGCGAAGCATCATATTCCTACTTAACTGTGAGACGAAGTCTGTTACACACACAAAACACACACACACACACACACACACACACGCACACACACACACACACACACACACACACACATTATTGTTCGTAAAGTTACGAAATAACAGTACGATTGACATTTATAAACATTATAATTTCCAATAATTTGGCCTGCCAGGCGGCCTCAGGTCGGATCCCTAGCCGGCCTACGGTAGCCCTGATCCAGTTCATGTGGGCAGACTTCTCTCACGGAACAAAAGGTTACGCTCGTGGTAATGAATATTGATTAATCTGTTGTTTCAACAAACCGTACACCTCGTGCCCCGACCGTGCGTCAATTATCTAACGATGACGTAACGCATCGTAGTATGAATACTGCGCCCCGGACAAGTGGGCGGACAAAAAGAAATCCGGCAATTTGCACATATCAAACGAATGGCTGCCACACTAATACTGATCTTGTTTATCTTGTCAGTTAGGACTACTATCTGCCGTGCGGCGAACTCTTGCGATGGCTGCGCATCGACCGGTAAAATGACTGGACCAGGGGGCGGAGGCCCATGTCCTTCTCCTATGACCAGCGAGACCTGCCCAATCACTCCTACATACCAGCAGCTAAGCCATCTTTGGCCGTGCCCCGCTGCCACCAACACGACGTACTACGGCTCGTGCACTCCAGGGAGTGGAAGCAACCCGCTGTGTGCGTCATTTACACCGACTACCCCACAGCTGGGGTGTTGCTGTCCGTCAGACGTTGCTACACTCCTCCGTATTTCAACTGGATTATCGGGGCTTGCAAGGGCAGTGGTTGCGGCGGCTATGACGCGACAAAGCAAACGCAAGCGTACAAGGACGCCGGAACACAGCTACTAATCAATTACGTCGCGACGTACCAGTGGAACTCTGCCTCGCGGAGCTGGACCATGCTCCGCGATTCGTCCTTCAACACGGACGGAGTCCTCCCGTCTTTTGACGCGGTCCTACCTAATGGCGGTTTAAACCAGTCGAGCGCCTGGCTAAAACCTCAACCTGGGGGCGCAGCGGCTTGGACGTGGGGGTATTACCCGGCTGGGGTGCAAGGAGCAGGCCCTCCTGGAATGATGTTTGTTCTTTCCGTGGAGAAAGTGTGGAATATGGCTTGGTACATGCTGAACCAAATTACCCTGGACAAAGGACCGACCATCGCGTACCCAAGTGCGCAATGCTTGTATGGGAGCGATAATTGCTGGGCCTCAGGGAACGCTGGGGAAATAGATTTTCTGGAATCTCCTTGGACGGTTAACGCTGGAGCAATTGACAGTTACAGAAGATTATATGCCACTCAATGGAACCAAGTTGGGAGGTCCTTTATCGGCGAGAAGGGATCCACGTGCAATGCAGACGGTGGCTGGTTTAACGAAGATCAAGCTAGCAATAATTACTTTCTTGGAACAGTGCCTAATGCGACCAGTCCTTACGTGTTTGTGGCCGTCGTTGACCGCGTGGGCACATTTATTTACAGAATTCCAGCCGGTCAAATCAACGAGATATGGCCGGGTCTTTCCCGCACCACGGCTGCTTGTTCCCTCATCTCCAGGCCGACCAAGAGGCCACCCAATAACGGTCCGCCATGTGACGACAGCAACCCATACTGCGCACTTTTTCTACCGAACTGTCAAGCGGCTGAGTGGGGCGGAGCCTCGGCAGGCAACCAAGGAGGCGCTAATCAGGGCTGCACTGTGAACGCGCAGCAGGGCTGGTGCGTGAATTGGTGGAACCTTATGGACAACACGGGTCAGTGGTTGTGGCCCGCAAATGGACGACAGAGCGCTGTGCAGTTTCAAGCACCCGCTAGTGCTGTACCGATGCCGTGGAATTATGAAATGGAATCGTGGCTGGTTAACTGGACTGGGAGTGCCCAGCTTAACGATCAAGCGTGCTGCGTCGCTAACCAAGGAAAATGCATAACTGTCTCTCCCTCAAGCGTAGTACAACCATCAACTACAAGTGTCATTGCACTACCTACTTGCATTGCAGTATCTGCAACAGCTAGTCCCCAACCAACGCTATCGGCTAGTCCGCCAATGAGCACTGGAGGTCTAATTGTGCTACTGATGCTTGCAGTGATACTTTGTGCGAGGCTAAATTAACAGCAGCTAGTTGTAGTTATCAGCCTATATATATATATATATATATAATACAAGTGCAACATTGTATGATAGACTGCCATGTATATAATAAGCTTTGTGCCATCAGATTCTGACAGCAAAAATGCATACGGTCTGAGAATAAAAAATCATAGGAGCTGTGTGTGTGTGTGTGTGTGTGTGTGTGTGTGTGATATAACTATAATCCAACATCTTACTACGATAACTATACATGCAAAAGACTAAACCATCAGTAATTAAAATACAATTTTATTTGGTATTGGATTAAGCAATGGTGAGTTATTAAAACTAAGTTAATTAAGTGTAGTTGTCATTTAGTATGACTGTTGTTTTGAATATAACTACTAAAACAGCAATCAAATTTGATACTTCTTTTTCATCTTTCATCAAGGTTATTTGCAGTTTATAAATCATACTATTAATTAATAGTTGTACATTACTGTGTCAAATGAAATAATTGCAAGTTATTTGATCTTATTCTTTGAACCATTAACGATACTCATACATTCATATTTAACTAAATGTCTAATACGTAGGCCTATTTCATGTTGCTCATGCACCCGGCATATATGTCACCAATTTTCTCATTAGAGAATGAATGGTTTTATTTGCTATAGCTTGTTCAATTTTATTTGATGAATGCATGCACGCCCCTAATAGCTCACGGATAATGTTCAATTCAAATCCAATAAGTGCTGAATGCGAAACGAATATCGCTGGCAAAGCGTTAATGATAGTTCATGTATCTGTGCATGGTTCTAGGCGGATTACATTGATAAGTGCATAATCCTGGGTTGCATAATTGATCGTGGTGGCAGTGGAAGAGGCTTAGCATGCAGAAGCTGCTGGATTATTTTGCCATTAATTGCTTACATTACGATTCTTTGTGGCAAAAAAAAACTGCTACATGTATATACAAGCCTCTTCCACTGCCACCACGATCAATTATGCAACCGCTCTTATCAAAGTAGTCCGCCTACATGTATACCTACTTTTAATTTACGGGTGCATGATATAATATAGTTAGGAGGTTTGTCAATATCAGTTACACAATTTAATGATGGGTGCAGTGGTTAGGTCGGGACGATTAGACTTACAATTAATAGGGGGATTTGATATTTATGCACACGCCTACTGTAATCTTATTCATTCACTATTCGCATGCATGGCAAGTGAATACGTGCAGGCCACTGCAGCTGATTGAAGAAGTACTAAATCATGATAGCGTTGAGCAACGATCTCGAAGTAGAGAAAATATTGAAGCCGGAACAACGCGCATGGGAGTTTTTCATCCATCTTAATTAATTCGAGATAAAGTTATTTAAGACGCTGAAAGTATTTAGCAAAAGTGAGCATATGCCAGATAACTCAATCATGTGGTGACTGCTCTGACGTGCATGTAGTAGGCACTTTGGCAGCTATGCCGGTACGTTATGCCATATATTATGGTTATACCATGCGACATTATCAGCATGCACCATATATACTGATACAGCTCAAGCATGCATGTGTATAGTAATTTGGCACTGGACGCAATCACAATTATGGTTTGAACCACGAGGGCAAATCGTCTGCGTCAGATCCGGGCAGCTTGTGGTGGTAACCATAGTCACAGGTCAGCTCCTCCCCCGCCGAGACCGGCACCAGCGTACGAATGCACTTTATTGGTCCGAACCTGGGGTGAACGAAGCAGTCGTACTTGCAATTGGGGGTAGACGAGTGATTGGCTTTGTGCCCGAGGCTTGCGCAGTAACGATCTGTGGAAGACCAGATTTGAGGTACGTCGATAACCACTTCTTCGTCGAGGGATATGGTGTTATTGTTCAGTGCCCAGTCCCTACCGTCGACCTCGTTATGCGAGAGCCGTATGCCATTGTAGAACGAGGCGACAGTGTCGCTATCGAGGTCGCACTTGGCAAAGAGACCCTCTCCCGCGCCGGGAATGGACGCGGGAGCGACGTACGCGCGGTCTTGTTCGTAGTGGTCTGGGACCAAGGGATTGCTCGAGATGCAGTCGCCGGTCGACTCGTCGTACGCCAAGGAGGCGGGGCAGTCCGCCCTGAACTCGAAGCGCGGCGGTTGGTCGCCGCTCAGGTCCGACGCGAGAACAGCCGGCTTTGCGCTCTTCATCACCCCGTTCTCAAACGTCCCTACTAGCGCAGTCCGGTGGTCGGGATAGATGTAGGCTATACCGCCTCCGCTCAACAGTCCTTCTTCGTTCACCACTCCCTGCAAAATGCCGTCGAATTCGTCGAACGCTTGGAGGAGGCCGGACCTCACGTTGTCCTTGTGGCGACCCTTCGCGAGAATTCGACCGTCCGGAGTGTACTCCGTAAAACATCCGTTCATTTCTCCGTCATGATCCTCGGCTTCCATATAGCGCCCATCAGGATACACGTACGTGGCAATTCCCTCGAGCTCGTCGTCAACGTACGTCCCCGAGAGGGTGCTCCCGTCCTCGAAGTACAGGGTTCCCCGCCCTCGCCTTTTGCCGTGGTGGAAACGACCTTCGAAGCGGTTACCCGACTTGGGCCAAAGAAGCGTGCCTCTCCCATGGGGGGAGCCGTCGCTCGACCTCTTTCCTTGGTACACAGGCTCCTCCTCCTCTAGGTCCGACCCCGGCTCCTCTACGTCGGTGTCTGCGTCAGACGTGGCGGTGCATATTTGGCTTTCGGGCATCGCTGTCTCGTGCCCAGACTAACGGGACCAAAATTTTAACAACCTGGATAGTAGAATGTTTGTGCTGAACCGATCTGTTCCAGATTGACATGGCAATTTGAGGGCGTGAAATTGTCGTGCCAATGTGGAACTGATCTATTCAGCACAACATTCTGTACCAGGTTGTTAAGATTTGGCTGCGTATCGCGCAATCTCATGCCAGCGATTTTTGGTGATCGTAGTAATGGTTTGTGGTCGAGACGCGGTTCGTTGTTATCTGAGCAGAAATATTCTATTTGTGTGCAAAATACATGTACATGTATTGAACATCATTTGTGGTATAATGTAATGCTCCGATAACAACCGTCTCAACCACAAACCACCTGCGATGTCTACAAGTAGGAACAATACTGGGTAGTTCGTGGTGCATGGCAGTGGGACAGCTTTTGCACAAAGAGCTGCTGGGTTTTTTGCCCGCAAATAAATTAATGCATGTAGCCATGTAAGCCATATAAGGACCCATGTTTCTCAAACTCGTGATCAATCAATAACGCTTGGATAAAACGATTTGTTTCATATTCAGCGCCTATTGGATTTGAATCAAACACACGTGGCTGTTAGGAAAAGAGCGTGCATGAATTTTGTAAACGAATCCATCAGCATACGTCATTTAAGCCACGCCCACTAGACCGATCAGTGGTGATGTCTCCGTGGCTGGCTCTTGTACTGTTCATCGCGCACCTCTGTACTGGAAGCTCCGAATATCGCACTTCGGGGCGCCCGATCGAAGCTCGCTCCATCGGTACTTATGGAGCGACATACTACGTGGACGGTGAGTATTTCCGATATAGATTATCACTACTAGCATTGGAGCTTAACATGGCCACACCACTCCTTCCACCCCCCCCCCCCCCCTCCCACCCAGTGTGTATTTCTATACCTATCCTTCTCTACTTATCTCTCAATCTCTCTCGTCCCCCACTTTCTAGGTCTGTATGGCAACGACAGCAACGTTGGCACGCTTCTGGCGCCGTTCTTGACACTAAACCAGGCTCGCAATGCCATTCGAGCACTGAAGCTGACCCCGGGGGGTTTACCGGTGGGAGGAGTCCAGGTCCTGGTTCGTGGAAGGGACTACTCCTTCCTGTCCACGCCTTTCTCTCTTTCACAGCAAGATTCGGGTACTGCGCAGTCACCCATTGTGTGAGTGGAGCATTCGCAAGCGTGCGCGTGCACATGCACACATATACGCACGCGCGCACATCACACGCAGTAATTCCACATACAAATATACTTTGCATCCAAAAACTACCAGCTATACTGACATACATGTATATTCATACGCCTTACAGCTAGCTATAGTATATATAAATAACGAATGCACACGAGCCTGCATGCATGCATGCTCCCGCATGTAAGCAAGCAATATGTTAATTTCATGGACATATAGGGCTGTTCACGCACTTCATGTTTTTTCTCTGCTTCCAATATATCCCCATGCATGCACACATGCGCGCGTTTCATGCAGTTACCAGTCTTACCCGGGTGATCCGCCAGCCCACCTGACTGCCGGTGTGTTCGTTACGCCAAACATGTACACTCCCGTTACGGAGCAATGGGTACTGAACCTTACCGGTAATGCAACTCAAAGCATCGTGCAGGTGAGTGAAGTATCATATATATATATAAATAAGGTACGAGGTGTATGCATGCATGCATGGAAATAGACAATCGCACTCCTTGTAATGTTAGTATAGGCAATATGGAAACATGCTTGCGTGTATATGCGCGTGTCTGTCAATGTGTGTGTGTATGTGTGTGTGTGTACATGTGTGTATATGCATATGTGTATGCCTGTTGTGACTGTTCTGCCTCTTTGTGTGTGTGTGTGTGTGTGTGTGTGTGTGTGTGTGTGCGTATGTGTGTGTGTGTGTGTGTGTGTGTGTGTTGTAGTTGTGCAATATGAGTTTGCACTCAGCTAGCTATGTGCCAACACTGCTAAGATGCTGTGTCATTCATGGATATCACAATCATGATTTTGTGTTGCTCATGTATGGAAGTGCTGAGCTCTCTATGAATGTCATTATGTCACACAATTGCGCTAGCATGACATACTTGTATGCAGGGCTAACACATTGCATGCAAGCTGCATGGCATGAGAAATGTACACAAGGGATCCTGATTTATCAGGGACACACTGGTGTGTAACAGTCATGAAACAGGGCTCAATATTATCGACCCTGTTAACTTGCAGTATACACACTGCACATGTTGGAAATGATTCCTACCTGAGCCCAAACGGTCCATTACATGGCTGACCAATTAATTGGCCATGCAATTAAGCGGAATTACCTGTATATGAAATTGAGAAAACCACACCTACTCTTCCTCCTCCTCCTCCCCCCCCTCCTCCTCCTCCTCCTCCTCCTCCTCCTCCATCTACATACAGGTGAATCTAAAGCAGCTGGGAATAACATCATATGGTAACCTTGCCAATGGTGGCCTTGGGACCTGCAGCAATAGTAAACTGGAGCTCTACTATCCAAGTAGAGTTGAGTGACAATAGTGATGATGTAATCTTCTTATGATGATGGTGGTGGTGGTGGTGATGATGATGGTGATAATGATAATGGTTGTGATGGTGATTGTGGTGGCGGTGAAGACAACGACGATGATGATGATGATGGTGGTGATGATGATGGTGATGATGGTGGTGGTGGTGATGGTGGTGGTGGTGATGGTGATGATGATGATGATGATGATGATGATGATGATGATGATGATGATGATGATGATGATGATGATGATGATGGTGGTGGTGGTGGTGGTGGTGGTGGTGGTGGTGATGATGATGATGATGATGATGATGATGGTGATGATGATGGTGATGGTGATGATGATAATATGATGATGATGATGACAGTGATGGTGACAGTGACGGTGATGGTGATGGAAATGTAGAGGTGGTGGGGATTGTACAGGTTTGTTGATCTGTCAGTTATCCAGTTACTAGATGGCTCCTCATTTTGCCTATGGAAAAAATAAACATGGGGGGGGGGGGAGGGGGGGGGGGGAATGGTAGAGGAGAAAAGGGGAGGGGAGAAAGGGGAGGGATGTGTGCTTCAGTACAACTTGATACATGTGCACCAAAAGTATTGGAAACACCCCCCATCCCACCCCACCCCACCCCCTGTCTACATAGACAGAGAGGCACGCTGTGATGTAACCTTACCAACAGTCGCCCATCATGTGATGGTGCATCTTTCGTGTCTCATGACAGGTAATGGTACTCGCAAGGTATCCCAACATATCCCCTGATGGTGTGTGGAGCTTCATGCTCACAGGCAAGGTCCTCGACTCACAAACAAGCTTTGTGTACAAGGACAGCAGGTAAATGTTGGATTGCGGTTTTTACACAATTGAATCCCTCCCTCCTTCTCTCCCTCCCCTCCCTCCCTCTCTCCTCCCTCCTTCCCTCCCTCCTCACCTCCCTCCCTCCCTCCCTCCCTCCCTCCCCCCTCCCTCCCTCCTCCCTCCCTCCCTCCCTCCCTCCCTCCCTTAGGATCTCACAATGGAAGAACACCTCCTCACTATGGCTCCATGGCTTTTGGTCCTACGACTGGGCAGATAACTATGTCAAGGTGGTCACAGTGAACACCACTACGTCGGCATTTGTTATCAACAACGTCACCACTCCTGCTGTCTACGGTAGGGTACACCAGCACCCTCCCTCCATCACCCCCACCCCTCCCATCTTTCTCCTTCACACATCACACCTTTATTTCACTTCGCACACATCACACCCACACTTCATCTTCCACACCCCTTGCCCTCATACCCTCCTCCCCATCCCTTCCCCCAGGCTTTAGCACTTCGGCACGCTACTATGCTCTGAATATCTTGGAAGAGCTGGACTCTCCAAACGAGGTCAGCCCACGCAGCCACGCCTACAAAAGCCACACCTCCCAGATACACCACACCACCAAACCACACCCACAAGTAGCCACATTTTCTCAAACCTCTCACCCATGTCTACCCCCCCTGTACCCTCTCATCCCCCACCTATATAACCAGTACTACGTGGACAGAGGATCAGGGATCATGTACCTCTACAGCCCTCCCCAGGAGAAGGTCAGGTCCACCTTGATCATACTGATGTCATCAATAACACTTCCCCTCCTACTCCCCCTCCCTTCCACTCCCACTCCCCCACTCTCCCCCACTTCCCTCCCCCTCTCCCTCCTCCTCCCCTCCCCTCCCTCTCCTCATCCCCTCCCTCTCTCCCCCTCCCTCCGTCCCCTCCCCTCCCCTCCTCCTCTCCCCTCCCATCCCATCCTCCTCCCTCCCTCCTCCTCCCTTCCTCCTCCCCTGCTCTCCCCTCCCCTCCCACTCCCCATCCCCTCTGCCTCTCCCTCCCCCTCCCCCTCCCCTCCCTCCCCCTCCCCCTCCCCTCCCTCCCCCTCCCCTCCCCCTCCCCCTCCCCCCCTCCTCTCCCCCTCCCCTCCCACTCCCCCTCATCCCACCGATTATTTTATAAAAATGAAAACAAAAATACCATGATAGGGTTGTGTATCCGTGGGCAGTTCTGTGATTTCCATGTTGAACGTGTCCTTCGTGTCCTTTGTGGGATTCACTGTGGATTGCGCACGTGGGAACGCCATCTCGGCAACCAGCGTCGTCAACGTGACCTTCTCCAACTGCACCGTAGCCAACAACGGAGCGAGCTCTCTGAGCCTCTCCGGGTACAACAACACCTTGGAAGGCCTGGAGGTGTCGGGGAATGGGTGTGGTGGAGTGAGTGTGAGTGGAGGTGACCAGGTGAGCAATTCAGACTGGGGAGGAGGGTGAATTATTGTTGGATAGCTAAGGCGGGAAGGACAGAATTTTGAAAAATCTCTCAGAGATAAATTAATTATCGTAGCTCATATATCTGCTCTCTTAAAGGCTGGCATTACGCCTGCAATTCAAATGAATACGAGTAAAAGTTAAACTAACCTCGTGTTTATTTTAGTTTCAGATGATAAATTGGCAGGAAGTCTCAAAACTTGTATTCCAGCACAGCCTTTAGAAGAAAGGATGGTGGTTAACTGACAGATAAATTCAAAATCAATTACAATAAATTTGATTTCATTGCTTAACATTCCTCAGTAGTAATAGCTAATGGAACTGACCTGTGCATGGCCGTTTATTTATAATGGTTAGCTGATATAGTGGTTCTGGGTAAAATGGAAGGGTCATGAAATTTCAAGAGGGAGTAAGCTTAGGTGCTAGGGGTTAATTGGAATACATGGGAGGTTGGGGTAAGTAGACCAGGGTATTGGAAACATCATCATAGCTCTGCAAGGGTGGATCCAGCGAGGGGGTCCTGCGGTCCAGACCCCCCCCCTCCCCCTCAATAATGTGGTGATGAATATAATTACTTAACCATTGAATCATGTGTGGTGATAAACGTGCTTCTGAATTATGCCGTGTCATTTGTCGTGTTGCCACAAGGGTGGATGCAGGGGGGGGGTCCAGACCCCCCCCCCCCCGCAGCCTATACCACGTGTGTTGTTAACCCTCATTGCATGCCTTAATCGTATATCAGACGCAAATGGAACCCCCAAAAGCTCCGCGCTTCACACGGGCCCCTCCCGCACCCTCCCCCTATTAGTCATGTCGGACCCCCCCCCCCCCCTTTCAGAATTCTTGTATCTGCCCCTGCTCTGGATGTCCCTAAACCAGTTGCTTGGGTTGTCTTTGTGTACTCAAATACTCCTCCCTCTCTCTTGTGATAGACCTATCCTGAAAATGCTTTTTTTTTTAAATAGCAAAGCTGCAATTTGGTTATATGGGTGTGGTCAACCAAGTACTAGATCATGATGCCTTTTTAAAACAATGCTAATCCTTATGCTTGTCTCCTTTCTCTAATTAATGTCCTTATCTCTCTCAACTCCCTCTATCCCTCTCCTCCCCTTCACTCCACCCCTCTCCTCCCCTTCACTCCACCCCTCTCCTCCCCTCTCCTTCCCTTCCTGCCATCCTTCTCCTCCCCCCCCCTTTCTCCATTCCCCCTCCACTCCATCCCCTTCCCCTCCCCAGTTGTCTCTCACACCTGGCTTCAACACCTTGAGGTACAGCTCTATCCACGACTGGTCCAGGTGGAAGAGGACCTACACACCGGGGATCACCTGGGGCGGGGTGGGAAACACCTTTGCTAACAACAACGTCTACAACGGCCCTCATTCAGGCATCTTAGGAAAAGGTACACATGCCCACACATCACGCTTGCCTGAATAGGTGGTCTCCCTCCTGAATGGTGGAATTGATTTTTGCTGTGCGATAGAAGCAGTGACAAAGACTGGCATACTGCACCCATCTGGGGTTTGCACTCCCAGATCCGTACCGGTGATCAGATTAGGTGTTCATTATTTGGAAGGAGTTACTTATTGTAAATTTAATGAACTACTAAAATAAATTTTAGTGTTTTTTCTTCTTTTAGTTATCTCCAAAATGTGCAGATTGGACAATGCACGCAGGTTGTGTCCAGACATAATAACATAATGCCTTTAAATGGTTATGCCCACAATGAAAACAATACCACAGCTATGTCTAGAACACAGTTGTTACATGTCTCCCCCAATCAGGCTCCCATGCCCCCCCAACCCCATACCCCCCCCCCCCCCCCTCCCACCTTTCTACCCCCCAACCCCAACCACGGGTCTCCGTTAATCACATTTATACCTAACCTCAACAGTCTGATTTTCATATGCCTAAGAAAATCAAAAACTCTTTCAACAACATGTGTGAAATGTCCAATGTTTCTGTTATATGCTTCAGGTAACGACTGCCTGTTCACTGGAAACTACATCCATGACCTGTGCTATGAGGTCACTGACAGTGGTGCATTCTACAGTGGGCGGAGCTGGATCAGCGGGGGCAATGTCGTTGCTAACAACGTCTTCAGTAACATCTTCACCAAGGAGAAAGTGTACCTGGGGTCCCCCTCGGTGCAGGCCATCTACCTAGATGACCAGGTAGGTGGGGTAGATGGGCGTGGCAATCTAAAATGAGTATTAAGCTGTATGGGGGTGTGTGAATTATCACACGGACACACACACACACATTATCATATGTGCATGTTTTCAATGAAGAGTAATCACTTCCTCCTCTTCCCTTTGCCTCCTCCCCCTTCCCAACCATGCAGATGAGTGGATATCGTGTTATCAACAACACCTTCATTAACTGTCATGCTGGACTTTCATTGGCGGTGGCCGTAGCAACCTGGTGGCCAACAACCTGTACATCAACTGCACCACAGCTGTCCACCTGGACAACAGAGGACTTACCTGGCAGCCTACTTACTGTGGCTCTGTGAGGAAGGGATAGTGGGGAGGGCAGGGGAGAGGAGGGGGAGGGGAGGGAAGGGGAAGGGAGGGAAGGGGAGGGGAGGGGAGGGGAGGGGAGGGAAGGGGAGGGGAGGGAAGGGGAGGGGAGGGGAGGGGAGGGGAGGGTAAAAATAGGAGCAGTAAGGGAGGGGAGGGCAGGGAGGAGAGAGGAGGACAGGAGAGGGGAGGGAAGGGAGGGAAGGGAGGGAAGGGAGGGAAGGGAGGGGAGGGATGGGAGGGAGGGGAGGGGAGAAGGGGTGGGGAGGGTGTCGTTTATAATAGAACCTGGTCCCACACATTGCACACTGTTTCATTGTGAGGGGTGGAGCCGATGAAAGGGATAGGGGTGGCGTGACAAGACTAGCCCCCAGACCACTGAACATTATTTCTAACCTAAGTAGTGTTGTCTATGTGTACACACACGTAGGTATGGAGGTCATTCACACACCCACACACACATTAGGCCACATGCTCACTAGACCACATGTACACGTAGGCATGGAGGTCACACACACACACACACACACACACATACACACACACATTAGGCCACATGCTCACTAGACCACATGTACACGTAGATACTCATTGAAGCACACTTGCACGCTTCTCCCAGCTCGCTATGCAAGATGCCCATGGGATGTATGCATGTCCACATACCACGTCCATGGGGGACAATACCTATGGCATGAGGGGATACATGTGCTGTGGGCGCGGAACAATGGGCCACACATGTTGTGAACAGTCCACAGCATGCCATGCCCTTACATCAATAGCATGTATGGTGGGGGTGTGGGAGGGGGTGGGGGAAGGGAGGGGGTGGGGGAAGGGAGGGGGTGGAGGAAGGGAGGGGTGGGGGAAGGGAGGGGGTGGGGGAAGGGAGGGGGTGGGGGAAGGGAGGGGGTGGGGAAGGGAGGGGGTGGGGAAGGGAGGGGGTGGGGGAAGGGAGGGGGTGGGGGAAGGGAGGGGGTGGAGGAAGGGGGTGGGGGAAGGGAGGGGGTGGGGGAAGAGAGAGGGTGGGGGAAGGGAGGGGGTGGGGGAAGGGAGGGGGTGGGGGAAGGGAGGGGGTGGGGGAAGGGAGGGGTGGGGAAGGGAGGGGGTGGGGGAAGGGAGGGGGTGGGGGAAGGGAGGGTGTGGGGGAAGGGAGGGGGTGGCGGAAGGGAGGGGGTGGGGGAAGGGAGGGGGTGGGGGAAGGGAGGGGGTGGCGGAAGGGAGGGGGTGGGGGAAGGGAGGGGGTGGGGGAAGGGAGGGGGTGGGGGAAGGGAGGGGGTGGGGAAGGGAGGGGGTGGGGGAAGGGAGGAGTGGGAGAAGGGTAGGGAGGGGGTGGGGGAGGGGTGGGGAGGGGAAGGGAGGGGTGGGGGAGGGGTGGGGAGGGGTGGGGAGGGGTGGGGAGGGGAAGGGAGGGGTGGGCAAAGGGAGGGGGTGAGGGAAGGGGGTGGGGAAGGGTGGCCCCCTCTCGTTCAAGTGCCCATGTCTCAGGAAATCAGCGCTGGTTGGTGGGCCGCGTACGCGATGGACAAAGTGGAAGTAGGAGGGAATCGGAAGGGACAGTGAGGGAGAGAGGGGAGAGTAGGAGAGGGAGAGGAGTGAGGAGAGTGTGAATGTGGTAAGGTGATGCACAAAGTTATCACTACCATCACTGTGTAAAAAGGGTTATACGCTGTGTATGAGCAGCGTATAACATATGCATAACAGTGTGTATGGAGACATTATACATAATATTGCGTATTATGTCTCCCTGCCCACTGTTATACAGTATCGTATAACAACCCTTTTTATTTACACAGTACAGGATGCAGTGCAATGTCCTTTGTGCACTCATGCAATGCTCCCATGCTCTCGTGTTCCCATGCACCCGTGTTCCCATGCACTCATGTTCCCATAAAGTCATGCTCCTCGTGTGCACCTTCCATATGTAAAACCCTGCCTTGCATTTTGCATTGTTCACAGTTGTTGGACTAACAGGGATAGAAATGGCAGACGTTGGCACTGCTACCCCTCTCTCATCCACCCACTTAATTGTCCTGTTTTTGTTTTTAAAATGTATGTGCTGAGTCCTTCCATGGCTAGCTCATCTCTTTGATGAACAGTTCAGCAATTGCACAAAATGCGGGAAGATTACAAGTAGTGCTCTTAAAACAGACCATAAACTGTTACCATGGCCACAAACAACTTAAAAATAAACGCAATGTGGTCCGTTTGTACACTCACTATAATAACGTTAACTTCACTATACTTACATGTGGTATGCATACACATATATGCATACGTGCAAACACGTACATGTACACACACACACAAACACATGCATACACAAACACACACACACACACACACACACACACGCACACACGCACACACATGCTCACATCACTGTTCACAGGGGGGGACGTTTACTCAACAGCTGGTCTCAGTCAACTACCAGCAGCCCCCATGGTCCACCCACTACCCAGAGCTAGTCAACATCACCTCAGACCACCCATGCGTGCCCTGCTACAACCTGATCACTAACAACACCTACTGTGGGACGGGACAGTTCACTGATTTCAGCGTGGCCACTGCGGCTAGCCAGTGGCTCACTTATGTCACTAACAACACCCAAGACTGCTCATCACTAAGCTCCACCCCCACTCCCGGGACAACAAGCTCCACCTCCACCCTGGGAACAACAAGCTCCACCTCCACCCTGGGAATAACAAGCTCCACCTCCACCCTGGGAATAACAAGCTCCACCTCCACCCTGGGAACAGCAAGCTCCACCTTCACCCTGGGAACAACAAGCTCCACCTCCACCCTGGGAACAACAAGTTCCACTTCTTCCCCAGAACCACTGAGCCCCACCTCATCCCCAGGGATATCCACCTCCTCCCCAGGAATACTCACCTCCTCCCCAGAACCACTGAGCCCAGCCTCCTCCCCAGAACCACTGAGCCCCACCTCATCCCCAGGAATATCCACCTCCTCTCCAGGAATACTCACCTCCTCCCCAGAACCACTGAGCCCCACCTCATCCCCAGGGATATCCACCTCCTCCCCAGGAATACTCACCTCCTCCCCAGAACCACTGAGCCCCACCTCATCCTCAGGGATATCCACCTCCTCCCTAGGAATACTCACCTCCTCCCCAGAACCACTGAGCCCAGCCTCCTCTCCAGAACCACTGAGCCCCACCGCATCCCCAAGGATATCCACCTCCTCTCCAGGAATACTCACCTCCTCCCCAGAACCACTGAGCCCCACCTCATCCCCAAGGATATCCACCTCCTCCCCAGGAATACTCACCTCCTCCCCAGAACCACTGAGCCCCACCTCCTCCTCAGGACCACTGAGCCCTACCTCCTCCCCAGCAGGGACCACAGGCCCTACCGTGTCTTCCCCCGTGCACTTGTCATCTCCTGGATCAGGGTACACTCTAGTGGGTTCAGTTGGCACGCTTATGGCAGTACTCTGCAGTCTCTATCTGTTTGCTTAAAAGAAACTATTTATTTATTGCAAGAACTACATGTTTCCGTCCATATGTTTGTCAATTGGAGTAAATGCGGTTAATGTTTAGGGTTTTCTACAAGTAGGAAATATAAAACCATCAGTATTACTCATGACAGATGCATTTGCAGAACCATTGTGTATTTCAAAACCTGAGGAGGGGGAGGGGGGCATCTCTCACACTCCCTACACCTACACCCACCTCCTACCATTGTCACTACACCTGTGGGGGACTAATTCCTACTGTGTTTGTGTGTGTGTGTGTGTGTGTGTGTGTGTGTGTTGTGTGTTTGTGTGTGTGTGTGTGTGTTTGTGTGTGTGTGTGTGTGTGTGTGTGTGTGTGTGTGTGTGTGTGTGTATGTGTCCACTGCTAGTGAAGCCAGGCAAATGACAAACATAGCCAAGGTGGGGGTCACCTTTCAATTTACCATTGGAGGTGGGCATTATAGGCTATGTGTGTGTGTGTGTGTGTGTGTGTGTGTGTGTGTGTGTGTGTGTGTGTGTGTGTGTGTGTGTGTGTGTGTGTGTGTGTGTGTGTGTGTATGTGTCCACTGCTAGTGAAGCCAGGCAAATGACAAACATAGCCAAGGTGGGGGTCACCTTTCAATTTACCATTGGAGGTGGGCATTATAGGCACAGGGACCACATGGGAACGAGTTGCATTCCAAATGTTACGCCACACCCACTGGTTGGAATGTTTCAATGCGGCGCGCGGATGGGGATTTAGGTTATGCGTGTTTCATTTCAATGAAAGCTTGCTCTCGAAAAAATAAAATGTTCCTTTCTAGTACAAAGCGCATGAAACACTCGCATTGAGTCTTTCTCCCCAGTGGGTGTAGTGAGCGTATCATCGGAATGCAACTCGTTCCCAGTCCCTCTGGATACTTATTTTTGCTTTGCAGACTAGAACAAAATTACATATTGATATATCTAAAGAATGGAAGAACACCATCCAGTTTTGGTGTATGCCATCATTAAACTAGGTGGATGTAATTTAATTTAATTACCAGGACATTAGTTAACAATTTAATGCGAGGAAATCATAGTTAAAGTTAAAGCTGTAACAGAAAAATAATGCTGGCTTGGGGTTGTATATTCTTTAAAGGTTAAATGGTAACCTCATGCTTTCTACTTACCACAGCGTGGAACTGATCCAAATGTAATTATGGGGTGCGGTATTAAAGTATTCATTAGTTGCTTGCACAGCGTGCATACGTAAAGGAGGTCGCGTAGCGAATAGTCTTGTACGTTGTACCGAGTCCAATTGTATCACTATAGACCGCGATTTACAGCCTATCATTCGACACTTGTATAAATTTACTTGAGACAGCACCCCATGCTTGCAACAGTTGTCATGCACTACAATGCCATATTTAAAAATGCCGACTTCAGACATGCGCCGATCATGCATGCGCAGTAACAAACCGCCATTGCAATTGCATACAATTGCAAGTGACGTGTATATAAAAGCGCCGAGGGTTCGGGATATTACCACTTTTTTTTTTTTTCCAAACCAGCGGGAGGATCAAAAAAATGCACCAGGCTGTGCTCTTCCTACTTTTGCTCGTCGTTACACTATCGGCAGCCCAGACAGCTAATACCTCTGTCGCAGTGAGCGTGGCACCGACGTCGGCCTCAAGTCCCGCTAGCACGCCCGCGCAGATTCTCCCGTCAGTCCAAGGCACGTCGTCTCCTGCGCCCACCAGGATCCCACCTGTCACCAGCACACCGAAGACGGGAGACGGTCAGGCACCCCTGGCGCCTATTTTCCTCGTGGGCCTAGCATCGCTCGCCGCAGCGGCGCTCAACCTGCTTAGAATTTGACAGTGACCTACATAGCTGACCACTCGTACAGCGCGTGCACTGGTAAATAGGCTATTTGGACGATGTGTGCTTGTGTTTATCTCATTTTTGGTCGTCATATTATATACTCTTGGAAACTGGGGATCGAATGTACGATTTTTTTGTGTGTGCGCTCTGGCCGGCCTCGCATTACCTGAATGAGCGGCTGCATGTATATGAATGTCTGCTTTATATTTCTATTCCTACGTTGCATGCGTGCAACATGGTTTTTATTTTTACAAAGTACGAGTACACAGACTTAATATTTGGATTTGTTTAGCACAATAGTCTGGTCTGTGGTTTTGCCCGCAATAAGGGCAGCTTAAAAATAAAAAAAAGCATGCGTCTAGTCTATTGACCTTTTTCAACACACGATTTACGGGGATATAAATCGTGACGTCAAGTAGTCATGCGACACGTGAACATCATTGGTTCAGCACGTATAGAATGCATCTTTATGCTGGCGTACAATTCCATTGTTTTACTGAATAGAGCCACTTTTGAGACAACACAAAGTGCAATCCATCGATCAATACCTTTACAATGATCGAATGCACCGCAGGTATTGGATTAGGTTGGGCGTAGCCCGACCATCGCGTTTAGGTATCAAGTCCAAGCCAACCAAAAATTTGTATCCATCTGATAGTGAGTGACATATGCAGGCTATTTTCACATATAGCCACGATCGCTATATCTGAGGCTTGATACCCGCCCTTCTGCCAAAGCGCGGACAACTAGCGTATTATTTATTATGAAAGGAGCTAGGAGATGCCGTATAAAATGGCGCAGACTGCTGAAATTTTAACCGGCCGATCGGCCAAATATGGCGTCTGTGAACGCGTACTAGTAACTCGATAAATCATTTACACCCATACTTAACAAAACACTGAACTGACAAAGTTTACTAACTCCGGACGATAGTTTAATTGTCTAACAGACAACCGCACTACTGAATGCGATGCTAGACCTCGTGCTGTCAAACCCCCTTTGGTCCCCTCCAATATCACAATAAACACAGGCCTTCCTGGAAACCGGTGATGCGTGAAATTCGTTATATGCGTATCATCACCAGACACGGCTTGGGCGCTCCTTCATGCATACGCAACAAGTTAACAACATGTGGCAAAGTACATATGAACCTGTTTATTCTATTTAATGCACTAGGCCTACTCAAACTGGCAATGTTTGTTTATCGTTCACCACTTATATCTGTGAATGTCAGTGCACGGTTGCAATCGGTTAGCCTCAGGGAAAAAAAAATAGGCGTATCTGTTGGCGGAGGGGAGAGACATGATGTAAAGTAGGTTGATTCGTGTCAATGTATGTGGCACTTCACGCCCCCCCCCCCCCCCCCCCCCCCTCCCCCCAACGGCCGTTTTAAAAGGCACTTTAGTCATACAATACGGTGTTTATACCACATCATCATAGCAACCTGTCTAGTAACCAAGTACATGTCGAAAAAGCAATATAGCTAGTTTCGGGTTGAAGGTTATAAGTTGTGGACCCCGTTTAAGTTAGCCGCACATTCCTCAGCCGCAATGAATAAGTTAATATTCCACTAGCGGCGGGCGGCGGGCGGCGGATGCGTGCGTTTGATGACTGTATGAGGTTGGTCCACGGTTGTCGATATGATCATTCTAACGGCGATGCTTAGGACATGGTAGTTACGCAATGCATCTAAGTCTCAGCTCTCACCAAACTCCGCAGAGAATATAATATAAAACGCCCATGACTATACACGAATTGAATCAAAAATCAAAAATGACACAACATGCAACTCATACGCTATGCTCACAGTTCCTAGATGCTTAAAAAATGTAGCAAACATCCTTAGTGTTGGACCAATGTATGCGACGGTTCAGAACGGGTCCAAACCAATTGATCAGTTACTCATAGCTCAGGTTGTCAACCAAATCAATACATGCACCCAGCTTACATGTATATGAAAAGTGCATGCACCACTGGCTTCCAACATTGAGGGACTGAGTTGCACCATGCTCTGAACCACCCATTTATCTTATGAAATAGTGCATTGAACTGAATTCATGCAGTGCTATAGTTGTTATGACACAATCCTTTGTTCTGTCATGTACATATATACGTAGCCTGCATGTGTGCAGATCAGTTCAAACATATTGAAGCAATACTGTAACATCATTCTTCACTGGGGATGGATGCCACCTCTGTAAGTTCTAAAGCAGATCCAGACATTCTGATGACAATTTCCATTTCCCACAGGGTAGTTGTGTACATGTAAGGATGGGCAACCCAACGCCACGCGTAGTTCCCCAATGCCTGGCCAACTTGTGAGTGAACCCCAAATGAAATTATTCACATATCATCTTAACTGAAGATGGATGCCACCTCTGTAAGTTCTAAAGTGGATCAAGACATTCTGATGACAGTTCCATGTTCCCACAGGGGAGATGTGAACAGGTGAGGATGGGGAACCCAATGCCACGCGTAGTTCCCTACCCAACCTGTGAGTGAACCCCAAATGAAATTATTAATATATCAACTTCACTGAAGATGGATGCCGCCTCTGTAAGTTCTAAAGTGGATCTAGACATTCTGATGACAGTTCCCTGTTCCCACAGGGTAGGTGAGTACATGTGAGGATGGGGAACCCAACGCTATGCGTAGATCCCAAATGCCTGGCCAACCTGTGAGTGAACCCCAAAGGAAATTATTCACATATCATCATAACTAAAGATGGATGCCACCTCTGTAAGTTCTAAAGCGGATCCAGACATTCTGATGACAGTTCCCTTTTCCCGCTGAGTAGGTGTGTTCATGTGAAGATGGGGAACCCAACGCCACGCGTAGTTTCCAAATGCCTGGCCAACTTGTAAGGAACCTCAAATGAAATTATTCACACATCATGTTCACTGAAGATGGATGCCACCTCTGTAAGTTCTAAAGCAGATCCAGACATTCTGATGACAGTTTCATATTCCCGCAGGGGAGATGAGTACATGTGAGGATGGGGAACCCAACACCACGCGTAGTTCCCAGATGCCTGGCCACCCTGTGAGTGAACCCCAAAGGAAATTATTAACATATCATCTTCACTGAAGATGGACGCCACCTCTGTAATTTCTAAAGCAGATCCGTGCATTCTGTTCTAATTGTAAAATTAAGGACGACACTTTAGCAACTGGTCTTAGTAACTCCTCAGATTTCATCTATTAATACCTGCACACTAAACCTTTCAACTAACACATGCTCCACATCAACACGAATCCAGGTTTTTAAAAGCATAAACATGCACTGAAATGTATCATTGTTTTGCATATTCCAAATTATAATACATCGGTCTTGCAGCACCATTCAGATTACTTGGTTATCCTTAAAATCGTTGTCAAGTAGGTCATTGAAACGATGGTCCTAGGAAGGAGACAGCATCCAGGAACTAGCCATGGCATAGTGTTCCCCATCCTCACATGTAAACACTTACCCTGTGGGAACAGGCAACTGTCATCAGAATGTGTGGATCTGCTTTAGAACATACAGATGTGGCATCCATCTTCTGTGAAGATGAGATGGGAATAAATTCATTTGGGGGTCACTCACAAGTTGGTCAGGCATTGGGGAATTACATGTGGTGTTGGGTTCCCCATCCTCACATGTGCACACCTTCCCTGTGGGAACAGGGATCTGTCATCAGAATGTCTGGATCCACTTTAGTACTTACAGAGGTGGCATCCATCTTCAGTGAAGCTGATGTGTGAATAATTTCATTTGAGGTTCCTCACAAGTTGGCTTGGCATTTGGGAACTACGCGTGGTGTTGGGTTCCCCATCGTCACATGTACACATCTACCCTGTGGGAACAGGGAACTGTCATCAGAATGTCTGGATATTCTTTAGAACTTACAGAGGTGGCATCCATCTTCAATGAAGATGATATGTGAATAATTTCATTTGGGGGTCGCAAGTCGGTCAGGCATTGGGGAACTATGCATGGTATTGGGCCACCCATCTTCACATGTACACACCTACCCTGTAAGAACAGGGAATTGTCATCAGAATATGTCGATCTGCTTTACTTAGAGGTGGCATCCATCTTTAGTGAAAATGATATGTGAATAATTGCATTTGGGGGTTACTCACAAGTCAGTCAGGCATTGGGGAACTACGCGTGGTATTGGGTTCTCAATCCTTAGATGTACACACCTACCCTGTGGGAACAGGGAACTGTCATCAGAATGTCTGGATCTGCTTTAGAACTTACATACGTTGCATCCATCTTCAGTGAAGATATGTGAATAATTGCGTTGGGGGTCACTCATAAGTTAGTCAGGCATTGGGGAACTACGCGTGGCGTTGGGTTCCCCATTCTCACATGTACACACCTACACTGTGGAAACAGGGAACTGTCATCAGAATGGCTGGATCTGCTTTCATAGGTGGCATCCATCTTTAGTGAAGATGATATGTGAATAATTTCATTTGGGGGGTCACTTAACTTGTCAGTCAGGCATTGGGGAGCTACGTGTGGCGTGGGTCTCCCATCCTGACATGTGCACACCTACCCTGTGGGAACAGGGAACTGTCATATTGATATGAAATGTATCATATTCCACTTATCACATTTCAGAACAGCAAATTGCCCTGTCAGGGAAACACAAGTGACTGCGGTATGTATGCATGTCTAGTAAGTTTATTTTACATCATTTATTATGCACATTGCAATAATATCGCACAACAGGCTGTTAGGCTTTTGTTGGAAAATGTTACAATTGAATACACCCAAGTACACTGCTAATGTATCCAGCAGGCCTTTCAAAAGTATGTCACTTTTAGGATATGGTGGAAAGGTTTCGTCTCCAAATGCTGTATGAGCTCTCAGTGATTTGTTCCCTATGAAGATATCAACAGGTCATTAACTATTCAGGATAAAAAGCATGCGTTACTGTCTTTTTAAAAAACTATGTTTCATAAGAGAATGCCGTGGATAAGGTATGGTGACATTAGCTTATTATCCTTTCTTGTTTACTTGGATAGGAAACACTACTTCATCGCCCATCATTGCTCATTGTAAAGCTGTTATTATACCTGAAGACAGTAGGGTATGCTACATGTGAAATAAATGGTGATGCATATATTTTACGTTTTTTTCCCCAGCTCCAGTGCATTGTAATGACAATAAAAGTGACATTCGAATCAAAGTACATAAAAAGAGGCTGTTTTGGTTCTAAGAATGTGGAGAAATTCCTGATCCCATCTTACTACAACAAGCCAGATGTGGATGATATGTGCTCTGACGTGGGGTTTACATCATTATATGTTTAGTTTTTTCCCTCATTGAGAAGACCTTGAGCTCCTTACACGTAAGATCACCTACAGTTTTCATTAGTAATCCTTGAAATATATAGTGAACAGCGAATGCCTTTTCAGTAGAAACTTCATAAGGAAAGTTGTGAAGGGCATGCATACATGGAGATAAATATATATGTGATGTCAGTTCTATGTCTTGAGCATCATATGGTAGCCAAGGATAAGAAATTTACTGATGGGACAAACTCAATCTGAATATCGTACACATGCATCATGCACGAGATCTCCAATAACTCAACAGAGTTGATAGAGACATGGCCATTACAGAAGTGCCTGGATATGGTATGTGTATATCAGAATAATGGTCTTACAATATATAACAGTATGATTTAATACACAGGTATCAGAAATCACCCTTTTCATAATAGAGGTAGAAAGCGATATTAACGCTACCGCGTCAGTTTCAGAATCACAAATTAATTCATCGTTTGGCCTGAAGTAAGCTACATTCTTCAGTACTAGTACTCATTCGGTGATTCCCTTTTCAGACTATCACCGCTCTTATAACGATGAAGTTTGATACAACCCGAGAAGCGGCTATTTCGCATGTCTTTACCCACACATTGCCATAATAACTGCAAATACAAACCTATGCATGGCACAATCAATGAATATTCAAAACGAAATGATTATCATTAGCCGTACGGCCTAATTGTAAGGGATAATTGCTTGGAATGTGCGGCCGAAGAATGTGAGGCTGAATGTGCGGCTAACTTCAACGGGGTAAGTTGTGGCGGTCTTGGATGGGGTACTCTACACTGGTTTTGGTTACGCTGGTATTCCTGTTCTGCATGCATGGGTTCTTGAGAAGACTCAACAGTCACGGATGTAGTAACCAATTCAAGCATGTCGCGTGTACTTCAAAGGCGACATGTGCAGCTAGCATTTGCATGCGCATCATGACGTTTCTGTGATAAACACATTTTTCACTTACACTGTGTATGTAAAATCTATAACGCGCGACGGTTGAGTGTGTGTATTTGCATGCATACATTAACTTGCATGCATGGTGTCCAAAAAATGCCAGCAAGTTCACTCAAGGACGAATCTTTTATGTTGCCTGAATCTTATTGAGTTGCAACATGTTACATCGTATGTGGTGGTCTCGTACAGTGGCCCTGGAGGTCGCGCTCTAGACCTATGAGCTTCGAGCGGTTATTGCATAGGAATTTACTAGCGTACCAAGAAACGGATAGTTTAGCTCTTTGTTGCTATCGAACCGGAAGGCAAAGACAGTCATTTTAATGTTTTGTTCCAGTTTTCAACTGTTTGCTTTAAGAGAACAAAAAGCTAGTGTTGTTTCTCGTTCCCAGACCATATCTTCTCCTCCGTCGTCTGTCTTCTAATTCTTCTTCTCGGGTGAGTATAACTCGGGATAGGAATGGTTTTAAAGAGCGCAAATTATACCAGTCGCTTTAGAATCTCCTGGAAGGACATCTTCAGGTATCAGATATATGAATAAAGCATGAAACTGATGTACGTAATCGTTACGTAATATGGAGTGCTATATTTAGCGTTCCCATGGCGACATTCACGAGCATGTAGCGTTATAAACAGGTGGGATTTCATTTGATCGCAGTTTTTTTTCACCACTTTTGGCTAGCGAAGTTGTTTTTGTCAAAATACCTTCACGTCAACAAAAGAGGAGAGCTAAATGACGAGAGGAATACCTCCAAAGTCGAGACGATGAGTTAGAGCCCTCCCGCGTTCGGTACAATGCTGATCCTGAACAAAAGCGGGCGTCTGCTCGTGACGGTAATTGAAGTGGGGGGGGGGGGGGGGGGAGGCTGCATAAGTGCCCGATCTTCAATTAAAGAGGCTACGTTATAACTGTAACTTGTGAGCACTTATCAGTATTCGCAGATATCATCGATGATTTAAAAAAAAATTAGTGGAAACAAAAAACATTCTTTAACGAGAATGTTGGTGGGATATAGGAATTGGAGGCAAAGTGGTGTAAAAAGGAAGGGAACACGGTTTTGGGGAAAAGAAAATGAGACAGAAATCCTATATTTAGCACGTGTAAATGTAACAGAACCAGATTTTTGTCTCATTTCTTTTCCCCAAAACCTTGTTCCCTTCCTTTTTACACCACTTTGCCTCCAATTCCTATATCCCACCAACTTTCTCGTTAGAGAATGTTTTTCTTTACTTGTCAACTTGGCAGGCGTTATTGGAGGCAAAACAAGATAATCACCGTAATATTCGCATATTTGCATTACAAACTATTTAATAACGCTAGGGGTGACAATAATGGATCGCTATATAAGGCACAAAAAGAAATTAGCTATACATAAATTAGTACATTTGTCAGGCTACTTCGCTCTGCTAAGTGGTTTTCTAAGCGGGAGAAGCAATATAATTTACAATACGCTTCGCCTTGAGAAGGTCGAATAACGCGAAAATTTAGTTACCTTTTTCGACCAGAAAACGCAGGCTATATGATAGTGGAATGCTTTATGTACCACATGAATTTTAAGACAGGACTACAATCGATCGCAAGCGCAGGTAGGACGTTGTAAGTGATATGACTCCATGCGTGGTATCAGTCTAAGGGGATTGCTAGGCGAAAATGTTACCCAGTGCCCATGGATTCATTGCAATAAAACAACCGTGATCAATGATGTGACCGCGTGTGATTAATACAATAACCTGGGAGATTGCAGTAGATCAATTATATCATAGGTGGTCTTGAGTTTAACCTTTAATCTCCTGACGTCCTACCGTGAAAAAATTAGTATTTGGGCAAAAAATGTGTGAGAAGGACGAAATATAAATTCTACTGCCTGTAGTAGTAGTTTTCATAGTAGAAAATTGTACATCCTCCTTACTATGCATGCTTGATCGAGATATACAGTCAAAAGTAAAACCGCATGTTTTTGGTAAAGGGGTGCATGTGAAGGGTCGATCTATAGCTAGCCGCAGCATGCGCGCCGCTCGTGCTAGCGCCACCGAGCTGCTCCATCCCCTCCAGCTGCTAGATAATCCACACCGGACAAGACCAATGAATACGCGAACAATACATACACTAGTACAGTCCAACAAAGGGTCCTCATAGAGATCCTTCTAGAACGGCGAGGCTCCCGCTATTCAGACCCACTTAGCACCTCTATTCATCCATTGTCAGGGCATATTGTGAACCTTGACAGTGCATGTGTTTGAAAAAGTATTGTCAGAAAGATAAAGAAGGCGAAAAGAAGGGGTTTTTAAGGCAGGGCTTTAGCACTTAACACAGTAAAAAGTACGTAGTGGAGTGGGAAATGAGGGCTCTACGACAGAGAGACACTTGTTCACCACATGTTTTTGGGAAGCTATGCCTCAGCGCCTGCAAAGGGGAAAGAAAACTCCCCCATCAGGACGATGCATGATAATATTCATTTGGCAGTAAATGATGATTGTGAAGATGTGAGTGAAGAATCTTCCACGGAGCAAGAGGTTGATGATAACGGTGCATGAACCTCAGCGGAACGCGCGGTTTACGATTGTAATATGGCAATGCAAGAGAGAAATTGGGCTTTTGTGATTTTCAACAACATTTCTTTTGCAGTATCACTGCGACCTTTAAATTCATGTTCTTCAAACTTAATTAATATATTGCAGGACCATTTTACTACTGTAGTTTATAATTTTTGTTTACTCCTTGGGGGGGGGGGGGGGGGGGGGGGGGGGGGGTCCTCAGGATTAAACAGCCAGAACGGTTAGATCTCAATGGATCTCAATGGATCGCGATGAGCGGAATGCCCATTCGAGTCCAAATTTGTAGCACATCAGTTTACAACACTGCACCCTCTATATTTTCCGCCTTTTCATTTGAAATGTGATGAGTTGTTACGGAACTGCGGCGTTTGAAAGTTGTCGCTTCGAGATCCATTGAGATCTAACCGTTCTGCATGGCTGTTTAATCCCGAGGATCCCCCAATAAGTAAACAGCGACAATAAACTACAGTAGTAAAATGGTCCTGTAATATATGCATTAAGTTTGAAGGAAAGGTCGCAGCGATACCGCAAAATGAATTGAAGAAATGTTGAAGATCACAAAAGCCCAATTTTCTCTTGCACTGCCCCATATACATACATGTGCATGCGTCTACATACAAAGTTCGACTCCATTTTTACTTTTTCATAGCAATGATTTACCTGGTCCTGCTTCAGAATTTGATCACCCTCACCAGCCACAAGCAGTCTTCATACCTCATGAGAGTCTTTAGGCTGTACGAGATGCCTTACTAATTGACTGAGTTGGACTGTAGTTAATTTATGTGTATGATGCAAGTTATTTAATTTTTAGCAAACCCATATGAACAGAGATTAATGCAAAATTGTACTGTCGAAATAGTCAGCAATTCAGTAATTCCATGCAATTATATATTCACGAATACAAAGTAACTTCTAAGTAACTTCAAAGTATCTTCTAGTACGAACAAGATAAATCATAACGCCAGCTAGTAGCACATGTCTTTGACACAGTGCAAAGAAACAAAGGTCGAATTTTTCGCTTGAAAACCGAATGAACAATATGTATTTGTCATTTGGGGATGGCTAAACAAGAAGTGCTGTATCGTCGGTTTAAAACTTAAAAACGGGTTGGAGTTGGAACCGACAAAGAATGCATAAAGTATCACACACATCAAGCGTCATAAAACATTTCAAAAGCGTTATAGTTGTCATACAGTTTTCTGCGACTGGGAAATATTTTTCAAAATACATTTATAAAGACCGGTATGCGTTGTGGCTAAAAACACTTCCAAATTGCTTTAAATTGGTAAAAGTGTGTTGTGAAGTGCCCGATCCTGTAGAAATAGTCATCTCAAGTAAGACTAGTGTATTTTTGGTTTCATATTCATCAATCTTATAAGACCTTATTATTAGAGAGGTAGGTACTGATAAGCTGATTGCATGGATATTGTTCAGTTATGTAAAGAATGCCTTGGTGGCATTTTGTTGCAGTTATAACTAGCACTGCCTATAGAAATTAACCAATGGGAGAGCATATTGACGGTAGACTTGCTAATATACCAATGCACTTCAAACATTATCTGCACCAGCCCACAATGTGTTTGCTGAGAAGACTCTTGGATTGGCGGACCATCATCTTAGAAGATCCCAAAATTCCAAAATTGGACTTGTTGATCGAAAGGTTAAGACAAGAATTATCAGAACTTTGGCTTGGCTGTCTAATACGATCAAGCAAGAACAAAACAGTTCAGTATTCCGCAGGCACAAAGTGAGGAGCTACTTGGTAGAAACATGATGGAAATATTTCAAAGCAGTAAGATAAAAGAGGAAGTCTTACAGAAAAAAAATAGGAAAAAGATGCTGAGATTTAGTTTTTGATACAGGCTAGAGATAAAACTTTGTAATGCATTGGAAGTGCTCTTTGAGTTCCAAGACTTAAAATTATCAAGCAAATGTAATTATAAATATACTTCATGACCCAAACTATAAGTGGACATTACTTCGAACACATGTAGTTTGTGAATGTGCAAAACCTCTGTTAAATATTCATCAATGTCCAACATTACTAAAATTACAACTACCATTGGAAGTCGAAGGAGATGAACTTGCGATGACACCTTTTGCATATTTGGTATAGTACACGTCATTCCGGAGATTTGAAATAGGCTTTTAGATGCATTGTATTCATTATGTGTCCCATTTATGTGTCATACGACTGTAGTTCAATAATTTGTAGATCTAGAGTTATACGTGAGCTACATGCAAGGTAAGCACAAAAGTCAAGCTATATTTAGACACAGAAACCGAGAGATCTACGTGATTTCCCCGAGAGCACTGGGCTGTACTGAGCATCCCGAGAGCTAGCGAAGGCGCTCTAAATCACGCGGAGCCCTAAGGTTAAGTGTCTAAACCAATTTAGACAATAGCAACGCGTATACGTAGCAACCAATTTGTTATCGCGAAACTTAGATGCATATACGTAGCAACCATTTGAAAGCTACGAAAGCATGGACCAACATGTACTAGTAATAATGGGTTAACACTTAATATAATGATACATGTTTTTGTTTCATGTCGTAGAACCGCGTGGTTGTCGAGAACGAAAAATACTGCTGTCCTCGTTCCCCTTCCAAAAATAATGGGCGGGTCGTCTGCTTCTGCTTCTGCTTCTTCTTGGGAACTCATAACTCGAGACAGGAACACTTTTAAGCAATGAAAATTGCACCAATAGCTTTAGAATTTGCTTGAGGACTCGCTTTTAGGCTTTGATACACAAAAGCCTAAAAGCCTATATTCGGTCTTATCAAATCTTATAAAGCAAAAGTACCTATAAAACACAATTTAACTCTAAATAGCTTCGGTTCTTCAATCGTCGTTTGGTGTGCGAACTTTTTGCTAGTGAAGTTGTTTTTATCAAAATGCCTTCACGTCAAGAAAAGAAACGAGCGAAACGACGTGCGACATACCTTGAGAATCGAGACGAAGTTTTACGGGCATCCTATAACGCCAACCCAGAAAAGAAAAAGGCAGCTGTAAGCGAGCGGTATCAGGCAGACCCAGAAAAGAAAAAGGCCGGTGTTAAAAAAATTAAGGAAACAACTATAAATAAAAACATTCTCTCCGAGAAAGTTGGTGGGATATAGGTTTTGCAGGCAAATAGTATACTGGTGTAAAAAGCAAGGAAACAAGTTTTATCAGAAGGGAAAATGTAAAAATCCTATATTTAGCACAGAAACAGCATATGCCATAGTCGAAGTGTGCTAAATATAGGACTATTACATTTTCCCTTCTGATAAAACTTGTTTCCTTGCTTTTTACACCAGTAGAGTATTTGCCTGAAAAATCTATATCCCACCAACTTTCTCAGAGAGAATGTTATACTTGCGTAATTAGAAATTGCATCCATTTATTCGTCCTCTAAAACACGTGAAACAGCGCATGACCAGTTCTAGAACGGGTTAGCACAGTCCTAGAACGGGTCAAAGTCAACCATTGGGTTGGAGCTGTCACTGGAAAATTGGTCCGCGGTAATTTTGGTCCGGGACCAAAATTATCGCTGAAAATTTTGGTCCGCCCGGACCAAACTTACCAGAAATTATGGTCCGAGCTGAAAATTTTGGTCCGGATGTTGGAAGTAGCCCTACAGCCGGTTTATAGAGGCTTCACGTAGCCAGACACAGTAGTTTGATATCGTAGTGTATGCTAGCTGTATGCACGAGGGCATGATGGCCGGGCGAAGCGCCAAATGGATAAACCAGTTTGTACATATACTCCGACTCTAGCTGTGTTATGGAGTTGTTGCGGGTGATCGATTCATAGATATTTGTAACGAGGTTTGCGGCCCGTTTGCCTCCTATAGTTTCCCCCTGTGACGAAGCAGAGTTCTGAACAAGATGTCAGCTGAGGAATTAATTATTTTTTGAAATCCATCAGGAATTAGGTCCGGTCTGACAAAC
Organism: Eunapius fragilis; assembly: GCA_963681505.1. NCBI lineage: Eukaryota > Metazoa > Porifera > Demospongiae > Spongillida > Spongillidae > Eunapius > Eunapius fragilis. The sequence goes on along the minus strand of OY811972.1, from coordinate 13,843,788 downwards.
TGCGCAGCTGGGATCCGGCCAGGCAGGTCTGCAGCCGTGAATATCACTGTTTATGACGTGTACATGAATTGTAAAAAACAAGTGGGAACTGGTCCGATCGCGACCGGAAGGTCAATCCGCTAACCTGGGGCGCGCAGAACCCGGCCTACTGTTCCATAGCCTTCGTAGCTTAGAAAAGCAGCTACACTACTGTTCACCCACTAGCTGAGTTCAGGGTTTAGAGTTGTGTTTGAGATGATTCGTCTGTTTTACATGTAAATGGAGGGCCCGGACCAATTTTTACTTACCCGGACCAAAATTTCCTGATAATATTGGTCCGCCCGGACCAATTTTTTCCAAAAATTTTGGTCCGGGACCATAATTTTCGGCGGACCAAAATTTTCGTGACAGAGCATAGATACAAACGTATCAACTAAAAAAATCAAACATTCACATTTTGTTATCACTACAAGTACTACGATTCGGACTGTTGTGCTGACAATTCTGTAAGCGGGTTCGTTTCTTTAAGCTCGCTGTTCACGACCTTCTTAGAGAAACACCTAGTCACTGACAAGTGAGCGAGCAGGCTCACACCAGAAGCCATGCTCCACAGCGCTGTGAACTGAACAGTACTGATCGTGAGGGCGTCGCCCGGCGGTGGGCTGATAGTTGACTTTATATGAAACACTAACTGGGGTAGTATGAAGATGAAGAATACTATCGGGAAAGCCGTCAGGGGAAGGAGCTCTTTAAAAGCCCTCCAAAAATGGTCGCCATCAAACATTATCTCGTAATGAAGTATCCGACACAGGGCTCGGATGATAATTACCAATATGACCACCATAGCAATGGACGCAGCAATGAGAAGAACGATAGCTGGAAGGTCCCACAGAATGAGCCTTTCAGCCAGCTCCACCGAACGGCTACCGTTGATGTTATAAATGTAACAGTAGTGGTGAAATGGGCTAATCTGATAGGTACTTGTTGTTAGCGGAACGAGAGCAAACACTATTGGTACTGCTAGTGACGTCATAACGTACCACACTTCGAACTTCTTCAGATCCTTGTGACATGCTCCGAAACAGAAGAGATGAAGTACTAGCCACATCGTGAAGAGGAGCTTAACCCATCTTGCGTACAGGTCAAAGAAACCGATAGCGGTACACAGCCGACTATAGACTTTTTCATCTTGGTTGTAATGGATGAAAATGATCTGTAACATCTCCACGGTAGCAAATGCCAAAGACGCCAACACTTGGTAGAGAGAAAGTCGGTAGACAAACCTTTTGTACAACTTTAAAACAAACACCAAGATGGCTGCCAGCAGACACACGAGCACGGCGGCACCGTGGATTACTGTCGCTGCGATGTCCCCCTGTAAAGTTGCGGTTGATGGATTGGACATGTCAGGTTGTACGTGGGGCGTGGTGGGTTGAGAATTTATTCACGATCAATTGATGACTTCACAATACTGCGAGCAGACTATGGTTATCAGAACCTACGTGAATAGTTCCATATAGGGAATCCTGCAGATTAAAAAAAAAAACGTCACTCGCGTCTATAGCTGGACAGCCAAGTGTCGGGTCATTTCGCTCTTAGTGGCACATATCGAGAAATTGGCAGTCAAAACGATTATGCGGTATTCATAATTCAATGTCCATAGAAAATGTATTGACGCATTCAGAAAACTGCAGCTTACTGCAGAACAAAACCAAATATTGACTAGTTGCTCTCGGATTTGCAATGTGGGAACTATTTTGCTGAGTAGTTCTTTTGCACCTTAGGTACTTATATCCGGACCGCACTTCCACATTAATTAATTATGCAAGGTTTCCAATGTCCATTCTCATTTCATTATTCAGTCATCAATAGTTTCCCAACCAAATAATATTTTCCTTAGGTACTCACGGATTATATGAGAGTAGTCAGTGTACTTATTTGTCATCATTTTTTCAGAGCTTAGGGCCTTCAAATCGCACTCCCGTTGAATGGTTAGTGAGATACAGCCCACATACAAGATGCGTAACACGATCATCACGTGCCACTTATATATTGTCAGTAAGCCGTGCTCAGACCTAGCTGTTTTTGTGTAGTTAAATGACCAATAATTTTGTTATGTACTGACTTGAGTGGCTAGGTTGCACTATTTGGGATCAACAACCCCCATGGAAGGTTGGTAAAAATCCTATCGGTAGTATCCAGTGTAACTAGATATCCCTTCAACCGAGCGGTAAACACTTTTTTGCTGTGCACTTGGGTCCCCGGTGGACACTAGACATTAACGTATACCACATATACTTTTAGTCTAACCTGCATGGTGCTTTCCCATTGTCGTTGTACAGTACTAGTAATGTGCTAACACATATCTAGTACTAGTGCATGGGTGACATCTTGACAGTGTTGCTTTTCATATTCTTTGTTGCTTTTAATTCCCTCTGACTAGCACTAACACATTACCAGAAATTTCGGACGCTCATTACGTATTCCTGACGCGTCAATGCAAACGTCCGTTAATTTTCCGCGCACGCGTCCATTGACATGTATGGAACAAAGTGCATTTCTGTTCAGTATAAATCAGGAATCGTCAGAAAGAAGGAAGGCGGTCAAAAATATAGTTAAGAACATCTTTCACTATGCTTTATTGATGAAACAAAAAAATTCAGGGTCTATCTGTAGGTTCCATGGCCCTAAAACAACACGTCCATAGACACATGTAGAAATTGTGTAGAAATTTGGGTTTTGTCAAGATGTTTGTGCATTTTTCTCAGGATCTGTGATAGTTGCAGTAAGAATCAGTGATTAAAATGTTAGCCAGATCATCGAGGAAGGGGCCAGATACCATAAAACACTCTTTCCTCTACTTTTCAAGGTTCCAGAGTCACTTCAGTGGTGTTAGGTACTGAATGTCCCATTATTAATTCTTCCACTTGCATGACGTAATGGACGTTTTAATACGGGCTCTGCCACTGTGTGACTCACTCAGGTATGTTACATCTGAGGTGCTTATAGGCGTTCTACATGTGCGTAACAACCATAGCTTGACCCACACACGTAGTATATATACAGTGGCGTATCCAGAATTTCAGCGAGGGGGTTGCTTAAGGTGGGGGGGGGGAGGCAGAGATTATATATATAATCTCTGGGGGAGGGGAGGGCCCGTTTCTGGTCCGATACGAAAAGTGTGTGTGTGTATGTGGGAGGGGGGGGGGGGGGGAGATGCAGTCCGCTTCAAGTCCGATACAAAAAGTGGGGGCCTTTGGCACACAGCAAATACGTTGTCGTTATATTTAACAAGTAAAGAAAAACATTCTCTAACGAGAAAGTTGGTGGGATATAGGAATTGGAGGCAATGGTGGTGTAAAAAGGAAGGGAACAAGGTTTTGAGAAAAGGGTAAATGAGACAAAAATTCTATATTTAGCACTTCTTTTGGTTGTTACATGTACATGTGCTAAATATAGGATTTTTGTCTCATTTACCCTTTTCTCAAAACCTTGTTACCTTCCTTTTTACACCACCATTGCCTCCAATTCCTATATCCCACCAACTTTCTCGTTAGAGAATGTTTTTCTTTACTTGTTTCCTCTATTTTTTAATTATCAAACATTAATACTGGCAAGTGCGCCCCCCCACCCCCTCCTCCGCTTCAATTTTACCTTCACGAGCAGACGCCCGCTTTTGTTTGGAATCACTGTAAGGAACGCGGGAGAATTCTAACACGTCGTCTCTCGCGTCGTCTTTTGTTTGCACAATTCTAAATATACGTAATATTGCCATGGGAACGCTTCTATTTTACACTACGCATTACGTAATGAATACGTATGTCAGTTGTATGCTTTTTTCATACATCTGATACTTGAAGATGGCCTTCCAGGAGATTCTAAAGCGATTGGTATAATTGGCGCTCTTTAAAACCATTCCTATCAGGAGTTATACTCACCCGAGAATTAGAAGACGACGACGACGACGACGACGACGACGACGGAGAAGATTTGGCCTGGGGACGAGGTAAAACACGAACGTTTTTGTTCTCTTAAAGGAAACAGTTTGAAGACTGGAACAAAACATTAAAATGACCGTCTTTGCCTTCTGGTTCGATAGGAACAAAGAGCTAAACTATCCGTTTCTTAGTACGCGAGTTATACGCGGGTCGCGTTTTTTTAATGATATTCACGACCCGGGTCAATTCCTATATAGGAACTACTATCGTAGTTCCTGATAACTAACGGTTACAGGGTGCTCGAAAGCACACGGAGCACCCTCTCCAGGAGCGGATACAGAATTTTCCAAAAGGGGGGTTTAGACCCGCGATACAGTGGCGTAGAGCTAGAGAGAGGGGTGGGGGGGGGGGGGGACATATGTCCCCGGGCGCAGGGTTGAGGGGGGCCGAAATAGACGAGAGATAATTAATTATCGCGTCAACGAACGAACGCATGAGCAGATACCCCCCCCCCCCCCCCCCCCCCAATCGGGCCCGGGCCAGAAGCCGACAACACCCCCCCCCCCCCCCCCCCCCAATCGGGCCCGGGCCAGAAGCCGACAACACCCCCCCCCCCCCCCCACCACACCGGGCGCTTAACTATGGGAGGTGATCGCTGCCAAAATTCACGTCCCGTATTCAATTATTTGGGGGGGGGGGGGGGGGGGGGGGGGGTGTTGTGAAATGTTGCAGATTATTACATAAGACAAGTACAATCTCCATTCCGTGTATCAACCCCTATTCCATACCATTGGCTATTATTATTCCTAAATCCGTGTCTCCAGATCTCGTGATGGCTGCCGCTGCGAGAGTTGTTCCATCACTGAGGAGTGTTATTAACGCCCTAGTGCCAACACAGGATGGTAGAAGTGTTTCATCTGACCAAATGGACGCGTTTATACTAACGATTGAGCTGGTGTATCGCGGGATTCTATAATTTCTATTGATCAGGCATACAGAGGGTCTGAATGTCAACGAAGAAAGTGCCAAGCAATACTTAAGGATGGCGTTGAATGTATTACGAGAGGCTATGGACACGGCAAGACGTGTTCTTTCTGCTTATCGGCCACAGGCAGAAACGAGTGGAACCGCTGGGCGGCGCGATTTTTGTACCTCGAGACCATCTCGGAAAACCGTTTTACCGTGCTCAAATATAGGCCTTTCCCCTAGAACGGTACATCGGCGTATGGCAGAGTCTTATCCATATCGTCGCAGTATGCCGAAGTTACAGATGAGTATACCTAGAGGTAGTTATGAGCAGCATCCAGAAGGAATATCCATGGTGTGGGAATCGGCAAATGTGCGGTCATCTATTGGCTCGCGGTCTCAGAGTCCAACAACATCGTGTCCGCAAAATTCAGAGGAAGATTGATCCTAATGGATCGATAATGCGTCGCCTCTCCACTATAAATAGGCGTGCGTACCAGGTTCCGGGACCCAAATCTCTCTACCACATCGATGGAAATCATAAACTGATAAGGTAAGTGTGTTAAAACATGTATACTGTATACCCATGCAATTGATTTCAGTTGCATTTAGGTGGCGATTTGTATAATTCATGCATGGTTGTATTGATGGCTACAGTCGCAGGATTGTTTACTTACATTGCTGTGACAATTATTGAGCGGACACAGTGCTCCATCTATTTATTGAGGGTGTAAGGCAGCTAGGGCCCTAGTCGAGTTCGTGGAGACAGAGGTGGATAAAACGTTGGAGTAGCTAGATTTATGGTGGAGCATCCTTTAAGGAGACCATGAAGAGGGAGCTTCATAGCTGGATGCAGTGTTCACAATCAGCGTATTGAGAGGTTGTGGTTGGATGTATTTAACCAGTGCACTGTTGTTTTTTACAACCTGTTTTATGCCTTGGAGGAAGAAGGGCCGGGGTTCTAGACTGTACGAATGAAGTACATCTGTTTTGTCTCCACTATGTATATTTATAAACAGAGCACTGGAGGTATTTATGCAAGCATGGGACCTGCATCCTCTAAGTTCAGAAGGCAACCTGTCACCCTGTCAGCTTTGGATCACAGGATGTGAATCAGTGTCTATGACAGATGTAAGTAATTTACACTTTTGCAAATTCTAATGGTCTGTTACTGTGTTTGTGCACGTGCATGCGTAGGATGAATCAGAAAGGTTTGGTATTGATTGGACACAACCTCTTCCTGCCACTCGTGATGATGGAGAATTGAATGCAGTTGTTATTGCACCAATCACCTCCCTAGTACCAGAAGGTGTCCAACAGGAACTGCTAACAACCATCAACCCACTTGGTCCAAGCTCAAATTATGGAGATCCACTTTAGAACTTGTTTTCAGTCTATTAACTTAATTTGTATTCTACTGTTGTATATGCAGTCAGATCACTTGTTTGACTGAGTCATCATTGTGCAGGGTAGAGGTTTCATGATGGCACATGAAACACGACTTTACCATAGATATTATATTATCTATGACTTTACCCTTCACCTGCATAATTAGAACGTCATGGGAAATGCATGGGATACTAGTATATGCGTTTTAGGGGTTACTGTGTAGAAGTCGGAAAATTAATTCGATAGAGCAGCATAAAGTTGTCAATAGGGGAAAATAAACATCAAATGGATCATGCTGCTTAAAAAAACATGCAATGCAAGTACATTAATTTCAGAACCAGTCACAGCTTTCTTTATCATATGTGCCATGGCATATCTGGAAGAGAGGAAACACCTTTAAACATTTCTGTCGAGTTCATCCTTTCTTAGACTTTGTAGCAGTGAATGTCTCACAAGGTGTACCAGTAATGCTGACTCAACAGCAAACAATGGCTCAGTCATAAGATGTTCAGCAAATTCTTGTATTACACAACATTGGAACATATGTGCACAAGCACTTTTCAAATGGAGTACGTAGCACTGCATGTTCTTGCAAGTGACATTGATATATTGCTTAGTGTGTCCAAGTATAATGCAACAGGCGCCTAATTGTAACATTATACTGGGACACACTAAGCAACATCAATGAACGATGTTGTTACAATTACATTAGATCTAATTCAGTAAATGGTACAAGAGGGGGTGGTGCTACCAATTCAATATCATGAACTAAATTCCGGCCTGATGGGAGTTTATTGAGGTTGGTGGGATATAGGAATTGAAGGCAAAGTTGGTGCAAAAAGGAAGGGATCAAGGTTTTGAGAAAAGAAAAAAATGAGACAAAATTTCTATATTTAGCACGTGTAAATGTACTAGAACCAAACGAAGTGCAAAATATAGGATTTTAGTCCCTTCCCCCCCCCCCCCCCCCCCCCCCCCCCCCAAAAAAAAAATCTTTGTTCCCTTCCTTTTTACACTACCTTTAACTCCTCATTGTAGAATTTTAAATTCCAAATAGAATGCTGCAGGAATTTATGATATTGCATAAGAAATGCAGCTCAGTGCTTTTGTTTGCAAAATTGTGCTGAATTGCTTATAGTATCTTCAACGATCAGAATTGTGTTTGCACAGTATCATAAGAATTAGATAATAATACGTGACATAAATTATGTGATGCATGAAATGGATGGAATTAAATGATTAATACAATGTGCAAGAAGAAAGTGTTTAAAATTAATATACAGGACTGTAAACGATGGCAGGAGTGGCAGGATTGTTCACAATGGCAGGAGACTCCGAACAGCTCATCATTTTTTTCAATTTTTGCATTAATTTGTTTGCGTCTTTTGATGCAACTATGGCATTCCTTTTAGAATGCTGTACTGCCTTTAGTAAATCTGTTGAATGATATAGGGGAAAGATAGGGGAAAAGATTCTAAATTACACATTGCTGTAATAAATTTTAAACATGTCTGAAATTTCAAATTAAAAGAAATGATATGTAGCAATGCATTCTCATATACAATGTTTGGTGTATCTGAAATTTCAGAAATCATCAGCACATATGCATATATTCATTCACTAAAACGTCAATCACTGGTTTTTATTTATCCAATAATTATTATCAGACTTTTGAGTTACCTAAATTTCAAATAAATCAAAAAAGGTATTGACTTAGGTCTGTCTGAAGTTTCAGATACCCACATACACTATTGGAATTTTCATAGCATTAATTGAACCTGAATTCCTTCAATTGAACAATGCTGGTCTATGACAGCATTTAGGCCCACCTGAAATTTCAAACTAACTAAATGCTTATTAACTGTTTGTACAAAAGGTTTACAGTTACCTGATAAAAATATACATTAGGTATAATTTATTTCTGATGTGTAAGTAAGTAATATGTACTTGACTATTTAACATACTGGACATCTGATTATTATACTGACTTCTTTTCTTTATGTCTTACTTATGCTCTCTCCACAAAAAAGCATGCAGTCATTTTCGTGGCTCAGAAGTGATATGAGATCATTGTAAACATTGTGGTCACAGAATTAATCATTTCATTTCTCAAAAATGCAGGCCTTCTGAGCCACAGCAAGAATGAAGAACTTTATAGTTTTTTGTACAAGTGCACCTGCAAATTAGCACATTATTAAGTTGATGAGAAATAGAATGATTGCACAAGATTATTATTTGAAGTTCCTTCAATACCCACTCACACTCTACAAGCCTTCGACACCCACACACCCTACAAGCCTTTGACACCCACACACACCCTACAAGCCTTCGACACTCACACACACCCTACAAGCCTTCGACACCCACACACTACAAGCCTTCAACACCCACATACACCCTACAAACCTTTGACACTCATACACCCTACAAGCCTTCGACACCCTCACTACAAGCCTTTGACACCCACACACACCCTACAAGCCTTCGACACCCACACACCTTATAAGCCTTCGACACCCACACCCACACTACAAGCCTTCAACACCCACACACATCCTACTAGCTTTTGACACTCACACCCTACAAGCCTTTGACACCCACACACCCACAATACAAGCCTTCGACACCCTTCAAGCCTTCGACACACACACCCTACAAGCCTTCGACACCCACACTACAAGCCTTCGACACCAACACACCCTACAAGCATTCGACACCCACACCCACACACACCCTATAAGCATTTGACACACACACCCTACAAGCCTTCGACACCCACACACCCTACAAGCCTTCGACACACCCTACAAGCCTTCGACACCCACATACCCTACAAGCCTTCAACACTCACACATCCTACAAGCCTTCGACACCCACACACACTCTACAAGCCTTCGACACACACCCTACAAGCCTTCGACACCCACACTACAAGCCTTCGACACCAACACACCCTACAAGCATTCGACACCCACACCCCACACACACCCTATAAGCCTTTAACACACACCCTACAAGCCTTCGACACCCACACACCCTACAAGCCTTCGACACCCACATACCCTACAAGCCTTCAACACTCACACATCCTACAAGCCTTCGACACGCACACACGCCCTACAAGCCTTTGACACCCACACACAATACAAGCCTTCAACACCCACACACACACTATACGCTACTAACACTCAATACACCATTCACACCAACAAGCCTTCAACAAATACACACCCTACAATTCAAGCCTCCAACATCACATACCACAGCATCCGACATCCACACACCCTACAAGCATCCAGCACCCATGCACACTCAAGCCTTTGACACCTACAAGCTACATGTAACAACAACCACACACCCTACTTAAGTTATGTGTGTGTCATGTTGTATACTAAATTTTAGAACACATGGCTTATAAGCAGAACATACACAAACACATATATGGTGTACATACCTCACATCAAGTAACTCATGCATAGTAGCACATGTCAGATCACATGCACACAATGGCATACATACATTGTAGCACTTACAATACAGTCACATTGATTAATGCAGTGAACACTCCAACACAACTTGCCAATAATAATGAATATTATAATTAAAAAAGACCACAAGTTTGCTGTATTCAAACAGATATCTTTGATTATACAGAGTTTGGAAATTCCCTGATGAAATGAGAAGTGGTTCTTTGCCTTCAATTCCTATATCCCACCAACTTTCTCGTTAGAGAATTTTTTCTTTACTTCTATACCAAGAAACATTCAAAAATTGGTAACAATGCATATGGTTCACAACTATGTCAATCCAAACAATCACCCTTCGTAGTGTGGTATTAAAGATTTCTGGCTAGGACAGTACTATACATTGGTTATCCATAGGACATAATGTAGTAATGTAGTGCCACATGTCTTTACATTTGTGTGATGGTATCAGCATCATCCTTATTTGAACCAATTGGGCCTTCAAGTTTTCTACCAGCACAAAGAATTCACTCGCAATTTGCAGCAGCTGCAGAATGAACAATGAAGAAGCCCTAATACTGTATATCATCACAGAAACTGCATACTTTGTACACAAACTCATCATTACCAGTTGTGCAAACTCTTCACACACACCACCACACTAACAGTTGTGTTATGCTGCAGAACATCACTTTTATAGACGATCTGCGGTACAACATTAACAAGTAGCATCAAGGAAGGAAGGGTTAGACCTAGAGGCACTAAGCCATTCATGAGAAAAAAGGTTTAGAGAGGGAGGCACTAAACCCTTCAAAGGGGAAGAGTTGGGGGGGGGGGGGGGGGGGGGGGGAACTAAGCATGGACCCTCACACCACCACACCACAGCATAATGTACACACACACACACACACAAAACACACACACACACACACACACACACACACACACACACACACACACACACACACACACACACACACAAGCCTGAGTGTAAACTCACCACAACATAGGAATAAAAGACAAAAAAGAATGAACAATGGAAGTCGGAACACTATCAAATTAAATCAGTGCATGAATTGTTCCTCTAGCCGGGTGTCCGAGACGGTCTCGAGGTGCACCGTTCGAGGGGAAACGTCTATCATTTCGGCAATTTGAGGGACAGTAAAACGGTTTTCCACGAGATATTCGAGATGGTCTCGAGGTACAAAAAATCGGGCATTCATGTAGTTTAGCTTCCCCATCATTATTCATAACCGCTGTAAGGATTCTGGTCAGAATCGACTAGGGCATATGTTATGAATATAATTAAAGCGAATCCGTTGAATTCTGGTCTAGTATTCTACGGTCGAACCACATAACGTGCAAACCAGCTCGCGGCATACCCAACGTCGACCACAGCCACAGCCCCTTCCCGCTAGCGGTATTATAGGCAGCCCCGGGATTACACACAAAACACGTGTATCCCATCATGGCGACCGTGTACGACACACGCTTCAACAAAGAATTAATACTATTTGGGCTCACCTCTAGAACTCGCGTTGGATTTCTTGGACTGTAGTGACTATCTAACTATTGATCAAGCTGCCGACAGCCGCACGCAGCCTCAGTATCACACGCGATAGCACAATCACGTGACTGCTAACCACGCCTCTTCATTACCCGTAAATTACGATCTTCGACCAATCAATTTTAGGGCGCCCTTTTTAAAAAAATGTACTTACGAGTACCGGATCAGTTCGTGTCTAAGTGCATGAAAAGGCGGGCTTCTAGTTTATTGGTTGTCAGGGCTGCGAAAGGCCAGCCGGCCTGCCAGGCCGGACCACGCCCCTCGTGCGAATACGTGCTTAAAGTTTTGTACATGTACAGATCAAGCTTACTTCTTGTTCAGAATTCAAATATTAATGTAATCGTGCATGAAGATGATACATCGATTGTGCAATAATAATAAATCATACTGAGATTGAGATGCGAATAAATATGGAACAGTTTATTATTTATAGCTCCGCATTGAGCAATAGCATTGGCTTATTTCTTTCGAAGCATCGAATATCCATTCATTGTGCTTTAGCATAATTGATGCCTCCAGCCGTTGGGGAATTACAACAACTTGGCTCTTGAAACATTCCGCCCTCTGATGGAGCGGATGACGCTGGAATAGCCAGGTACTTTCGAGCGAGCTTTGCAATAGTGGTAAATTGTGTGTTATGCATTTTACACCATTAACCAAAGGGTCTAAATAGGCCATGACATCTACTGATCAGATCTCCGAGAGTCGAAGCCAAGCATCATATTTCTCCTTAACTGTGTTGCGAAGACTGCTTTACATACATTGTTGTTCATCCTTGTGATGCCGTTCAATGTGTCTAGACAAAGTGCAGTGTTCCCTGGAGAACGGCCTGTGGCAGTAAGCACACCACGCTTTATCTGCGTACTCCTTTGATGTATAAACCTTGAAATACAATGAGACCAGACAGCGGATGTGTTTGCACTACTACAGTACTACTAAACCTTCGCAATGGCGTGAATCTCACGAGTTCCTCGGGATTGTGTTCCCACAGATCCGGGTTTGAACCAGGTTTGAGCCGCTGAGCAGATGGTACAGAAACCGACGGACACGCTTCGTTGATTGACATTAATAGAATAAATGATTGACATTTATACACTATAATTTCTACTAATTTGGCCTGCCAAGCCGATCTGTCAGGCCGGATTGGCAGGTCGGCCGGCCTACGGCAGCCCTGGATGTATAATATAAACGCAAGGTTCTAAGTGTTAAAAAGCATTGGAAACGTGTTGATAATGCAGTTTTTTGATTCTCATGGTTTGCCCGCAGAGTTTTAGTCACCAACGAGGCTGCAGCGAGTTCTCTCCGACCATGAAACTACCATTGTGTGGTGCAAGCATTAGGCCACTCCAAACTGGACTCTAGTTTCCCGTCCCCGCCCGCATGCTAAATAGCCGACCGCCTAAAACTTGTATTATTGCTTATTAAAGACATACTTTTGTATTATTTGAATAACTAATAAATGTCAACATCAATATATGGTCTGCTTATTAATAATCCTGCACCATTTTGGCTAGGCTATTATAATAGCGACGATGGTTTTAATAAGCGTCAATGTTTTTGATGTTTGTTGCAAGAAGACTCTGCTAACGTGGACAGTGCTAGAAACACATGATGATACACTCACTGTTAGCACTTCTATGAAACTGTAAGCGAAGAAAGGTATCGCGCGGGTGCAGTGCCATCCTAGGAAAGTCGGCAAGCATGTTTTTTGTATGTTTATTCAATTTTAAAAACAGCATAAGTTTTTAATATAGCCGCCGATCTTCCCGGAATGACACTGCTTTCCGTCTATAGGCGCACGTGCTTATTTATCTGTACTGTGATGTAAGGTCTGGGCACCGAAATTAATCAATACAATAATACAAATACACCGCCCGCCCGCATCATATTTTCGAGGAAGGGTGGACGGGAAACTAAAGTCCAGTTTGGAGTGGCCTTACGGCTTGCAAGCATCATCTCAAACATGCTCAGGTTGTAACAAAGATATGCTTTGGATAAAATACGCTGGAATCAATGGCTATCAGTAAGTGGTATAGCCGCAGCATGCAATTACATATTACTATATCGGTACTAAGTAGATAAAAAGAGCGCCCTAAAATTGATTGGTCGAAGATCGTAATTTACGGGTAATGAAGAGGCGTGGTTAGCAGTCACGTGATTGTGCTATCGCGTGTGATACTGAGGCTGCGTGCGGCTGTCGGCAGCTTGATCAATAGTTAGATAGTCACTACAGTCCAAGAAATCCAACGCGAGTTCTAGAGGTGAGCCCAAATAGTATTAATTCTTTGTTGAAGCGTGTGTCGTACACGGTCGCCATGATGGGATACACGTGTTTTGTGTGTAATCCCGGGGCTGCCTATAATACCGCTAGCGGGAAGGGGCTGTGGCTGTGGTCGACGTTGGGTATGCCGCGAGCTGGTTTGCACGTTATGTGGTTCGACCGTAGAATACTAGACCAGAATTCAACGGATTCGCTTTAATTATATTCATAACATATGCCCTAGTCGATTCTGACCAGAATCCTTACAGCGGTTATGAATAATGATGGGGAAGCTAAACTACATGAATGCCAAAAGCTTGACGTGTCTGGTTTGTTTTCTTCAAAATGCCGTCACGTCGATCGCGAAGAGAAAAGAATCGTGCAAAGAAGATCGCAAAGAGTTAAATGATGACTGTTGTGTTGGCGAGTCGCAAGATATTGAGGAGCGTGACAGTTTTCAAGAAGCGCATGAAAAAAAGAAGACTTGCGACAGGAAGCGCTACAAAGCCGATCCTGAGAGTAAGAAGGATAGCATGAAAGCCCAATACTGGCTTGATCCGGAAAGTAAGAGAGAGAGCGCTAAGGCCCAATACTGGCTTGATCCGGAAAGTAAGAAGGATAGCGCGAAGGCCCAATACTGCCTTGATCCGGAAAGTAAGAAGGAGACCGCTAAGGCTCAATACTGCAGGAAAAGAAATACTATGAGGTAGGAGTGTTTGCAATGTTTGGATGCAATATGTCCTACACGCATGGGACCGATGTATTGTATCGTGGCGTGTGTTCGTCTGCGAGATAGGAAAACGAATAAGGCCAGATCAATTTGCATTGGAGTATATATGCTTGCCAGCTTTGAGGGGATTTTTATACCACATTCACACTACTTGTCTGTGAATGTTGACTATTATATTTTTGCAAGGATAAAACCACAGGCCTGTCAATGGATACCATATACAGTATGGTGGCCCAGCATGTGTCTTTTGAACCTTGCCATACAGGATGTAGCATCTATGGCTGCTAAAACATGTTCCATAGGTTCTCTGTGTAAACAATATTTTATCTTACAACTGTACAGTCTATAAAACCACATGCCTGCCTCCTTCCTGTATGGATACCATATTTGGTGGCCCAGTATGTGTCATAGCTTCTATGGCTGCTAAAACATGCAGGACCATGATGATCTCCAGCTGGAACCTATTACATGCACCTCTCTTAAGAGCTATCTATCTGCCTCGCTTTTCAGGACTAACTAACTTCCTGCATGATTCCATGTGTGGTGTCCCAGCATGTGGTCTTAAACTTTGACACATATACTGTGACTGCAAACCTGAACATGGAGCAATCCTTCCCTGGGTTCTGCAGTACATCATCTGGAACCAATTACAGCTCATTTAAGAGCTGTCACTCTGACTAAGAGATTATGCTTTGCAGGATTATCAAATGGCAAATGGGGTTGCAGCTGTGACCTTGACTGCATGTAAATTAATGGATCTGTCTCTATAGGCCCTAACCCCGAAAAGAGGAATATGAGTTCACACAATTATATGTTGTACTTAACTCACAATCCAATCCTTATATCAGTTGCTGTATGTTCTCTATACAAAACTGCTCTTAAAAATAGGCTTGCCTCCCTCCCATGTATGTGTTCATATGTCAAGGAGTCTACAGCTGCATGGCATGTGAACATGTTTCTCTGTGTCAACATTTATCTTGCAACTTTGCATTCATAAAACCACAAGCCTGCCCCTTCCTCCATATATGGTGGCACAGTGTGTGGTCTAAAACCTAGCTTCTATGGCTGCTAAAACATGCACATGGACCACCAATCATCCTCCATGATGTTCTCCTGTTTTCAGCTGGAACCAGTTACCTATTACATGCAGCTCTTTTCTAACAGTTTCAATTTGGATAAGCAATTTATGGTTTGCAGGACTAACTAACTTCCTGCATGATTCCATATATGGTGTCCCAGCATGTGGACTTAAAATCTCTATGGCTGCAAACCTGAACATTCCTGTGTTCTCAAGTACATCATTGTAATTTATATATTTTTACCCATGCATAAGTTAAAGTGGCAGCAACCCTAGGCCTCTCTCTACACATGATTGTGTGCAGTTTCACATATATCAGCAAAGCTATTTGAAATGCAGGCCGTCTTAATTCAGCCCCACCCCCACCACCGCATATATAGTTGGTTTGTTCAACACATTTATTATGGGAGGCCAATTCCAATAATTTAATCCTTCCCTCGTATTAGATCAGTTTTGGTTTATATAATGCAACTTTTCTCACTCATTCTTTACTTTAAGATATGGAAGAGGTATGCATGTGTACATAGGATTTGCATGCATGGCATTATATCTATATCATTACCCTTGTAGGTCACAGCAGAAGAAGCTGAGAATCTGTTTGCTGTTGGCTTGGATGAGGAGGGCCCTCCCTACTCTCCGATACCGGTCTTGGTTCCTGCTCCGGTCCTGCTTGCCCCAGCTCTGGCCCCAGCTCTGCCACTGCCCCCAGCTCCGCTGCTCCCACCTGTGCCACTGCTGGCCCCTGCTCTGCTTGCCCCAGATCCGCCGCTGGCCCCAGCTCCGCCACTGCCCCCAGCTCCGCTGCTCCCACCTGCGCCACTGCTGGCCCCTGCTCTGCTGGCTCCAGCTCTGCCACTGCTCCACTGGCCTCAGCTCCGCCACTGCCCCCAACTCCACCTGCGCCACTGCTGGCCCCTGCTCCGCTGGCCCACGCTCTGCTTGCCCCAGCTCCACCGCTGGCCCCTGCTCCGCTGCTCCCACCTGCGCCACCGCTGGCCCCAGCCCCATGGGGAATATGGCCCCATCCGTACTGGGGGCCTCTCGGAGCTCAGCCATTTAGAAGGCTTTATTATAAATTTATAATTACAACTAATGTTTTTTGAATGCTATATAGCAGCGCCGTATCGATCTTCCGACCAAGTTAAAACAGTTAAGTTAAGAGCATGCATGTGATTGCGCAGGGATGAATACTTCCTCGCCATGCGAAGTAATCTTGCATTACACGGCACGATTATTCAATAGACCTTATTCACGCGCCATTTTGAATAATTATTGTCATGTGATTCGCTTGTGATTTCTTTACGACGGACTGTTTTACGAGGTTAGCGAGAGTACTGATGGGTTTCAAAACATCATAGCTTGCTTAAAACCTTCGAAGGTGAAGAATTATGTAAGATCTCTGTGCAACGAGTCGCTCTGTGTTTCGATCGAGGCTGTACGCTCAGTGGCGTAGTGTGGTGGTTGAGCGCCCGGGGACATGATGCAATAATGGCGCCCCCGTCCCCTCCCCCTACAAATAAAGGGTTGGATCTAGGATTTTGCAGTGAGGGTTGGTAGGCAGCTGCAAGGGCGGAGAGGGATATGCCTTGTCTCGATCATACCAGCAAGGGGGTATGCAAAGCTCACCCAAAGGGTCTGGGGCGGAGCCCCAGCCGCTTTGCAACTTTAGCACTTTTTAAGCCACAAAAAAACATGATACTTTCGCATACACTGCATTTGCTTCCGCAAGCAACCTATGCCTTCGCACGTACATTCAATTGTTTACATTAGGAAATTTAGTTTGGGGAAGTATCCGCCCCGGCAAAACTACCCTCGCGCTATGACTGCATGGCGCTATGTGTACCTGTCTGTACGATAATGGCTAACCGCTCACGCCATTGTGAGCCTGTGCACAACAGGCTCACAATGGCAGCGAGCGTTTGCGATAACCCTGAAGTTGGAACTGTTTATTCAACAGATTATGGAGGTGACGATTGGATACCGTATCTTCAATGTCGGTGATTAGAAATAAATTTAAAGGTTTGCGTGCAGATCGAGTAGTCTGGGGACCCCCGACTGACGGCTGTACATAGGGTCCCCAGACTACAGATCGCGTGCAGATGTTTGTTAACAAGACTCAAAACGTGCCCGCGCCCCGCGGGCCCGTTCGCGTAACGGGATAATTATCTGTGCAAATTGTCTATTTTGGCGCCCCCTAAACCCCCGGCGCCCGGGGACATATGTCCCCCCCCTGCCCCCCCCCCCCCCTCGCTACGCCACTGTGTACGCTATGCAATGGCTTGTTTTCCCTCTGGTGGTCGGTGGAAGCGGTTAAAATATAAGGTTTAAAACAGCATGGTTATTTACGGTGCGTAGAGTGCGCCAAAATAAAGTTTAGCCCTACCTGTACTTAGCGAACAGGCATAATTCCATTTTTGGGTGGATGGAATAGGGCAAACTGTGCTCCCTTCTGCAACTTGTATTCAAATATATATTCACAAAGAAGAATATAATATCATTCTAGAAAGGTCCTAAAGTGCGCAGCACTTACAGCACTTTTGTATCACGTTCTGATGCAGAGTTATTCAATTTAGAATTCCATCGATGCCCCGAAAATTTCAACTTGCACTCAGACCAAAACGAGAGCGATGGCATTCATTAGAGAGCTCTGATGTTTCAGTTTACCCTGTTCGGTGTTCTAGTCACTATTTCAGGTTTTTTGTATGTAATATTGTGAACTACCTTCATCAAAACCAAAATAGGTATCTTATATCGACAGCGCCATTCGGATCCGCCAGTTAACTATTAATAATTGTCACATTTTGTCACACAATAATTAATTCAAAATGGCGCGTGAATAAGGTCTATACATGTATCTCTGATATAATACTTGTTTATAATTTTAGCTTATTACCACTGGCGGATCCCGGCTTACATGTACAGCGCCTAGCATAAAAATGTGTGAAACAAGATATAAAAATTTAATTAAAATAAAATTGGTGATGTAGGATTTGTAAGTAAAAAGTAAGGAAACAAGGAATTACGGATATTAGGCATTCATTTAATTATAAATATTACAGACCTACATTATTTAGCAAATCTACCTCCTTGAAATTCTGTGCTAAATGTAGGTCTGTAATATTTATAATTAAATGAATGCCTAATATCCGTAATTCCTTGTTTCCTTACTTTTTACTTACAAATCCTACATCACCAATTTTATTTTAATTAAATTTTTATATCTTGTATAGTACGTTAGTGTGTTAGTTGGGTTAGCCCATGGTTGGATTAGTTCTGATCACTGGTGTTTAAGGCCCAATGTTTTGTGGACACTAAATTCGTTTTCCGAAAAATTGAAATGATTATGTCATGCCTTTAACAACGACCTTGACAACCGAAGACGTTTGGAACGTGAGCTCACTCAAAAACACGGATGGACTAATCGCCATTTTAACACGGCACAAGGAAAGGAACACCTTTTTTCTATTTGTGTCGCAAACCACGAGGCGTAGTCAACTTGCTACAGCAAGCTACGGACCCTGAAAGCGGGTTAGTCTTTGCATACCTCTTCGATACAGAAGCGATTCTCCACGCCTGCGACAATAGGAAATCAGAAATAAAGGTTCGTTAGTAAAGGGAACTATAAAGGTACTAGTAGATATTTGCAATGGTTTGTAGCCACAGTTTTTTTCTGACGGCGAGCAAATTACTAAAAGTTAGCAAGAAATACCAGGAGTATCGTTAATATGTTTGGTTACTAGTAGGTCCTAATGTGGGATTGGCGGCGCGTTATGTAGGGCAATGAACAGCAGTTGTTCTTTCATAGTTCAGAGCAACTGTTGGATCTTACTTATGTCCTACTACCATCTCATCTTGGCCACCAGTACCAGTCTCATCTTGGCCACCAGTACCAGCCTCATTTCAGGCATCTTGTACCCATGGGCGTCCCCAGGGGGCTGAATGGTGCCCCCCCCCCCGTAATAAAAGTTTACATAGATGCGCACCCCCCACTGGCTGAATTGGCTGAAAGCGGACAGCACCCCCTCGCTGGTTGAATCGGCCGAAAGCGAACAGCATCCCCCCCCCCCCCCCCCCCTCGCTGGTTGAATCAGCCAAAAAAAGCAGACAGACAGCACCCACCCAGCTGGTTGAATCAGCCAAAAGCGGACAGCAACCCCCCCCCCCCTCCCCCCGCTGGTTGAATCCACCGAAAGCGGACAACATATTCGCAGCTGTCAAATGGCAACCCCTTGCCCTATCCTGCCCCCCCCCCCCCCCCCCCCTCCCCCCCTTCCAGAAAAGCTGGGGGCCACCTGTACCAACCTCATCTCAGCCACCTGTACCAACCTCATCTCAGCCACCTGTACCAACCTCATCTCAGCCACCTGCACCCTCATCTCAGCTATCAATACCACCCTCATAACTTGTTTGCATTGATAACAGAATTTTAGTGCATGGTGCATGGATGTTGTTAATAGAATACCAAGTGTAAATCTGCTGCAAACTCTGTGCATTGATTTGAACGCTTTGGTTTATTATCAGGTGCCACAAGCAAGCGACCACACACCCTGCATCGCTCCTGACCTTTGTTAATGTAGTGATGCTCCATTCAAACCGCACCGATTATTCCAAAAATACACACGCCGCGTAGGTTGGTAAAACAAAACTGTGGCTTGTTCTAATTGTTATAAATATGCTTCTTGATCTATCTTGTTAATGTCCTAATTCACTGACCTAAATTCCTGTCTTTGCTACACATGATCAAAGTACCTCCTCTCAGTTACCGCCTCCATCACATGGGCGTATAAAAACGATGCGCTACGATTCGAGTAATATTGTAGGCTGTGCGCGTTGGTTATTTTCCTTAGTGCGATGATAGGGAGTACGAAAGAGCAAATCATCTCAAAGCTATGACTTGAAATGTGGGTCACAAAAGTGCGATTTATGATGAGCTCTAAAAGTAAACACCATTCAAAAGGTATACAAGTAATAAAAACATTCTCTACACGAGAAGGTTGGTGGTATATAGGAATCAAAGGTGATGGTGGTGTAAAAAGCAAGGGAACAAGGCTTCTGATTGAAAAGGAAAAATGAAATTGACCTATATTAGCAGCATGTTGTCATATTTAAATGTGCGTGCTAATATAGGTCTATTTCATTTTTCCTTTTCAATCAGAAGCCTTGTTCCCTTGCTTTTTACACCACCATCACCTTTGATTCCTATATACCACCAACCTTCTCGTGTAGAGAATGTTTTTATTACTTGTTTCCTAAATTTTTCTGGTGGATTTGGTATTGTATTTAGTTCTTGAAACGCATAGAATCAGGTAGCATAAATGTCAACTTGCGCGATGATGACAGGTTTATATTAGAATCTGCAATTCTGTTGAGGTGTGTACCAAATATTACACTAGTCCCCAGACTATCTCCATTGAGGAGCAAAGGATTGATAAAGTTAAAAGCGAAGCCATATAATACAAAGGATAAATGCACTATAAGTAAACTGATCTCACGCTATAATCAGATAAACCATGCACCACAATACATGACCACATTGACGTAAGCAACTTGGGCGTTATACACACATTTCAAACAGCGTATATTACTATAAAACGGAGAGACGCAGTATCTCTACCGCTGTAACTAAACTATTCCTTCCATTTTAGCGATATACCATGCATGCTCATAATTTATCGATCCAACATTTATCGATGCCGTATAAACGTACCTTTGGGTGGTCGTTTTGTTGTTCCTTTCGGTACCGCGCTTGACATTAGCACGTTTGGCAGATCTGGTAGCATCTGGATCTTTCCACTTTTAGATGCTCGAGTGGAATCAGAATTGTCCTCATGAGATTGTATGGTAATATGGCCAGCAATTGCGGACATGAATTATTTGAATTCCCGTAATACGCGTAATAAAATCATTGTACAGGAAGTCTATGGGTAATTTCTATCAATCGCGCACAGTTTAGTACCACAGACTTGTAGTAAAGTTTATAAACCCTACTACGATACAGGGACAAATAACACATTGTTTGTATATCTTCTGTTCTGTAAAAATTTGCCCTCTTCAATTTCAAAACCTGGTTTTGTTTTACTGCATACATTTAATGGCTGGCATACTTTTGATCACTTTTTTCCCTTTCCTATTTTACCGCGTGACGATCTATTGCAGATTATAAAGTGAATTCTGAAGACAAAGTTATTTGCATATTTATATGTTCAAATAGCATATCTACCCCATGTGCACGTCTATTTCTAGATTCAAGTATGTGAATTGTAGTACCCCGTTCAAGCCATAAATTATTAAAATTGATTTAAACGTCATGACGTTGCCCTCTACCCGGCCAACTCTGAGACATGGCAGCATACATGCACGACCCCGGTCGTGTGTCCGTGGAGTATGTTGGAACGATGTTTCCTAGCTTGGTACGTTTTGTTACGATAAGCTATAATATTAGTTAAAACTCAGCAACAGCCATCACCAAACAGCGAGACTAGGTTTTTTTTACGCAAAGTATAGGGTATACGTTATAACTGAAAGCTATGCAGCCTTCTCTGTAAAGATCACTCGCGTGCGTAGGATTTTGATCGAAACACGAAGTGTGCAAGCAACTTCCCACCGCACGTACGATCCATATGAATAGGGAAGTCCTAGCTGCTAGAACGCCACAGTGCACCACACGCATCAACGCATAATTCCCACAAACGCGAAATGTAAGGCAACTCTTGTGCGATCGCGTGTCATAGGTTGTGCCTTCATAGTTGTACCACAATATCTCAGCGAAGAACGCGCTTGTTTATGTGCCGATCGCGAGTCGATGGTGCATGGTTTCCTTCTCAGCACATACAACTCACTGCCCGATGGTGGAGTCACCAAGATTACATTATATTTATGGTACAGCACGCCACCATTAATTAGTTGCTGATGCCTTAATTGAGCTGGAGTACCGACTCGAAATAGAGACGGTTATTCCGTATTACTACCAGTTCTTTACTTCGGCTGGTGACTTTGTGGTGAGTATTATTGTTAATCTGATCTCTGTTGTTAGTACCTTTGGATGCTTTCAGGTATTTGTTTGAAGGCAAGGGAACCCGACCATCATTTGGACAAGGCAAAAATTATGAAAAACATGACTTTGATCAGAAGTTCTTCCCTTCAAACTGGGACAAAGTATATACGATCATCTTGGAGATGGGTGTCCAATATCCTATACGTATCTGCAGCAAACTGAAATGGTCACCGCTTGTATATCATAAAGACGGCAACGGTATGCTGGTACCAAAGCCGAGGATCTTCTCTGAAGTTATCATGGTGTATGTAGTTAAAAAACGTTGCAAGTTTTATATATGAGTACTTGTGATGGACACGCGTTCAGGAATTGATTCTCTGCATGTCCAGCAATCGCGGACATGAATAATTGAATACCCGCGTCACGCGATAAAAATTAATTGAACAGGAAGTGTATGGAGAAATGTGTAAAAACACTCACGGTCCTTGTACAGTAGCTGTAATTCAACTCTACGTAACGGTTTATGATAGGGATACTGATGAGCCATCTTTTCTATATTCTGGTCTCTGTAGAAAAGTGTTCACTACTAATTCCATACGCGTTTTTGTGCTACTACGTACATTTGTACGTGAAACATGATATTGTCATGTTTCTTCAACTTTTTTCTTATCACTCAGCCATAAATCTCAAGTCTACATGATGGAATATGAAGGCTGAACTACTGAGTCGTTTTTTGGAGCAAGTGGTGTATTTTATACTCTTACACACAACATTCCCAAGGCACTTTTATGAACCGCACTTCAAAATCTGGGACAAATATATGAAATTATTAATTGTCATCCGACGTCAGATGAGCAAATTATTGGTGCTTGGTATTGTAGAGCCGACCGTGCCTAGCCTAATAGTTTCCATAAACACCATATATCTTATCTGGCATAGTACCGGACACGCAAGATGGGTGTTCGGTATGAAATAAGGGATATGTACCAGTTTTTCAAGCGAACGCATTCTGTCTCTGGTAGGCCTACTTGGATGTAACTTCTACCGGCGGGTTTTTTTTTTAAGCGAGACCTTGTGCGTATACCATAAACTAGCGTATACTAGCTGGTAATGACGTACGTTCTCGACTGGCGCTGGATCGAAACGTATACGTACACCAAAGCTATGTGGTTAGTGACCGTGGCAGTACAGTATGTTGAGCGAACACGAGCGCACTTTGCTGTGTCATGTGTATAATGACTATTAGTACTACTGTACAAAACCGATCGACAAGGCCGGACGTTGTGAATGCATTTCAGCTAGTTTGTAAAGCTACAATTGGCTGAAGTACTCTATACAAGTTTGAAATCGAAAGATAAATAGATACAAGAGACAGAGATCATATATAGATCTCTGCAAGAGGCAGAGAGTAAGAGGGTCTCCAGGTCCACAGTCGACATAGCCAAGAGGCGTGGCGTTGATTAAAATATAGTGAGGTATAATATTTAACACTAGACACAAACCGTACGCACCTGACATTCGCGATTCTAAATGTTCAGTGCATAGGAATGTTTCAAAATACTACGTTCAAAAACTGAATAAGCAGTACCAGAGGTGATCTGGTTGAACCTGAGCTGACAGTGATGCACAGCAATTCGGCCGCGTCCACACGCGGGTGAATTGCATTCAGTCACACACGCGTGTACATAACGATGCGTGCACATAAGGCTATCGTACGGTAGTCATAAAGGCCGGCATACATATGGCGACTTCCTGCCGACTTGTCGCATGCAACTAGTCGATTGTGGCGCCATTTACGGGAAATTTGATTAAACGCTATAATTTTTAACCCTCTCTATTTATTTGCCAGAAATATTATTTTGAATACCCTTCACACGAAACTTACTGCCGGCACACTGAATATTTGCAAGGTATGTGATACCGAAATCATTCCGGCACAAATTTATACAGTAGTGTTAGTTTGTCTCAGTACGCGTATTATCTAGCACGCGCGCTGTATATTTCTTTACAATATCACTGCTGCATGGGTGTGGTCTAGGATATAAGAGTGTAAGGGGTTAAGCAACTTGGCCAACACACTAAGCCCTGTGTGTTTGGTCAAGAATGTAAGAGTGTTGGGGGTTAAGCAACTTGGCCGACACACTAAGACCTGTGGGTGTGGTCTAGAATGTAAGAGTGTTGGGGGTTAAGCAACTTGGCTGACACACTAAGCCCTGTGTGTTTGGTCCAGAATG
>OY811972.1:13759189-13814189 GCA_963681505.1 Eunapius fragilis | reverse complement strand
ACCCCTCACACCTTAACCAGAAAGTTCACCGCACCCACAGGGCTCTTTTTTGTCGGCTATGTTACTTAACCCTTCACAATCCTGGAAAATGCACCACACCCACAGGGCTCTTTTTAGTCGGCTATGTTACTTAACCCCTCACACCTTAACCAGAAAGTTCACCGCACCCACAGGACTCTTTTTTGTCGGCTATGTTCCTTAACCCCTCCCACTCCTGAAAATACACCACACCCACAGGGGTCTTTTTAGTCAACTATGTTACTTAACCCCTCACACCTTAACCAGAAAGTTCACCGCACCCACAGGGCTCTTTTTTGTCGGCTATGTTACTTAACCCTTCACAATCCTGGAAAATGCACCACACCCACAGGGATCTTTTTAGTTGGCTATGTTACTTAACCCCTCACACCTTAACCAGAAAGTTCACCGCACCCACAGGGCTCTTTTTTGTCGGCTATGTTCCTTAACCCCTCCCACTCCTGAAAATACACCACACCCACAGGGGTCTTTTTAGTCAACTATGTTACTTAACCCCTCACACCTTAACCAGAAAGTTCACCGCACCCACAGGGCTCTTTTTTGTCGGCTATGTTACTTAACCCTTCACAATCCTGGAAAATGCACCACACCCACAGGGATCTTTTTAGTTGGCTATGTTACTTAACCCCTCACACCTTAACCAGAAAGTTCACCGCACCCACAGGGCTCTTTTTTGTCGGCTATGTTACTTAACCCCTCACAATCCTGGAAAATACACCACACCCACAGGGCTCTTTTTTGTCGGCTATGTTTCTTAACCCCTCACACCTTAACCAGAAAGTTCACCGCACCCACAGGGCTCTTTTTTGTCGGCTATGTTACTTAACCCCTCACAATCCTGGAAAATTCACCACACCCACAGGGCTCTTTTTAGTCGGCTATGTTACTTAACCCCTCACACCTTAACCAGAAAGTTCACCGCACCCACAGGACTCTTTTTTGTCGGCTATGTTCCTTAACCCCTCCCACTCCTGAAAATACACCACACCCACAGGGCTCTTTTTTGTCGACTATGTTACTTAACCCCTCACACCTTAACCAGAAAGTTCACCGCACCCACAGGGCTCTTTTTTGTCGGCTATGTTACTTAACCCTTCACAATCCTGGAAAATGCACCACACCCACAGGGATCTTTTTAGTCGGCTATGTTACTTAACCCCTCACACCTTAACCAGAAAGTTCACCGCACCAACAGGGCTCTTTTTTGTCGGCTATGTTACTTAACCCCTCACAATCCTGGAAAATACACCACACCCACAGGGGTATTTTTAGTCGGCTATGTTACTTAACCCCTCACAATCCTGGAAAATACACCACACCCACAGGGGTCTTTTTAGTCAGCTATGTTACTTAACCCCTCACAATCCTGGAAAATACACCGCACCCACAGGGCTCTTTTTTGTCGGCTATGTTACTTAACCCCTCACAATCCTGGAAAATTCACCACACCCACAGGGCTCTTTTTAGTCCATTCCTTAACCAGAAAGCTCACCACACATCCTCTCCTACACTAAGCCCTTCAAAGGGGAGGAGGGGATGGGACATACACATACACATACACAGTACACTTAGAGATAGAACTCACAACCAGAGTAACCTTGTTACAGGCCATCCACCATCCTGAAGAGAGCACAGGTGTCAGTATGATATTTGGCTGGTCACAATAAGCTTCTCTTAATAGCTGGGAGATACCATGTACTTTATTCATCCCTGCAATAAAAATAGAGACAAGTACAAGTATCCACAATCAGATAAAGGTACATGTAGGCAGCTGGAACAGACAAATACACAACCACATATGTACATAGGCATTGGATATGAACAAAACACCCCAGGAAAAAGGGCTGGGAGAGTATATGTGTGTGTGTGTGTGTGTGTGTGTGTGTGTGTGTGTGTGTGTGTATATATATATATATGTGTGTGTGTGCACGTGTGTACAGACCACACCCAGGTATTAAAATGACCAGCAGCCCTTTCTGGGGTACAGGCCACACCCAGACATTAAAACTACTAGAGAATCATTCTTGCCCAGACCAACTGCCCAGCATGCAGTTTGGGAGATTTAAACATTAACCCATTCTTGCCCATGGTACAGGCCACTCAACTAGATAGATTTAACCCAATCTTTTCCAGGGTATAGACCACACCCACAACACACAACTGACTAGCAGCTTTAGATATTTAACTCATCAACCCAACAGGTTACATCAGCATCAGCTAAAAAGATTCTTCCTAATATATACACCCTAGGAAAAAGAGCTGGGAGTATGTGTGTGTGTGTGAGTGTCTGTGTGTATACACTGAAACACACACACACACACACACGCACACACGCACACGTGCACACGCACACACACACACACACACACACACACACACACACACACACACACAGGCCACAACCAGGCAACTCAACTAACCCAATCTTGCCCAGGGTACAAACAACACCCAGATGATACAACTGACTAGCGTCTAGAGATATTTACCTCCTTCTTGCCCAGGGCACAGACCAACTCTACCAGTTACATAAAGAGATTCATCCCACAAAAAAGAGCTGGGAGTATGCGTGTGTGTGTGTGTCTGTGTGTATACACTGAAACACACACACACATATACACACATACACACACATACACACACACACGTGCACATAGAGAGATTCTC
Organism: Eunapius fragilis; assembly: GCA_963681505.1. Taxonomy (NCBI): domain Eukaryota; kingdom Metazoa; phylum Porifera; class Demospongiae; order Spongillida; family Spongillidae; genus Eunapius; species Eunapius fragilis. The sequence goes on along the minus strand of OY811972.1, from coordinate 13,811,486 downwards.
CTAACATACATCCTAGGAAAAAGAGCCCACACACATACACACACACATACACACATACACACACACACAGACACACATACTCACACATACTAGTACAAACAATCCTGCTCAGGGTAAAGACCACGCCCAGATGACATAAATGACTAGCGGCTAGAGGTATTTAACCCAGGGTACAGACCAACCCAACCGGTTAGTCTGCATCAGCTAAAGAGATTCTTAAAAGAGATTCTTCCTAATATACACCCAGGAAAAAGAGCTGGTCGTATGTGTGAATGTTTGTGCGCGCGCGCGTGGTGTACTTGTCATGCGCAATCATGTGAAGATATAGGAACGGACCGTTAACTTACGCAGTCGTAGAAAACAGGTTGACACATGCCGAGTGCATCTTCGTAGGCCGATGAAAGAAATTTTCAAACGTTTTGAACCAGACGAGCATTTAGAAAACGACACGCTCCTCCCACTCACACACGCACCAGCACCAGCATAACTTGTTCTATAAGGGCGCACCCACTATTGGCATGTTATTAATCATCATTAGCTCTAAATAATATTATTACGTAATTAACAAAAGTAATTAATTTTGTTGTTGATTCTTCTGCTCGAAAGATGAATGTGAAAAATAAAAGAATGCATTATTTATATTTTAAAAAATAATCCTACTGCGTTCATGTTAGAAAAAAATCAAATACGTTACATGCGTTTTCGATGTACAGGCGTCTATGGATGTCCGAAATTGCTGGACATGGGCCGCGGCTAGACCATGCTGTGAATAAGGTCCATAAGTTGTCTGTACTTATGACCTATATGTATTGTCTCTCTTGTTACTCCTGTACTACATATTGTTTTGAATGAGCTCTGCATGCATGATGTTGCCTGCAGGAGTTCATAATGTTTGCCTTCAAACATCCATCGGCCTATGAATGTGACAAAATGGTACATGTAGCGGGCTTTTCCACAGTACTTTTCAATTTTGTGAATCTGATATGATGTTATAGCAACCAGTTATCTCAGGGTTTTACATGTAGCTGTTCATATATGTGTGCACGATATGACGCTTTCCTAAATTTGTTTTGTATATTTATCATAAATGTGCATCTCCTTGTAATCACACACGTTACACAACTGCTATGGACTTCCTTCCTATTTTCAACGCATCATATATTAACATTTGCTGTATGGTAAAATGTATATTGTGGGATCTTGCTTTAACTTCGTGTTTTTATCCCCGAATCCCACGTTTATTAAGACCCACTATGGATTTTTGCTGATATGACCAAATTGCACCAGCACATTAAAAACGATACAGATGGGGAAATAATAGTGAGCTAAATGTATACAACAGAAATTTCTCCATGCACGCGCTGTTTGATAGCTTCGAACGCTTTGGCTTACGTACTTGAACGAAACGGTAAAACACCACTACCATTCTCATTCCCGCCGGATGTAGCGATCCCTCGTGTTAAAATATTCAATCGGTTATCATAATTAGTTCCACTATTGTGTCGCGTGAGAAATGCACGAAATGACTTGATATCTGGGAACTAATTAAACGCTCAACTAAATTTGCGCATGGCATGTAGGATATAGTGTTTCGGCAACAACAAAAACATGTCAGGACTTGTTGTTATTATAGTCTGGCACGCAGAAATTTTAATTTGCGCACTTGCGCTGCATCAATCCACATAAGCGTAGGCGTACCGTAGCTGTATCGTTTTTATTTTTAGCAGAACGGAGGTTTGGCACAATGTATCGTACTACATGATTTTAATGTTCTCGAGAGCAGAAGTTTCGTGAGCAGACGACACATCAATATTTAAAAGATGACGCGAGGTATTACATAATGACATACGTTAATGAATATAATTAATTATGCTTGGTTGTAATTAATTTATTTCTCTTGATTTTAGTTAATGGATGCTTAATGTTCTTTTCACGATACACGTATTTTATAATCAGACCGATTTTTAGCGAATATTGAATGTGTTTGGAATTCAATTTGATAAAATTAGTTTTAGTTAATTGATTTGAATTAATAATTTCTTGTCTTGAAACACGATAAATCATTTTAAAATGTGACAAATTTATTGGTGAAATCAGAATTCTCAAATCTCTATCACAACTTTACATATTTACTCATGTCCTCCATTTCTGGCCATGAAATCATCGAATTTGATAACGCTGGTTATATTGTACTGGTGCGTCATGAACATTGTGATAGCTGATGTAATGTGCTATTTGTAGATCAACACCAAATAAGGTACAACTAGCTTCAGCTAATTGCCCGATCGGTTAGGCGTCTAACAAATACCTGAAGATAACATGCGGACACATCCTGAAGCGATTGGTACACATGGCGTGCTTTACAAACGTTCCTGTCGTGAGCTATGCTATCCCGAAGGAAGAAGAAGAAGACGACGACGGAGGAGAAATTTTAGGTGGGACTGGGTACGGACGATGGGGACGAGTATTTTTGTTCTCTAAAAGTACACCGTCTTATGACATATGCATAACGCAGAACTGTTCTCCTTTTTGATATTGCTCGATTGCCACTAAAAGCGAAGTGACCCGACTCTTGGCTGTCCCGCTAGACGCGAGTGACGTTTTTTAATGACATTCATGATACTGCAGGATTCCTATATGGAACCTACTCGCGTAGGTTCCGATACCGTATTAGCCAATTATCTGAATTGTGTCCAGTCGCAAACAGCAGTGTGATTAGATAAGTGTGTGTGGTCACGATCTGATCGGAACGATGAGCATCCGGTCAGTATATACCTTGTTCCCTTGCTTATTACACCACTATAGCATTCCATTCCAACTTTTTACGTATAATTAAAGAGAGCGTTTTTATCATTTGTACTTATACAAGTAGTGCAAACAGTTCACAAATGCTACGATGCTTTATTGTATATGTGCTGCAAGGGTATGGAAACTGCTGCCTCCCCACCTCCCTCATCCCTTCAATGATTTGTCCTAAGTGATGATTGCGCTGCCAGATACAATCATGTTTCTCTGCCTGTGTGTGTGTGTGTGTGTGTGTGTGTGTGTGTGTGTGTGTGTGTGTGTGTGTGTGTGTGCTTGGGGAGGGGGCTCCTGAGAGAAAGTCGCGTTGGTGTAAAATTAATGTGTACAGTTTGCATTTGACAGCTAACAATCAATCAGAACTTTGCAATGTTATGATGACGTCACCGGCCTTCGCTTCAAATATAGATCATGAGCTAGACGCGAGCGAGTAATAAAGTACCCGTTATTACCCCCCTCCCCCCAATGAGATTATTGGGAATGGGGCCCTCCAGCTCCCCCCCCCCCCCCCCCCCCTCCCCCCTCCCGTTCCGCCGCCACTGCACTGAGTGCAGTCATTTCATTCGCACAATTGTTTAAATGCGCTAGACAACAAAGCACAATCGCTCGTCCCCAGTCCCATGCCCAATTCATGTGAGTATGGAGTGCGCAATACGCCGCATCGACGGGATGGCAAGCGTTGATAGGTTTATGGACGATTACTGCGTCACCTTTGGAGACGCTGAGGTCGAGTTGGACTGGACGGTGTATCACGTAGAGCCGCGCCAAGGGTGGAGTGATCACCATTCGCTGTATATGGCGTGTGAAGGTGACATGGGGTTAATCATTGAGCCAAACGTGCGCACTGCCCATGGCGGGAAGGACTCTCCTACTTGCACAGTAGCAACGAAAACGCTCTTCTTCAATCCAAAGATACACGGGAGCTTGACGAAAATGAGACTCGGCTGCACTAGAATGTCAGGGAGTAACATCATCCACGTTGTCACGGCTACAGCGAGACAAATGGGGAACAATTGCACAGAAGCGGTGAGTTGAATATATGGATTCATTACAACTGAAACCATCTTCGCGGTACATGATCACATGTTATTATAGCGAGCAGTCCGTATGACAGTTCGGAAATATTTATAACACCTCATGTGTATTTAGTATGATGCGAGCTAGGGATCCACAGGGGAAAAAAGCGTCGAATCATTTAGAAATCATTTACAAATCATTGTGTGATAGAACAGAAAATCACACAAAAATCATATGCGCTTTGTCGATTTTAGTGTGATTCTCTGTTCAATCGCGCAATTATTTCTAAATGATTCGACGCTTTTTTTCCCCCTGTAATGTACACGTTAAGATAGTTTTCGGTATCGACTAGCTGGGTCTCGTACCCAGACCCACTCACTGCGGATGGATTACATCGGCGTTCCCGCAACTGTAGAGTGGATCTGGGTATGAGACCACTAGCGGGGCTCATTTTTTTGGTGTTAGGGTCGCGCTAACAATTACATCTCAATGAATATATAGTTTCCCCCCATGCTTTCGGTAATCCTTCACCTTTACCTTACCATTCAGATTCAACTGAGTACCGAGAATTTAATTAAGAACAGTTTCTGTAGTTTTTGTAAACCCCCCTCCCCCTTTTTTAAACAGTAAAATTGGGGGTTTAACAAATCTGTACAATAGCAGATGCTGCATACGCAATTACATACCTACATTTAGCAACTACACTAACATAACATAATATTATATAAAATTAGAATAACTACACTAAACTAATGTCTACTTCACACGATGTGCTTCTTGCTAGCATTCTGGCGCATCAGTGTAACACTCAAGCGGCAGTATATTGAGGCTAACACCCCAGGCCAAAAGCGACTTGTCTTAATGGCCACCCCTTCCTGGATGAAGATATTTGGCCATCTTGGCTCCATTAAACGTAGGAATCACATGCATATGCCTGTATAGGCAGACAACATGCATAGCAATGTGAGGCTAGGTGTGAGATTATGTGTGGTTCAGGTCACACATTCTCCCTTACTGCGTCCTGGCTCCAGTGCTCAGAGATTCAGTGCATGTTGTCTGCCCATACAGGCTATGCACGTATGAGGGTGACGTCTCAGGGTCATACATTATTGCTGACGGTAAATTCGAACTCATAATGAGCGACAGGAAAAATGGAAGCAAAATTTGTCTTGCTGAAGCTATGAAAGATAATATGGATCAGGGTGTAAGCCTTGAGAAAACTTGTAAACTAAACCACCTGTTGTGCCTCATTTCCCTAACCACCGAATACCTAAAAATAAACCAATGTGACGCATTAGATCATGTCCAGCTGACGTGTTGGTGCCTAACTGATCTCTCTCACACTCATGTTCAGCAGCACTTGACCTGAAGGTCATCAATCCATTCAATTCAGACTTTTTATTGATGACCTCAAGTTATACTGCTGAGCTGGCGCTGGGAGAGCAGGATAAGATGACATTCCTTGTGCAGAGTGAGGTTGGATTCCTTTGCTGAGGTAAACCCATAGCCTCTTTCTAGCTCAGGGGCAAGACAAATCCTACGACAGATATCTGCAAAGCAGCCACAAAGACAGTTGTGCCTTGTGACTTCATCACCACCTGAACGACATATCAGGGCATGGTGACCATGAATGTCCAGGGGTTGGGAACAGTGTGGACAGGCGTCTGCATCTGTGGACAGTGGAAGCTCTAGCCACCATTTCACTGAGGCTTGGACTTCATTGGGCACTAGGTCTAACCCCAATTCTGACGAAGGTTGTGCCCTCAGCCAAGCATGTGCTTGGGGAGCAGAGATGGCTAGTAGTCTGGCCTTGTCTACTGTGGATGCTCCATCAAGCAAAGTAAGGAAGCCAGCTTTATCAATGGCTAAGGAAAGTTTGTGCTGATGATGGAAAGTGTTTTTCTCACCTTCCACAGGGAGCTGCTCACAACATGTCACTTTCAATAGAATGCTGTGACGGCATCACATAGGCGCTGCATATAGTCAGTTCTGATGGAGGGATTGGTGTTAATGAGGTAGACAAGGATGCTTGTGCATGGGTGGTCGGAGAGCTCAAACCTAACACTCCGTACTTGAGGCCAAGTTGGGGTTGATTGTAAGCTTGTGAGGTTAACTCAGTTTCTAGAGAGTGCTCTAAGCACTGGAGCACATCATCATCATCAAACCTGGCAGATGCTTCCAATGATGCAGCAGTGGGTGGGATTGAGCGAGCAAGATGTGCCAGCCGGCATTAAGATGAGAAGAGCAATTGCAGACTGAGGGCGCTTAGGCAGAGGGATAGTAACTGGTTGGCTTCTTTTCAATGAAGGCTGTGCAAAAATTAGTGATGACAATGGGAACACCAAGAATCTCGAAATCTGGTGTTGAGCGACGCAGGATCCCAGGATGGAACACTAAGAGATCCTTCGTGCTGAGTAATTGGCACATATGGAAGTTGATGTGTAGGCCATTTAAGGTGCTCTCTGCTAGTATAATGTCCATCGCTCTTGAGAGTGCTGCCCTAGGTCTCGACAGACCTCTGATACCAGAAGTTTGATTTTAGAGGCCCACATAACGGATTCTGAGGTATCTTAATCATGGTGTTGTTAAGAACCACTGCGAACAGCGAGAGATCACCTTGCTGAACACCAATAATTAAAAATAACAATTACAGCCATGCATGGCTCACAAATGGTGCCAATATGCATATCCCATGCAAAAATTGTGTTAACTTACAGCCAACTGCTGAAGATTTTTTGTTCAGGCATCAAAAATGGAAATGCAAGATGTATGCATTTTAATGATACTGTATATCTAACTAGTTCCATAAGAAACGATCATGTTTGGTTGTGCATGCACTTGCAGTAATGCATGTACAAGAAGGGTAATTGGTTGTCTTTGCCCGTGGTCACAACATTTTTAAGCATCCAAGTAAACAAACTGGGTGTGGTGGGGCCATTGTCGCATTGCCCTCTTTGTCAACTCTCAGAGCTGCCTTATTATTTTAAAGTTTTAATCCTCCCATCTCCCCTGCCCCACCCTTTTTAATGTATGAAGGTTTTTCTGTTTCTTGATGAAATCCATTTTAATAATACATAGTTGATTTAGAATTAAGCCAATGCAATAGTGGATGCTGACACTGGCACAGTGGTGTAGGGATGAGTTTAAAAGTGGACCCACCCAGGCTGGGGTGTGAGGCAGAGCACATTATTAACACAGTGTTGTTTTGGTTCATTGACAAGGACAGAAGGGGCAACATGACAAGGAGGGAAGGGGGGGCGGTTCCCCCCCCCCCCCCCCCCCCCATCATTATCCGCATGCATGTGTGAAAAACCAACATACATAAGGCAAAGCACACACGCACAGCACCATCATCATGCATGCACATGTTGTATCGGAATGTTTGTACGTTTCATTTTCTTTGTGACCAGCAGTGTGCGTGCATTGTGTTTGTGTATGTGTGTTGGTCACAAAGAAAATGAAATCCCTTGCCTCCACACCATAGGATTGCTGCTCTATGATTTCTAAAGAACTGGGCTGTAGTGAGCTCCGTCCAGTTACCGGAGGCAGCACGGTGGTGTCAACTGTTACGTCCGCTGCCTTAGGCATGTACCAGCTGTTCTCCCGGGGCAAAGCGGGAAAGGACAAAAAGAAGTTGTAAGCTTTACATGACTCTCTAATAAATATGCAATAGTTGATTGCACTTAAAAATGAATTGTGTTATTATAGTTGCTTGCAAGTTGCCAGGCAACAAAATGTATGGAGCATGGGGTAAAGAGCTGCGTCCAGGTTTTAGTTTGGAGATAATCATTTGGCTACAAATACACACCTATAAAAATTCAAAGATGGCACAATTAGGTAGCTCGCCGTTCCCCCTCCATAAAAGATGCTATGCATATAAATTTAAATAAAATACTCTAACTTTGCTTATAATGTTGTAGTAAATTTTATACGGAAATATGCAGCAATACATGGTCTTCCTGACCCTGGATATCTGAAGGGACCCATACAAGATTATTTGAACGAAAGCAATGTTAAAATTGGAAGAAGTGTACAAGGAATATCAGGCAATGTTTATTCATGCATCCTCACCATCTAAGCCAGCATCAATGGTACAACTGAAAAGAAGGCTATGCACATGTAGCGCATGCGTAGAATTAATTGTGCTGTGTCATGCTCATGCGCACTAGTTGTATACACCATTATTTAAGCCGCTGTATTATGTACCGAGTCGTTGGATGATTAAACTGATTTGACGTCACACTGGTGTCAGAAGTGGGATGGCCACCGAAGAGCAAGACATGGAGGTTGACAGGCAAGTTCCCACAAGTGGCGCTAATCCTTTACAGGAAGGAGCAGGCGTAAGAACCACCAGGTTTAGCGTGCGGCCACCTTCGCGATTTGCGGGAAAGGGAGCTGACTTTGCTATATGGATTCAGCGCATCGAGCTCTACTTTAAGGAAGCCGGAGTTCCGAACGATAAGCAAGGCCAGGAACTGGTCTCTTTGTTGGAGGATGAGCCATTCCGTATTGTAAGTCAAATGGGTTTGTTGGATGTAGAAACTGGGGTTGACTACGCAGCTGTGAAGAAATGTCTCGAGGGACAGTATGCTCCGCTAGGGGTAGAGCTGGATTGGCAGAGGAAGTTCCATGCAGCGCAGCAGAAACAGACGGAGTCCTTAATAGAGTTCTCGGCAAGGTTGCGCATGTTAGCAGATAGGGCTTACCCGTTGTGGCAGTCTAGGGAACGACTAGAAGTTGCGCGTAACCAATTTATTCGTGGTATTATTTCACCTTCTATACAGCTGAAGCTATTGCAGGAAGGGCTGGACACATTGGAAGCTGTTCTTGCCTTGGCGTGCCGGTTAGAGTCGGTGGAGTCTGCCCAGAAAAGTTTCCAGGCAGGAAAAACTGCAGCCGCTAATACCACGGAGAGCGCTGTCTCTTCGGAAGCCGAAGGTGCGTCTCTCTTCTCTTCTGCAAGGAGTGGCAGCTATCAGGACTTAGTGGCGCAAGTGGCAGCGTTGTCAGGGCAGTTGAGTAAGTTACGTCTGGACAAGGCGGAGAAACGGCCAGCAAGAGCGAAGAAGCGTCCAGTATGCTGGAATTGCGGGAAAGCAGGCCACGTGCGCAGGGGTTGTCCGTTAAGGCGTTCTACTGAAGACAGTGACGAAAGGTCAGTTAAGCATACCTCTGCAGTTGCCAGCACTCTAACATTGAAAGGTTTCGTGGAGGGCCACCCTGTTTCCATGTTAGTAGACACGGGATCGTCGGTTACCCTGCTGCATGAGAACGTTTGGAAGGAGGCCGTGAAGAACAGCAAACTGGAACTAAAAGAGGCCAGGTGTCCTGTAATGGCAGTTAACGGTGAGAGTCTTCCTCTATGTGGTCAGGTGTATGTGACTCTACAGGTGGGAGACTATGTGGGAGTACACAATGTCCTGGTTGTGCGAGACATGACGCAACAGTGTTTACTGGGTACAGATTTTCTCGAACAATGTCATTGTGTTATTGACATGGACAACAAGACTTTAACATTGGCAGGTCACCCACGTCCGGTGCAGTTGTGTGTCGGCGAATGTAGTTCTACATGTCACGTGCTGGTACAGGAGACCACCGTTATTCCTGCCTTCCATCAAGTTCACCTTTCTGTTCACCTGGATGCCAACGCAGAAGAGGGTGCATTCAACAGTGGCTGTGGATTGTTTGAACCCAAGCCAGAGTTTCCGGATCGGCATGGTGGGTTACTTGCTGCACATTCTGTGTCTCCAATCCTGTCAGGGAAGAACGCAACGATACAGTTGTTAAATTTGTCAGCTGTACCTGTTACTGTGTACGCTGATGAAAAGGTAGGTAAGATGTTTCCCTTGCAGGATGCTGATTTTGTGAATTTAGTGGAGCCGTCGTTGGACAGGAAACCAGTTGTCCGGTCCCAAGAGGCCATTAATAAGTCAGTTGAACAGTTTCTGTGTAATGTGCATGGCTTAACTGTAAGCGAGAAAAACCAGCTGACAGATTTGTTGTATGATTTTTCAGACGCTATTTCGGTTGGGGATGGGGACCTGGGACGTACAGGTTTATTGCGTCACAAAATTAATGTTGGTGATGCCCCACCCATTCGACAGCAAGCTCGCAGGTTACCGTTTCATCAGCGGGACATGGTACAGAAGATGATTCACAACATGCTGGACCAAGGCATAATAGAGCCTTCTGAGAGCTCCTGGGCATCTCCTATAGTGCTGGTAAAAAAGAAAGACGGTTCGTTCCGGTTCTGTGTCGACTTTCGCCGTCTAAATGAGGCAACGAAGAAGGACATGCATCCGCTTCCCAGGATAGACGATGCTTTGGACAGCCTCGGGGGAGCGAAATGGTTTTCTACCATTGATTTAGCAAGTGGCTACTGGCAGGTCGAGATGAATCCGGACGACAAGGAGAAGACTGCTTTTATCACACCATTTGGGCTCCACCAATTTCGGGTAATGCCGTTCGGGCTAACCAATGCCCCCAGCACGTTCCAAAGACTAATGAGTTCTGTGTTGTCGGGTCTTTGTTGGACCACTTGTCTAGTTTATCTAGATGACATTATTATTTTCAGTCAGACAGTGGGTGAACATCTTCAACGGCTGGCAGACGTGTTGCGAAGGCTGAAAGAGGCGGGGCTGAAGGTAAAGCCAAGCAAGTGCCAACTATTACGTAAGAGCGTACAGTACTTGGGGTACATTGTATCCGAAAAGGGCGTGGAGGTTGACCCAGGCTAGGAAAAACTGTTTCTGTCCGCGAATGGCCTGTGCCACATAATCATGACACTCTCCGCCAATTTTTAGGATTTGCTTCCTACTACAGAAAGTTCATTTCTGGTTTTGCTCGGATAGCCTTTCCTCTTCATGCTCTGACGGAAAAGTCCAAACCATGGTTTTGGTCCAAGCAGTGCGACGAAGCGTTTATCTTGTTGAAAGATAAGTTGTTGTCACCTCCTATTTTGTCATTCCCTCAGTTTGACAAAATGTTCATATTGGACACGGATGCTAGTCAAGAAGGACTTGGCGCAGTGTTGTCCCAGGAGGGAGAGCGAGTAATTGCGTACGCCAGCCGCGTGCTCACAAAGGCGGAGCGCCAGTATTGTGCAACCCGGCGGGAGATGCTGGGAGTTGTGTGGGCCGTTCGAAACTTTCGATCCTACCTTTGGGGCCGCCATTTCATCGTCCGCACAGATCATAACTCCTTGCAGTGGCTACGCAGCTTCAAAGAGCCGCAGGGCCAAGTTGCGCGTTGGTTGGATATTCTGGCTGAGTATGATTTCGTCATTGAGCATCGACCTGGAGAGCGTCATGGTAACGCTGATGCACTCTCAAGGCTTCCGTGTAAACAATGTGGGTTCGAGCCATCAGCCCCTCCCCTTCCTAGCAGCAGTATTGGCCAGAGGGAGAGCGTTTGTGTGTTGTCTGCCGGAGACCCAAAACAATTACAACAAGGAGATCCTGATCTGGAGCAGGTGATATCTTGGGTGAGAGATAATGCATTTCCTCCCACCCTTCCCAGACATGGAAGCTACTGGTTACAGACGTTATGGTCCCAGAAGAGCCATCTGTTACTTAAAGAAGGGGTCCTCTACAGGCGTTGGGAAGACGTTCCTGGGAAAGGACAGAACAGGCATCTTCAATTGGTCATACCAAAGTTCTCTGTACAGAGTATTCTAAAGGAGTTCCACGATGCACCTACTGGAAGTCACCTTGGTCAAAAGAAAACCATGGAAAAGATTCGTTCGCGCTTCTACTGGCCTGGCCAACGACACGATGTAGAGAATTGGTGCAGGGCTTGTGAAAAGTGTCTGTCCAGAAAGTCACCATCCCAAGCAAGAAGGGCTCCTATGCAGTCTGATTTGGTAGGATATCCACTACAACGCGTTGCCATGGACATATTGGGTCCATTGCCCAGTACCACCAGAGGTAACAAGTATGTGTTAGTTGTGGGAGATTATTTTACTAAGTGGGTAGAGGCTTATCCAATGATTAATATGGAGGCAAAAACTGTTGCGGATTTGTTCGTGCACCAATTTGTCTCTCGTTTTGGGGTTCCGGATACTCTGCATACAGATCAGGGTCGTAACTTTGAATCTTCTCTATTGAAGGAAGTATGCCAACTGTTGGGTGTGTCTAAGACAAGGACATCCCCATATCACCCCCAGTCTGATGGATTCGTTGAGCGATTTAATCGTACACTGCTTGACCTCCTTAGCATTGCAGCTTCCGAAAATGAACACGACTGGGATCTGCGTCTTCCGCTAGTGATGATGGCGTATAGAACTAGTGTACAGGAGTCAACTGGGTGTACACCATTCTATTTGATGTTTGGGCGGGAAATTTGCCTTCCAGCAGATGTTATGTTTGGTCTTCCCCCAGCTTCTGCACCCCAACAGGTCAATCAGTATGCTTTGGATCTAAGAACACACTTGGAGACAGCTTATCAGAGGGTACGAAGCCATATGGAAATGCAACAAAGACGCCAGAAGGCACTATATGACAAGACAGCAAAGGGGCATCCATTCAAGGTTGGTGATCTAGTATGGTTACACTGTCCAGCTGTTCCGAGAGGTAAGTCACCAAAGTTGCACTGTTATTGGCAAGGTCCTTACAAGGTTGTGAAGCCGTTGGGTGATGTGCTGTATTTACTTCAGCACAGGGATTCTCCTCGGAAGCGTACTGTTGTGCATTTTGATAGGCTGAAGCCTCATGTAGCCCCGCCACAGACAGAGGAGGAAGATTTGCCACAGACAGAGGAGGAGGGGACCTCAGGGGAGGATGAAAATGATGGGTATTTTCAAGCAACGGTTTCAGATGAGGATGACGTTATGGAAGAGAAAGAGTCTCGAGAAGATGATGATCCGGAACCACTCGTGATTGAGTGGGAGACACCACAGCAAAAGGAGACACCACAGCAAAAGGAGACACCACAGCAAAATGTAGCGCCTCCCCAAGCTGAACCTGAAAGGTTGAGGCCAGTTCGGCAGAAGAAGAAAATAGACCGCTACGGACAGAATATCTATGACACTTAAAATCTCGGAGGAGGGGGGGTAGTGTAGCGCATGCGTAGAATTAATTGTGCTGTGTCATGCTCATGCGCACTAGTTGTATACACCATTATTTAAGCCGCTGTATTATGTACCGAGTCGTTGGATGATTAAACTGATTTGACGTCACACACACATTAGTACACACTAACGCTAGTCAATCAGTGTCTACCACTTCAGCACGTCAAGTCAACAGCCTGTCAGCTACAGAGTGATTATTCGATTATAGCACAGGTTTAGCAATAATATAAAAATCTGTTCCAGCTAAAGTGATCTGTGTGATGTTTTTGATCATTCATTAGTGTCATTACGACACAGTTTAAGTGAGGGTGAACGAGTTAACATCAACACAAGCTACATATGGTGTTTGCGACAATGGCTCTTGGAATGGGGGTTGACTTCAAGAGCTTGGACTACATCATCCACTATGGTGTTCCTCATTCGCTTGAAAACTACATCCAGGAGAGTGGCAGAGATCACCAGCTGCAGTCTGTGTTCAGAATTTACTGGAAACCAAGTGAAGCTCTTTTGTATACTGACCAGGGTGTTTACTGTACCAATGAAGGGAGAGAATACCGAGCTTTGTCACAGGATTATGCTGCTCAAGTACTTTGATCCAGATGTGGCCATGACATTTGGATCCCGTTGCAATATACTGTGCTGCAGATCCAATGTTCAGTGAAGACAAGACACACTATCAGGATTGGCAAAATAAGCCCTAAAAAACTGAATGAACTTCACGTTACTGCTAGCCAATGCCTTCACAATCATTTCAAACTCAGGATGCACAGCTGTAATCACTTCAGCACCCTTTTTAGGTGAGTGCACTGAAATCTGTACAATTTGTGTACTGTTATCTAACGAACACGAATAATTTACCTTCACTGACGAAGTAGCACCCATATCATCTTCGGTTATCTTCTCATGTCATGTCAAAGTTAAGTCATCGTTGATTCAATCGCAATCGCAGACATGCAAATTGTCTGTTCAAACCCGCTCGTGGTCAGAGAGGAACTAGGTGTATATGGCGGCGGAACCCTTTATTTGCAAGATCTAGAACGATTTTTGAAACTGATCCAGTTTGATTATTAATCAATGTTCGATTACTAATAACTCATTACTTGCGTTGATCGCTCACATTTCCTGCATGCAATACATACTCGCAGGTATTCTTTGCACGAAAATTAGGCCGGTTTATTGACAGTGTCACTTTTAACCTGAAGTCATCAATCTATTAACCATTCGTATTTGATCATAAATAGGCAACTAATCTTTTTCTTCGTGGCTCTAGAAGGAAGTGGAGGAGAGTGATGGACATTAATGATGGAGCTGGGCTCCCCAGTTACATGGACTAAGTTGTGCAACTTGTTTTATGTTTTCTTTATACTTATCGTTCTTATTCTTGTATGTATCGAGTACAGTGATCTATAAGGATAGAATGTTTAAGAGTTTTAGATTTATAAGACTAGCGTGTTCACGGTTTACGATAAACCATGTTAAATAAACTGAACATTTATCCCACTACATCCGTTATGTGCATATATGAATTTTGAAGGACGAAAAATATTAATAGTGATAGTAAACAGATGCCAATACCTAACCTTTTTTATTGTCATAACCAGTATGGTTGCAAGGAAACAATGCCTGCATGCTATCTGCTCCACTCTGCATTGTATCCATATACCATGCATGCACGGAATGCGTGCACCTTTATAATATATCAGTAGGTGCACCTGCTGTCAACCACTTCGAAAGTAATGCCGCGAGTGCTACTGACAAAGAGAATATTACACGGGGCACGACTCATCAAGTATTATTAATCCACTGGGTTCGTGCAAGGATTGTAGTAGTTAATAATCGTTGGTTTGAGCTACTAGCTGATTCAAGTAGACAACATACTGCATGTGTGCACACATGATTCTGAATGTTTTGACCTCCATATTCTAGCACGCAGAAGTCCCTATCAGCATGCGTTGCATTATCACAGTAGTATAGTAGTGCCACGCCCTCTTGGCACGCTGTATTATTAATGTAACTTTTGTTATTTTACTGTTAAATTAAATCGGTTACATGTGCACGTGAGCAAATGTTTCGTCAGTAGACGTCATGAATTATTAAAAGTATTATAGATGTTACTTATATTTACAAGTAAATAAAAACATTCTCTACGAGAAAGTTGGTGGGATATAGGATTTGATTATGACATTGGTGTAAAAAGCAAGGAAACAAGGTCTTATCAGAAGGGAAAATGTCATAGTCCTATATTTAGCACATTTCTAGGGCATGTGTTGTTTGTGTGCTAAATATAGGACTATGACATTTTCCCTTCTGATAAGACCTTGTTTCCTTGCTTTTTACACCAATGTCATAATCAAATCCTATATCCCACCAACTTTCTCGTAGAGAATGTTTTTATTTACTTGTTTTCTTTATTTTTTTTCATACCCATTTAATTATACAAGACATTAGTCTCGTACCCAGACCGTCTATGACGTAAGCGATTATCGCTGTAAACAGTATAATCACTACGTCCATACGTATGGACGTAGTGTTTACAGCGATAATCGCTTACGTCATAGACGGTCTGGGTACGAGACTAACAAGACATAGGAGGCTGATAGTCGATTGTTTATCAAAGTATTATATTATATAAAAGCGAGTCCTCCAGCCGATTCTGAAGCTATTGGTGAAATTTTCATCGCTTAGAAATGTTCCTGTCCTGAGTTATGCGTTGCCAAGATAAAGGAGAAGGAGAAGAAGACGACCCGCCCCTTGTTCCGAGACTGGGTACGAGGACGGGCAGTACACTCTTGTTCTCAACAACCACGCGGTTCAGCGACATGAAACAAAAACGAAACTACTCATTTTTGACTTCTAGATCGATTGCTAAAACAAGCTACACGATCCGATCGTCGGGAGTGTTGTTACAGACGGGTCGCGTTTTTTTAATGACATTCATAGTCGTGGTCAAATCCTATATGGAAGTTTCTAACGAAACTTCCGATAATATCTTGTTTAATACATTATGAATAAATTCTGTGTGGTTGGAATTAATTTATTTGTCTTGATTTTATTTCATGCATATTATAATCAAATCGATTTTTAGACTGAGTATATTAAACATCTTTGAAATTCAATATGGAAAAAAAAAAAACAGGATGATCGCGTATGTATGGGCCATTTCTGGATTATGGTATACTTGTTATTTATTCTGGAAACCATTCCGTATACTAACTCGTTCTCAGCGCTAGCTTTTCCTCGTCTTCCTCGTCTCATATACTGTTGTAGTCAACCATGGCTGCCACAGAGTCAAGGTGTTGTAGGATTTGCAGTGTACACCTGGCCCTATTTTCCGTAACTAATAGAGACGGGGACGAGGCTAAGTTAGACCTTACCATAGCAACTTTAGGATGCAACTCTATGAATTGAATATTTCCTGAATGTTTGACTATATAAAGCTGCTGTTATTTATCTTAGCAATCCTTTCAAAATGCATACAAAAAGTGCAGCATGATATCAAAACGCATGGCAATATTAATGTAATATAATCACATTAGAGCAGTACAGTCAGACTGAATAACATAGCAATGTCTCACTTTAAATAGTTCCAATCATACAATATAATTGGCTAGTTAGCAACTACAGTTAAATCATTACATTACTCCCCCTTTTATGAGAGTGTGTCCTCGCACTGCCTTCTCAACCAAAGAGATCTTCATCGTGTATGGTCTCCGGAATTTCAACTGGATCACCATTGCGCCTGGTAGGCCTTCTGACTCTGGTTGAACGTCGTGGCCCTGGAACATCTGGAACTAGTTCAATGACAGGTTGTCTATCCTCTGGCTCAGGTTGTCTATCCTCAGGCTCAGGTTGTCTATCCTCATGCTCAGGTTGTCTATCCTCAGGCTCAGGTTGTCTATCCTCAGGCTCCATTGGTACAATGGGAGGTTGAATGTCTTCATTGTGATCACCAGCATTAGGTAGAGCACTCGCAGGATCTGTTGGCAGTCTTGGTGTGCATGGCCATAGGATAACCTCAGGTGGTGGTTGTGATTCAGCCTCTGCTGGGGCAGGCTTTAGCCGGTTAAAATGCACCACTTTCTGCCTTCTGGGGTTAGCACATTCTGCTATTCTGTACACATTTGGCCCTAAAACTTCCACAACCTTGAATGGCCCTTGCCATGGCTTGTGGAACTTTTTGGAGTATCCTCGTCCAACTGCTTGATTGTGGAGAAATACAAAGTCATTAACCGCATATGTCTTCCCTCTCACTCCTTTATCATAATACTCTTTCTGTCGATGCTGCTGAATATCCATGTATTTCAGGACTCGTGCACGAGCTTGCTGCATCCTATTCTTCAGTACCTCAGCATATTGTGAGGGATCTTCAACTGCACCTGGAATAGAGAGCAACACATCTTCAGGAAGACGAGGGTCACGACCAAACATCAATTCAAATGGTGTGGATCCTGTTGTGGCATGATGACTAGTCCTGTAGGCTAGCAACAGAGTTGGGAGGAGAAGGTCCCACCCCTGTTCATCCTCCCTCACTGCCATGCTCAACATACTGAGTAAGGTTCTGTTGAACCTCTCCACAAGGCCATCTGACTCAGGGTGGTATGCAGTGGTGCGTGTCTTCTTGATGTCCAGCAATGTGCATATTTCCTTTATGATCTTAGCTTCAAAGTTCTTCCCCTGGTCTGTATGGACGGAATCTGGGACACCAAACCTACACACAAACTCATTAACAAAAACCCTCGCTATAGTCAGTGCCTCTGTGTCCTTCAAAGGAAATGCCTCCTTCCATTTGGTGAAATAATCACCAATCACCAGGATGTAGCGGTTACCCCTTGGTGTTTCAGGTAGTGGACCCAGGATATCCATTGCAACTCGCTGTAGGGGCCTTTGAGCTAAGCTGATTTCCAGAGGGGCCCTGGCTCTCCCTGGAGGTGTCTTCGCGAATTACAGATGGCACATTTCTTACACCACGTGTCCACATCATTTCTTTGACCTGGCCAGTAAAATCGGGCACGCACTTTTTCTAATGTTTTTGCTGCCCCCATGTGTCCACCCACCAGAGTACTATGCAGACCTTCCAATACATTCTTAACCAAATTGGCTGGGAGTACAAGTTGAAGGTGTCTACCCACCCCACCACCTGGTACATCCTCCCATATGCGATGCAAAATCCCATCTCTCAAAGTGAGATACCTTCTCTGCACCCATAGGGAAGATAGTTTCCAAGACACACCTCTAGGGCATTTGTCCGGGAAGGTATTCATCTCCAGCCAGCTGATCATCTGATGTAGGTCAGGGTCAGAGCTCTGTTGAGCCTTAATCTCCTCTTCAGTCCAAGCTGGTAACATGAGGTGTGATACAGCATCACAGGGTAGGGTTTCGTCCTCTTCCTCCTCCTCCAGTCCACACTGGCTGCACCTGCCACGTGATAATGCATCAGCATTTGTGTGTCACTTACCTGCACGGTGCACCACTGTGTAGTCAAACTCAGATAGTACTTCCAACCAGCGGGCAACTTGCCCCTCCGGCTCCTTGAATTTGTGTAGCCATTGCAGAGAATGATGGTCTGTTCGGAGAACAAACTTCTTCCCATAGAGGTAGGGCCGGAAATGACGAGCAGCCCACACTAAGGCAAGCATCTCCCGTCTTGTGGCACAATACTTCCTTTCTGACCTGCTTAACGCCCTGCTGGCATATGCCAGTACCCGTTCTTCTCCATTAGTCATCTGAGAAAGCACAGCACCCAGACCATCCCCACTGGCATCTGTGTCTAAAACAAAATCCAAACTGAAGTCAGGTAAAGCAAGTATTGGTGATGACATGAGCAGTTTTTTTAGCTCAAAAAATGCATTATTACACCCTTCAGTCCATACCCACTGTGCACCTTTCTGAGTCAAGGCATGCAGGGGGGACGCCAATTGAGCAAAACTCCTTACAAAACGTCTGTAGTATGACGCAAAACCAAGGAAACGTTGAAGGTCAGCCTTATTCCTTGGAATGGGCCAGTTGGCTACACATGATATTTTTGCTGGATCAGTCCAAACACCTTCACCTGAAATTATGTGACCGAGGTACTGCACACTAGTCTGTAGCAATCGGCACTTTTTAGGCCTGATCTTCAGCCCCGCCCCTTTCAAACGTGCGAGCACGTCACTAAGCTGCGCTAAGTGCTGTTCAATCGACTTACTAAAAACGATGATATCATCAAGATAGACGAGACACGTAGTCCAGTGCAGACCAGCGAGAACTTGTTCCATGAGCTGCTGGAAGATTGCTGGCGCATTGCACAACCCAAACGGCATCACGCGAAATTGACAAAGCCCAAACGGTGTCGCAAACCCCGTCTTTTCCCTGTCCCGACTGTCGACCTCAACTTGCCAATAGCCGCTGGCCAAGTCTAAAGTTGAAAAGTAACAGGCTCCTCCTAAGGCATCCAACGTATCGTCGATCCTAGGAAGCGGTTGTGCATCTTTGCGCGTAAGGTCATTAACCCGGCGGAAATCGACACAAAATCTAGTGCTACGGTTGCTACCGTCTTTCTTCTTTACTAATACGATAAGCGATGCCCATGGCCCACAACATGGCTCAATAATTCCCCGGGACAACATGTCATCAATTAACCCACACACTTCTCCCTGTTGATGGAATGGTAGTCGTCGAGCAGGCTGGCGGACAGGAAGTGCATCTGACGTGTCGATGCGATGGCCCAGCAGTTGGGTACAACCTAGATCATTATCATTTATGGCGATGACGTCTTGGTACTTCCACAACAGTGCAGCCACTCTGTCCTGGACACCCGGCGCCAGACTGGAAGTCATCTGACCAATAGTATCCTTGATGGCCTGTTTAGGTCTAGACTGCTTGCGTGCAGGCTGTATCTTAGCACAATCAACAATAGAGTGCAACATACCTACCCTCACGTTTTCATGTACAGTGACAGGTGCAAAACATGGGTTCATCACCTGGACCATTGTGTGGTTGACAACTGCATCTGTGATAGAATGAGCAACAAGAAGACCATATGCGTGCACAAACTCTTCACATGGCTCCACTACTAGCACCCCAGCTGCAGACTTAGGTCCCGTCATCTTTACAGGCAAACACATCTGACTGTTTGGTGGAACCGTTACTTTTTCACTCAGTGCAACAAAGCATACAGGGGTATTATGTTCAATACATACAGATGACACAAAATGTACAGGCCCTTGCTCTGTGAACATAATCTTCTGTTGGAGGTCTAAAACACAGACATGACGCATCAAAAAATCCGCACCAAGAAGGCATTCCTGGTGTAGATTTTTTGCCACCAATACTACATGGTCTTTTGACAAGGGACCAACTGCTATCTGGACGGTGCATTGTCCAGTGATATTTAGCTTTCCTCCATTTGCAGCAACAACCATATGTACTGGTGCCTCCAGTTGACAAGCATGCACCTCCTGATTTAGCCTCTACCCATACGTCTTCCCTCACTAGCGTTACCGCAGAACCGGTATCGACTAATATGTCCGTAACACGACCTTCAATGGAACCCTTAATCATTAAGGTGGAACTTACAGCCGCTGAATCCACTGAACTCTTCTTCCTCGATGGGCAATTTCTCTTCAAATGTCCTCGTTCTCCACAGTTCCAGCAGACCGCACCTGGCTGCTTACGTGGATAGTTTGAAGGGCGTCTTCGCCTATCGTCCACCCCCGAGCCTCGGTCAGGTTCCAACTGCTGGAGCTGCCTCTTTAGCTGTTGGACGAGTTTTTCAGACTCCTGCACCTGCCTCCTCAGCCTCTCCGCAGTCTTATCTCCCTCTCCGCGTTCGACAGTCGCAGCTATCTCCTTGAAGTCACCGTCACATTTTGTCGTCTCCTTTTCCACCGCCAATGTTTCCTGAGCGCGTTGTCTATACAACCTCTTTTGCGCTATCTCTACAGCTTCCTGCTGCGTCGCTAGCAAAAGCGCTTCCTCGACTGACTCAGGCATCTCTTTCATTAGTCGCAGCTGCGTACTGGAGGAATGAACACCTTGAATAAACTGGTTTCTTACCAATTCAAGGCGTTGCTCTATGGTCCACCCGGGATATGCTCTATCTGCCAACATGCGCAAATGTCCGACATACTCTACCAGCTGTTCGCCTGAATTCTGCACGCGTCGCTGAAATTTCGCCTGCCATTCTAACTGGTTACCCTCCGGAGAGTACTGTGCTCGGAGGCACTGCGTTACCTCCTTATAGTTCTCCGAAGTCACCAGGCCTTGTTGCGAAACAGGCCTGAACGGACCCTCTGCCAGCAACGGAAGAAGCTCCTTTGTCCACCGTACGCGTCTCTCTGGTATCTCAGCTTGTGTCACATACATCTCGAAACGAGTCAGCCACAACACCAGGTCCGTCGCTTCTGTAAAGTGGGGGGGAGGCCTTAAACTCATCCTTACCGCTTGCACTTCCGGAATAAGCCGTTCCTTGCTATCGGCCGAGCGCTCCGCCGTATCCATGGGTTCTACCATCCCACTTCTGACACCAATGTAATATAATCACATTAGAGCAGTACAGTCAGACTGAATAACATAGCAATGTCTCACTTTAAATAGTTCCAATCATACAATATAATTGGCTAGTTAGCAACTACAGTTAAATCATTACATTAATATACACATGGCTAATCCCATGTGTGTTTCAAATGTTCTAGTTTTGAGCCAGCAACCTTAATCACAGCTATAATAATTAATTCGATCGCGTATATGATACTGGATCAGACAGTTGTGCAAACGTTTCTGTAAGCGGGTTCGTTTCCTTAGTCTCGCTGTCGACGACCTTCCTAGAGAAACACCTAGCCACAGACAAGTGAACGAGGAGGCTCGCACCAGAAGCCATGCTCCACAGTCCTGTGAACAGATTAGCACTGATCGTGAGAGGGACGCCCGGAGGTGGGCGGAGAGTTGACTTTAAATGGAGCACTAGAGAAGGTATCATGAAGATGAAGGATAGTATCGGGAAAGCCGCCAGAGGAAGGAGTTCTTTAAGGGCCCTCCAAAAGTGGTCGCCACCAAACATTATCTCGTAATGAAGCACTCGATACAGGACTCGGATGATAATTATCATTAAGACCACCATAGCAATGGACGCAGCCATTAGTAATACCATAGCTGGCAAGTCCCACAGAATGAGCTTTTCAGCCATCTCTACGCGGCTATTGTTGGTGTCATAAATGAAGCAGTAGTGGTGATATGGGCTCATGCGATAAGTGTTAGTTGTTAGGGGAACGAGAGCAAACGCTATTGGTCCTGCTAGTGACGTCACAACGTACCACACTTCAAACTTCTTCAGATCCTTGCGACATGCTCCAAAACAGAAGAGATGAACTACTAGCCACATCGTGAAGAGAAGCTTAATCCATCGCGCGTACAGGTTAAAGAAACCGATAGCGGCACACAGCCGACTATAGACTTTTTCATCTTGGTTGTAAAGGATGAAAATGATCTGTAACGTTTCCAGGGTAGAAAATGCCAAAGACGATAACACTTGGTATAGAGACAGTCAGTAGACGAACTTCTTGTACAGCTTTAGAGCAAACACCAAGATGGCTGCCAGCAGACACACGAGAACGGCGGCACCGTAGATTACAGTGGCTGCGATGTCCCCGCGCATTACTGCAATGGATAGATTGGAAGACATGTCGAGGTCCCTTCGTCAGTGTAACAGGTGACGGTCAGTGAAGCAATGGGCTATTCCATTTAATGACCGTACAGGGGTATACTGATGACACTACAATAAATCACCCCGGACAGTTAGAAAATTCCCCAGGATATTACGAATATCAAAGCTAACCACCGTTTATCCATCAGCACCCCCACACTGTCAATGAATGGAATAGCCCAATGTAAACCGCTATTTTGTGTAGAATGTAACAACTATGCATATTAGTTTGTACAGCACTGTAGTATAGTATCGTACAGCAGTGGGTGTATTACTACAAATAGTGGTGATGTAAATACACCACTGCAGTGAAACGTAGGTCTGTGTGCGAGAGTACCGAAGAAGCGCAAGCTGGCATAGGTGGGGTGCATGCATGAAAGATAGTCCTCCAAAGACTTCTGAATCACACAGAGATGTATTGGGAGGGATTGCTAAGTTGTATCGGTATTGATTTTTCATTTGGCTGATTAGATAAGTACCATACTTAACATGGTGCATTGTCTTGAATTGATATAGCCCTCCACCTGTCTCTTCGCGCACCCCACGCAAGACCTCCGAGCCACGCAGAGGGACCTGCATGCATGTATTGGGAGTGAGTGCCAGCCACGGCGTGACATAGTACCGTATACAGTCCTGTATATTACACCTATATTGGTCGCCACGCGTCTGCACGCGACACGTGGGCAGTTTTTCACACGACTCGTATGCAGGGTCAGCATACGTCTCAGAACGAACACTTCACTTATACGCGCGTATCGCGGTCTGCATACGGCGTCGGCATATTGATTGTCACCTGTCTGCACACTTCAGATGAACGTATGCAGATTCTGTGCACGTCATGTATTCGAATACTTTACAATGCACCCACTGATCTGCATACTGAAGATAGACAGGACCGGTATACACGTCTAAATCCCAGATACGCCAGTAATAATTAAGATCAGGGAACTTATTCAATTACAGCTACACAAACAACCAAAATAAATTATCAGAGTTCAGTTGGCAGAAGCATTCTTCAAGCACCAGAAATTTATGATGTAAATTTGTTGTAGTAAAAAAAGACGTGCTTTTCTTATATTAGTTTCAAATGAGCCGCTGGTTCGTTTTTGAGCTTTACTCGAACATGCATGTGTTGCAGGTATAGCAACATGCCTATATGAACGATTATATCATTTCACCAAATGATTAATCCAAATACGGCATTCCATATAACGTACACCGTGATGATGTCAGGAGAGAAAAACTCTCTTGCTGTGGATCTTTTGAAGCAATCTGCTTCAAAACGAAATCGGCGAAGTCATTATCCAACATGCACAATTGTATTCAAGTTATATTTCAATATAGGAAGCAGAAGTAGCTAATTATATATATAAATACATAGCAACTGTGAAAAGAGTGGTACGTGCGCGTATCTCGATCCAATAGCAGCGTCACTTTGACGCTCTGGCTTGGGAGCGAAGATAAAGAATTACAGCTTGGCAATTTCAGGCCAAGCTTTATGAATTTACCTAACAACTATGAAGGGTTTATAACAAAAATTCCAATTATCTGTTGAGATTTGAGGAAATGTTTTTTCTATTTTGCATTCATTACCAAGTATAGCTTTACTTTTTTTCAATTTTGCCTCTTGAAACTTTATCTTGCTTACTTTGTTCTTCTTGAAGTCTATAGTGTTGAATTTGTATTCTCAGTTCATCATTGGCTTTTCTTTGCTGCCATGAAAATCTTGCTTTCTTTATTGCAAACAATATAAGTTTTTATCATCTTTGCCCTGAAGCCAGGATAGTGTTTCCATCAATGAAGCCTTTATTAGCATTAGGTGCATCCCGAACATGGTAATCAATAAGACCAAGATTTGTTCATGCAGATAGCATATTATGCAAAGGAGCGGCTTGACTTCTTACTAGAATATCTTTTGATGGATTATTGAGAGAACCATGCAAGTATGGCTCCAGCTGATGCTCAAGAACTTCAAGAGTGCTTCTTACAGCCAAGCTCATGACTTCATGAAATTGGGATTGCTCATCACTTGATAATTGTGCTTGCAAACACAGTAGAGTCTCATCCCCTTCACTTAGCTTCTCTCCAAAGACATTTGATGTTGCAGTTAGAAAGAAAGTTGGTTTCTGTATCAGGTCTCGCAATTTTTTTTGTTCACATCTTAATCATGGGAACCATTTCAAGGTCACCCTTACATTCACTATTAATGTAAAAGATCTTCATCCAAGGCCCAGTGATGAATTTTCAAATCAATCCTAGTACTCTTAGCTGAAGTATATTATTGATTTATTCTGTTAACCATTAATTAAGATATTATCTCTGATTAAGCTAGACTTCTAACTGTTTTTGTAGTAACACATATTTTACAGATAGTACAATAATCTCTCTTTGATCTTAGAAAAAACGTCCTGCCAACTAAAATAAAACATTGAATCGATTTCCTACATATCAAATAACAGTCCTAGCTTAATATATTCACAACGCAAAAAGTGCTTTACACCGGTTCCGTGAGAATTTAATACTTTTTCTGTCGAACCCAACTTTAGGAAAATTAGTCGGAAAAGCGCCAATCATGTGGAAAAGTACATTTTAGCTTAGTTAAACTATCGCAGTGATGTTTGCCGTTATTTCTAGCTGCGCATGTATAGCATTGGCTAACCAGTATGCACTCATAGTGACGCGGTTTGCTGTTTTTCGGTCCTCGAGCGTAGCTGAGTACACTTTTTTCTGAAGCTGTTGATAGCATGCCTGGATGCACTTTTAGACTTCATTTGGTATCAAACTAAGACCACAGTAGTTATCGTACTCTACGACGGCTCGGTGACACAGCTGTGCCTCGTATCCAGGCCATATACTTTTTCACTAATTAATTGTGGTTAGGGGATTTCATAGTATGGCGCTCGTATGTTCGTTGAAGCATAAGAAGCCGGTTTGCGATCGTTGCCAGCGGCGGATACAGGTTTTGGGGGGGGGGGGGGGGCACGGATGGTGGGTGTGGCTGGGGGTGGGGTCGGCTTCTGGCCCGATACGAAAAGCGGGGGGGGGGGGGGGGGTGCTGTCGGTTTATGGCCCGATACGAGGAGCGGGGGGGGGGGGGGGGTGCTGTCGGTTTATGGCCCGATACGAGGAGCGGGGGGGGGGGGGGGGGGGGGTGCTGTCAGATTCTGGCCCAAAACGAAGAGCGGGGGGGGGGGGGGGGGGTGCTGTTGGTTTCTGGCCCGATACGAAGGGCGGGGGGGGGGGGAGTATGATCGCGTATCGGGGGGCCCGGGATATAGTACAGTAGTAGAGTTCATGCGTGCGGATATCAATAGACAGCGCAATCGTGCAGCTATATTATAAAATGCGGCCCGAAAAGTTATGAATTTATTAATGAAGGGGGGGGGGGGGGGGGGGGGCACGTGCCCCGAGTGCCCCCCCCCTGGATCCGCCGCTGGTTGCGATGCTGGAACAAATTGCACCAAATGTTGCCCATGCCAACCACGAACTAGAGGTCGTCCAAGGAAGTCGGATGAATCTGAGACTCCATATCGGATCAATCCTGAAAGGGAAGCTAGAGTCCATTCTGCAGATGTATCTGTTGGGATGGCAGTTGAGGATTGCAGTGAGCCTCTACATGTAGCACACACACCTATCGCCATGCGTCATCGCAAGCACACATCATTGAGATACTGGAGTGCATGGGCTGCGAGGATTATGATAGTAGCGTACGAAGACTCCTGCATGTCGATGTTAGGCAGCAAGTGCTATACGCGACCAATGACGAGATCGACGCTGCTGGTATGCATCGGGTAGAAAATGTGTTCTGGAGAGGACTCAAGGCATGGGCCCGCATTTTACTTCCAAATCTCAGGTTAAAATCTGATGCCGATTTGAAGACTGCACTCAGCATAAAGTCTGTTGTGGCTGCCATAGGAGAGATCACTGAGGCTGAGCCAATTGATGATGATCAGGTCCCCTCTGTTGCTGCACCACCGCTAGACATGGACATGCTTATCACTATTTCCACCACCATCAGGGATGTGCTTGTTCATGAGAAACGGTACACATCAACCAATGCAAGGAGATTTCTTGTCCCTCTAGCCAGTCTTCCAAGTGCACAAGTAGCATCCCTCCTTGCAATCAGTAAAAGCTCCGCTAAATGTTTGCTATTTCAAGCCAAGGTGGATAAACTCTACCTTACACATGGTGTGGAACTTGAAGAGCATAGTGGGACACAGTCTAGAGTACACAGGGATGTGATCCATTCAGCTGTTGATTTCATCTACAGCGATGAAAACATTGGTCGTCTAGCGTGGGAAGCCCGTAAGCGTTCCCCAAACAGGAATCCCAGATGGAAAGACCTAGAAAATGTGTATGCAATGAGGTCGCTTGTGTTAAAGCATGATGTAGCCACCATGTTCAGAGTGTACTCTGACAAGTACAAAAATGCTTTGCCTGGGAAGCCACCTCTTGGAAAGACAATGTTCTACTCCATTACCAACAAAATCACTGGTGGTGGAAAGCAGCCGGAAGCACGTGCATGGGTGGACTACATCAAGGTCAACTTCCACATTGACAACTTTGTCATTGTGGACAAGATCATTGATGTCATTGCACCACTATCAGACCTGGACCACACTCTACGTGATGAGCTGTGTGGCCTCCGTTCCCATGTTTACACGTTCCTCAGCTACGGCTATGCTGTACATGCAAGGGAGGGGGTGAGGGTAGCAGAGGACAGGGAAGAGCACAGCCATCTGCCCCAGGAGCACGAAGCCCAACAGTTTAAGGCCTACAAGGAGCTGGAGAAGTTGCTTTCTGATCCTGACATGTATAATGTGCCAGCCACTCAGGTGGAGTTTGTGAGACACATTCGAGAGCAACTTAACTGCTGTGGACTAGCAAGGGGAGCTGTGGAGAGTAAGAGCAATTTCGCCACCACCCATTCACCAGTGTTTTCACTGGACCTGGCACCAAACAGGAAACCAAACAGGAATCCAAAAGCCGGTGGTCAATTGGAGTGCAATGCCTGCATGAGTACATTTCTATTCTATGACAGGCTGAGGCGTGTGGCTCTGGCTAGGTTGGATGAGGACCCCACCAGACTGCCTGAGATGGCTGATGTGCTGCTTGCTTTGCATCAGTGTGAGCGTCGCTCGTATCAGTATATGGCCCATGTCATGCTAGCAGCGCAACAGGCATACCAGATGAAGATGGCCATAGCTCAAATGGACTGTAACACTGCCTATGTGGTCTTTGACTTCAAACAGAAGTTCCTGCAAAAGGATTCCATGAGGTAGGTGACTCTTACTACGGGGGAAAAGGAATGCTGTGGTGGGGAGCTGGGGTGCATGTAAAGGCGAACACACTGCAAGATACCAGGAGTGATGAGCCCATCATGAAGCCTTATGTGGAGATAGACTTCACAGCGGAGAGGGCATGGTTGAAGGACCTGCAGGTAAATGAGGTAAGTGAGCAAGAAGAGGATTGTGGGGAAGGGTGGAAGAAGAGCATTGCGTCCTGGTGGAGGTGGAGGATGGTGGGGAGGAGGTGGAGGATGATGGTGAGGAGGTGGGGGATTGTGGGGAGGAGGGGATGGAGGATGATGAGGAGGAGGTGGAGGATGATGAGGTAGTGGTGGAGGATGATGGGGAGGAGGTGGAGGAGGAGGAGGAGGTGGTGGAGGATAATGATTTACAGACAAAGAAAGTGGCTCTTCATTTCATTGAATGTATCATCCAAGATGGACAGAAGGCTGATGCCAATGTTGTGCTGTCTTGCTTGGAGGCAGCCATGCATGCTATGCGGCGTCGATTTCCCTATTTGACTAAGGTCATTGTTCAGAGCGACAATGCCCAAAACCTTGCTGGCAAGCAGACCAAGTTGCTCCTTCCTCATGTGTGCTCTGCTGCTGGGCTGAAGCTGGTGGCCTACTACCACAACGAGGCACAGAGTGGAAAGGATGTCTGCGACACACACTTCTCCCACCAGCAAACTCGAGTCGATGCTTACCTGGCGCAGGAAGACGGTGGAAGGAAGGTTTCTACACCCAAGCAGCTTGCTGTAGCTCTAATGACCACCTCAGTTAGCAACACTACAGTGTTGCTGGTGAAGCCTGATTTTCGAGCTCCATTCCGCTTTACACACATCCCTTCTGTAGTTGGCATATCGCAATTGTATGCAACCCACTATGTCACATCTGCAGGCAAACAGCAGATGATAATGTACTATAGTCTTGGCCAAAAGTTACCTTCTGTGATTGCATCCATTCCTTTGTGCCATGCTGCATCACTGATTGCCCCAATGGGTGAGGAGGGCATCAATTTTACAGGTGTTTGTGTGATGCTAAACAGTGACAGCCATGATACATGTGCTCAAGTAATAAAGGAAAAGAGGCGTTACAGGAAGAGATGTCGGGGTATCAGCCAGCGAGAGGAGCTAAGAGTACAATAGCTACATGCAGATGAGGAGGCTATGAAGACCATTCAAGCAGTTTACCCACAGTGTACTAATTGCCACTACCACTTCAAGTCACAGACATTGCTGGACAAGCACATGTGTTGGTATAAGAGAGCCCCAGGATGCCCTGAGCATCGCAATGAGGCATGCTAATGAGCTCCTGTCCAAGATGGACTTGTCTGTTGATGGTGCCATAGCTCATGCATCAAACATATTTGTGGATGATACTGGTGAGATTCCATATGCAACCTTTGAACCCAACTTTTATTCTGGTTGGGCTCAAACGAGGAAGAATATGCACCCTGAACTAACCTCTACAGTAATCCATATCATACATGAGTGCTGGAAGGCTGGGGAATGCAGTGATTCTGGCAAGGTGAAGATATCAGCTGATGGTGTCTATGCCCGACTGGAGGAGATGCAGTTACAAAGGATAATTCGTTTGTGTGAGCTGCCACTTGTTGGGAAGATTCGTGCTGTATACCAAAGCATTGGAACAAGGTCCCACGATTTGTTAGCTGGTGGTCGTAAGCGTGGAAGGCCCCACAGTGATGAAGGCAAAAAGAAGTCCAGAGTAAATTTGGATGAGCTTGATGTGTCAAAGGACCTGTTAAAGTGGACCAAGCGGACCAAGCCAGAACTGGAGGCATACTTAGTCCACCACCACATCAAGAAGACTGGAAACAAGCCTGAACTCATCAGGCGCATTCAGGAACATATGGCTAACATTTTACAATGAAATTGTTTTGTTCTTCACACGCATATCAACAGAGTAACTACTGATATTGATTTACATATGTAATCGCGCAAGCACGTAGGGCCTGCACACCACCTATATTTGGGTCCGGAGACGAGATCCAAAGGAGTGTAGTGTTTGTTTCGATGCTAGAACGATAGGATAATGGAAATATATGCTGGAGCGCTACATATCGAATCCAGGCGAGCATGTTTATATAGTTTTTGTTCACAAAAACCTCGTCAGAAAAATGTGTCCCGTTTCCGGAAGCGGTCTTACTCTATCGACTCTAAACAACGTAGGTTCTCAGCCGAAGTAATTAAAAGGCTGGCTGTACCTTCAAATATCGTCTAGGGAGTTGAACTACCAGGTACAACAGTAATTGCGGCAATTGGAACCCTTCCGACTAATTTTCCAAAAAGTGAGTTCGACAAAACAAGCGAAAAAAGTATCAAATTCTCACGGAACCGATGTTAAAGCCACTTGTGTCTCCTGTGCCCTGTTTAAATCGCATGTTGGTTAGCCCATATATAACATTTTCCACTGCACAATCACTGCCAAATGTGCACCTTTGTATCCTATTGTCATTGTCATATACAATAAACATTTGTTATACCATCCAGTGGATGCACATTACATTTTAACTCTAAATGTGAGTGTTGATACAGTTCTTCGGATTTTAACCATACACAGTGATTGACACTAACCCTATCACTCATAGTACATTTTAAAAGAGATATGGCATGCGATTGAATCATATTAAGCATTCACACTTCAGGCTGATAAAACGGTCTTTGCATGTGAACGCATCTCCCGCAATCCTATAACTTCGTCTGTGAATAAATTATTGCGCACAGTCCAAAAATTCTGAAAGTTGCATATAATAGTGCTCATAGATCAATACAACGATGCAATGTGAGTATTGATTCCTTCCTATGAAAACCAAATTCTGTTTTAATACGATAAGCAATGACATAGCTGTGACACATTCAACAGCAAGCTGAAAATGAATCAATTGCACATAGCCAGATTGTCCTAAACGTTTCACGGTAGATAGAAATTGCTTGCCTGCAACTTTTTTTGACGTTTGTGAGGAGGACTCGTCATTGGAAGAGTACAATAAACAACGTTGACTTTTTACTTTATCTAAAAAGCAGTAGATATTGCGTACGATGTTGCGTACAATACTGCATGAAAGAACGCTCAAAGCTTTATGATGCAGGCAAATTTGAAGTTTTATCGTCTTTAAACTATATTTTCAAAAATACCTACCTCTCTTAACCTTCATAAAACCAGTCATAATTTTTACTGCAGATATTTGGATATGCGGAAGTACGTTATGTGAAATGATTTGAAAGTACCTACTTTATTGTGATTCTCTGTTCAATCGCGCAATGATTTCTAAATGGTTTTTAAATGATTCGACCCTTTTTGATGTATACGTTAAGATGGTTTCGGTATCGACTAGCTGTGTCTCGTACCTAGACTCACTCACTGCGGATGGATTACATCGGCGTTCCCGCAACTGTAGAGTGGATCTGGGTATGAGATCACTAGCGGGGCTCATTTTTTTGGTCTTAGGGCCGCGTTAACAATTGCTTCTCAGTTTTCCTCCATGCTTTTGGTAATCTTTCACCTTTATCTTACCTACCAGATTCACCTGTCAGTGAGTACCCAGAATTTTATTAAGAGCAGTTTCTGTAGTTTTTGTACCCTCCCCCCCCCCCCCCCCCCCCCCACCTTTTTTTTACAGACAATTACATACCTCAACTATGTAAGCAGTGCTCTAGCAAGCGGCAGTACATTGAGGCTAACGCCTCAAGCCAAAAGCGACTTGTCCTGATGGCAGCTTCTTTGTAACCCTTGAGGAAACTTGTCAACTTAACGTGTTGTGCCTCATTTCCCCAACCTCGCTGAATACCTCAAAAACCAATGTAACACATATCCAACCTGACTCTGCACAGGGAATGTCATCTTTTGAGTACTTATCCTGCTCTCCCAGCTCAGCAGTATAACTTGAGGTCATACCTGCTCGTTTGAATTGAACGGATTGATGACCTTCAGGTCGCATGCTGCTGAGAGTGAGAGAGACCAGTTAGGCACCAACACGTCAGCTGGACATGATCTATTGTTGCGGTAAGCCCACAGCCTCTTTCTAGCTCAGGGCAAGACAAGCCCTACGGCAGATATCTGCAAAGCAGTCACCAAGACATTTGTGCCTTGTGATACATCACCACCTGAACAACATATCAGGGCATGGTGTCCATGAATGTCCAAGGGTTGGGAGCAGTGTGGATAGGCGTCTGCATCTAAGGGGACAGAGGAAGCCCGAGCCACCATTTCACTAAGGCTTGGACTTCATTGGGCACTAAATCTAGCCCCAATTTTGGAGAAGGTTGTGCCCTCAACCAAGCATGTCTTGGGGAGCAGAGATGGCTAGTAGTCTGGCCTTGTCTACTGTGGATGCTTCACCAAGCAAAGAAAGGAAGCCAGCTTTCTTGATGGTTGGGGAAAGGCTATACTGATGATGGGAAGTGTTTTTCACACCTTCCACAGAGAGCTGCTCACAACATGCCACCGTTCAATTGAATGCCATGATGGCTTCACAGAGGCGCTGCATATAAGTCAGTTCCGATGGATGGATTGGTGTTAATGAGGTAGACAAGGAACCTTGTGCATGGGTGGTCAGGGAGCGCAAACCTAACACTCCATACTTGAGGTTGAGTTGGGCTTGATTGTAAGCTTGTGGGGTTAGCTCAGTTTCTAGAGAGCGCTCTAAGCACTGGAGCACATCATCATCATCAAACCTGGCGGATGCTTCCAATGATGCAGCAGTGGGTGGGATTGAGCGAGCAAGATGTGCCAGCCAGCATTATTATGAGAAGAGCAATTTCAGACTGAGGGTGCTTAGGCAGACGGGATAGTAACTAGTTGGCTTCCTTCAACTTCTTTTCAATGAAGGCTGTGCAAAAATTAGTGATGACAAAGGGGACACCAAGAATCTTGAAATCTTGCAGGCTCCCAGGATGGAACACTAAGAGATCCTTCGTGCTGAGTAATTAGCACATATGGAAGTCGATGTGTAGGCCATTTAAAGGTGCTGTCTGCCTGTATAATGCCCATCGCTCTTGAGAGTGCAGCCCTAGGTTTCGACAGACCTCCATCGTCCTGATACCAGAAGTTTGATTTTAGAGGCCCACATAACGGATCCTGAGGTATATTAATCATGGTGTTATTAAGAACCACTGCAAACAGCGAGGGATCAACTTGCTGAATGGTGGGGCCATTGTCGCTTTGCGCTCTTTGTCACCTCTCAGAGCTGCCTTATTATTTTAAAGCTTTAACTCTCCCACCTCTCCTGCCCCACCCTCTTTAATGTATGAAGGTTTTTCTGTTTCTTGATGAAATCCATTTTAATAATACATAGTTGATTTAGAATTAAGCCAATGCAATAGTGGATGCTGACACAGGCACAGTGGTGTAGGGATGCGTTCCCATCCAGGCTGGGGTGGTGTGAGGCAGAGCCACATTAATAATGTTGTTTTGGTTCATAGACAAGGACAGAAGGGATGACATGACAAGGTGGGAAGGGGGCAGTTCACCCCTCCATCATTATCCGCATGCATGTGGGAAAAACCAATACATGTGGCAAGCACACACGCACAACACCATCAATGCATGCACATGTTGTATCGGAATGTTTGTACGTTTCATTATCTTTGTGACCAGCAGTGTGCATGCATGTGTGTTTGCGTATGTGTGTTTGTGTCATGTGTGTGTGTGTGTTGTGTTAGTTAAATAAACAGGTGGACATGGAAAACAATTAATTTAATATCCCCTTGCCTCCACACCATAGGATTGCTGCTCTATGATTTCTAAAGAACTTGGCTGTAGCGAGTTCAGTCCAGTTACCGGAGGCAGCACAGTGGTGTCAGCTGTTACGTCCGCTGCATTAGGCATGTACCAGCTGTTCTCCCGGGGCAAAGAGGGAAAGGACAAAAAGAAGTTGTAAGCTTTACATGACTCTCGAGTAAATATACAATAGTTGATTGCACTTATAAATGAATTGTGTTATTATAGTTGCTTGCAAGTTGTTAAGTTGTACGGGCCTATTGTCACCAAATGGTGACAATAAGGCATACCTTTTTATTACTATTTATTATATGTGTTCGGAAAATGTTGAGTTCTTTATACTTAAAATTTTCAACACATACAAGATGATCTTTTAGTACTGCAAAAATTGAGGCAGTTTCGATTTCCTATCAAGCATAGTAAATAAACAAAGTTAAACTTGATGGAAAAAAAAAGTTGAAATCTTCCTATCAGTAATGCATATAATGAAGTATCTCTATTGATTGAAATTTTGAGGCTATAGGCCACATAACGGTTAGAGAATTTACTCTGTTTGGCAGCTTGGAAACCTATTTTATTTCATCTAACTGTATTAGGAACACAGAAACAATCAAGACAAATTTACATGTTCCAAGCTGTGCATAGATAAAAAAATTCATACCCCAACATAAACAATTCATAGCCCACAACCTAATTGTGAATTTATTCATTTAATCCAAATACTCATATTACGGTCAAACAGCCCTTGCCAAAGGAATGTCGAAGCAAGACATTAGAGTTGGTCATTCTGTATGGGTTTATGCCAAAATTTTTGACAGCGACAGAGAGGTGGAAAAATGGAGTGAGAGAAACTTTGGAGCTCGTGGGGGGAACACTATGCTGTTAGGAAAAGTCAAAGAAATGATTAATTCCACTGATTTTGTTGTCTATTTTCCTTATGACAGCACAGAAATGGAAGTCGGCAAGAAACATATTCATGTACTAACTGACAGCTATGAGATATGGCAGAGGCATTTTGTGCGTAAGATACCGAAAGGTCAGAGGTCACGTGCGGAAGCGGCAGTAAGCAGCGGAACTGATTCAGGCAGCGACGATGAGATCGAACAGGAGGAAGGAGAAGAGCAGGAAGAAATGGATAGTTCTAACCTCATAACCTCTGCAAGTAATGTTCTACCTTGGGTTTTTGAGCCAATTTTTGAAGATCCCCGCTCGGTGATGTACCCCAATATCAAGCCAAAACTTCGGTGTGGTGAGCTTCATTATAACGACAGCTCAGTTGATACCTCACTGATTTGGATTTTATTTACAAAATACTTTCCTATTGCTTTTGCGGAAGAGTGTATCATTCCTCAGACAAATTTGGCAGCTGAGCTTGATGACGAGTGGACAAGTCCGTTAACCATTGGTGAATTTCTGAAATTTCTTGGAGCTATTTGCTTTATGATATGCTACCCTTTGGGTGGTAGTCGTCGTCGTTATTGGCATTGGATGGGTGATGAAATATTTCCTGCAGCTAATTTAGGACAGTTTATCCAGTGGAGGAGGTTTGAACTGATTTGTAAGTATCTAACTCATGGAAACAATGGACTACCAAATGATAAGTTGCGGTACTGGCGTGAATGGTTATTGGCTGTTAAAACATGTTTTCAGTGTGCCTTGATACCTGGTCGCAACATTATTTTGGATGAATCAATGATCAGAAACAAGAATTTTAAAGCAGCTGATTGTGTTATATATATTAGGCGAAAGCCTGAACCTTGGGGACACGAGTTATGGACTGTTGTAGATAAGGAAAGTGGTATTTGTACTAATTTTGAATTAAATGAGGGAAAAGATATTACTCGACAGCTGAAATACTTTGCAGAGTTTGGGGCTACAACTGCTACTACTCTTCGTTTATTGGAACCGTACTTTGAAAGTCATCGCCTTGTGTTCATCGATTCGTGGTTTCAATCTGTAAAAACTGCAACTGAATTGAAGAGACGAGGGTTAGAC
The DNA here is from genome assembly GCA_963681505.1 of Eunapius fragilis. Taxonomy (NCBI): domain Eukaryota; kingdom Metazoa; phylum Porifera; class Demospongiae; order Spongillida; family Spongillidae; genus Eunapius; species Eunapius fragilis. The sequence goes on along the minus strand of OY811972.1, from coordinate 13,775,897 downwards.
AGCCTTGGTGTTGTGAAGACTGCCCACAAAAACTACCCCCGAGAAGATCTCGAGGCTAGGTGCATGAATGAGGCTGGTGCAATAGCTTCTGCACATGTCAATATCCTTGATGATAATGTACTTCTTCATGCTGTTCAGTGGAGGTCAAGCTCTCACCATAAGTTAACTCTTCTTTCAACTGCAAGCTCTAGTGCCCCTGCAGGGACACCTTATATTAGACCATGTGGGAAAGAAATACCAAGACCTGATATTGTAGAATTATGGTATGATTCATATGGAGCAGTTGATGCTTTTAATCATTGTAAGGTAGGTGGTGGTAAGAATGGCTGGGAACATCACTTAAAAGTTCAAGAACGTCCTAATCTTCCTCTATTTTCTGGAATGATGTCACTTATAGATGCAAATATATATCGAAGCATGACATACTTCTTTCCACAGGCACATAGTAAAACTACCCATGTAGAAATGCGTCAAATGCTTGTCAAAGCACTTCTAATGAATCCATTGACTGTTGTGCTACCAGAAAAAAGGACATTATCTCAATCTACTGAGCACATACCAGCATTTTTTGGTCATGATAAAAGGAAGCGCTGTGTAATGTGTTCACGCAAAGGTCCTGAAAGAGAGACGAGCTTGTCTGATATGTACTGTACTTATTGTGGTGTTGACGCTGGTACATTTTGTCGGCATTCTAGTGGTCGCAAATGCTGGGAAGAGCATATTAATAATGGGGTTCCATCAAGGAAACTAGGCCTGTCGAAAAAATTCCACCGGAATTTCGGCATTTTTAGGCAGTTTCTAATTTCACAAAATGCCAGCATTTTCCAATTATATACACATCGCATACTACCGACAACGGGTCAGTAAACCACAAAAACTAACGGTATGCAGAAATATACGGTTTTTCACTAATATGGCGATCAACGAGGTCCCATCGTCCTAATTGGCCAGAAAAAGATAATCGAAGACGGCCAGACCCAAGGTCACTGTAGCAGCAGGCATCGCTAACGTGGCTGCTTTGTTGTCGTCTTTTGCAATCCAGCAGCGTACGGGTGTTGCACTCGAACCGTCGTACTTATAGTTGTTGCGTCTTCTCCACTTCCAATTTGTGTGCCTGGCCTTTCCTCTTCTTCCGCCGCTTCTTTGTGCGTTGGACCAAATTAAACTATCGTGACTGTTAAAAAGATAACCGGCATTTTTTGGTGGAATTTGGAAATTTTACAGAGCATTTTTTGCATATTACGGTCGGAATTTTTGAGAATTTTTGTGTGGCATTTTTTCGACAGGCCTAAAGGAAACGCAGAAAGTCAGTATCTAATGACTAGAAATGTTGAATCTACTTTGTTAAAACAACAGTTGTTTTTGTGGACCATACCATGTGGTAACCTTGATAAAACAGTGAATAATGTTTACCCTCATTATAGTTTTCCAACTCTTTCCTTCACTTTGATTTAATATACTATTCATTCCTTTGCATCAGTATAAAAAAAAATTGTATACTTGTGTTGTCCAATCATTCTTCTACCGTTTTGTTCCAGTTTTTATTTAACACTTGCTAGTTTCATACAACTATATATCATTAAACTTAGTGTCACCATTTGGTGACACTAACTTTCTTATTGTCACCAAATGGTGACGTTATACAACTTAACACAGTGCGCAAGTACCCTGCGCGGAATTCAATGGGGGAGTTGCATTGATCTTGCACTATGCACATTCACATGAGCGAGGCCAACATGGTAGACATCTTGAGTAGGTACTTGAATGAACATTTAACGTACGCGTACCAAAAAATGATGATCTAATAAAGCGATGAAAATTGTGACTGGATTTGTCTATTGAAAGTGTGCACCGTGCGAAAAAGGAAGCTTGTTTGTGTTGGTTTAACTGCAATTTTGAACTCTTCTGTGTTCCTATAGTAGTTGAGTAAGTGTACTATGAATTGATGCTATTGGAACAGATCGTAATTTACTCATCTAGTTACTTTCGCACGTTGAAAAATAGGTACTTTTTATAAGTTGAACATTTTCTTCATATGTTAAGAGGCAGGGAAAAATACGTTTTCACCACTTAGGAAGGGTCATTATCTAGCTGTCTTTAAAATGGTATCAACTTCGGTTGATGCGCAAGGGGTCATACGATGGGATGTGTCTATTCGTATGATACTGGCGTCGGGTGCACCCATATTATCTGAAAACACCAATATGCCTTAAGAAGTGTTTTCTGCATTTGAATTTATGTTTTAACAAAACACAGCATCGTTATTTCAACCGCCAAGGTTCTGTGTCGAGCGATTCTAATTAAAAAGCACCTAATCCTTTGAGAGGCAGAAATTTAGAGTTCAGTAACATGTAGCTTGAGCACTAGAAGTCAAGTCCTTAAATTTTCATAACTCTTGGATGATGCGCAAGGCTTGTTTTATGGGTGGTCTGGTCCCCAGACCCATATAGTTGACCTGAGAAATCGGTTTTAGATTTGGTTACCAAATTGCATTTTAAATTGTATTTCATGCTAGGATGAAGGCTGCTGCTGATTTGGAGAAGTGTATTGATGATTTCAAGAGTGACATCGGTGAAAATCTTGACCTGTTTCTGCATATGCAATCTTCTATTTTAACCATTCATGAACATGCGGGAACATCAAGGGGGTATGTACAGGGGGTTTTGATGGGTTAAAAAAATCTATGAAACACACTCAGTGTGACCCAGTACATATTTTCAGAGTGGTAGAAAAAGGAAATTGTAAAAAAAGCTGAATGGAGATACTTTATTGTTCAAACGTTATAGCTGTGTAACGAGACGCTGACAGATCATAAATTGTGTGTATACCTTATACGCATGCGCTAAAATTAATGACATATAAAAATGCGTGTATGCTGATACCAATCACTTCTTTGCTGCAGTCAGGTGGTCATTACATTGGCGTAGTCGGCACTCTCTGGACCAATGGCGCAAGCAAAGCGTCCCCTTATTTCACCGGACGCGTACTCTGGCGACACCAGCTGGACAGACTGGGTTGACCATTTTGAGGCAACGGCCTTGGTGAACGGCTGGGATAATGCTGCGAAGCTAGTCTGGCTACCAGTCCGGCTTACAGGTAAGGCTCAGGTAGCATGGAAACGGTTGACAGCAGACGCGAGAGGCTCCTATGACACCGCGAAAGAAGCTCTCCACAAGCGCTTCGAACCGGACAGCAAACGGCAGTTGTACGCGGCTGAATTTCACTCTAAGCGCAGGCGGAGAGCAGAGCAGTGGGGTGACTTCGCTGACGCGCTGCGCTGCCTGGCGGACAAAGCGTTCCCGACTCTTGGAGAGGAAGCTAAGGCGCTGTTGGCGTTGGACAGGTATCTAGGTGAGCTAGACGATACTAAGGTTGCCTTTGCAGTTCGTCAAGGAAGACCGAAAACGCTGGAAGAGGCAGTCGCGGCGACGCTAGAAATGGAGTCATGCCTGTCGCACGGCCAAAAGAAAGAAGCTGGGGTGTCTGTGGTACACGGGCAGACGGACGGTGGGAATGATGTGGACACAGCATGTGCTAACCGGGTGGTACTTCCCTTGTTAGATGCTATAGTGGCGCGGTTGGAGCGACTGGAGACTGACGACAGAGGTTCTGAGTACAGCAAATGGAAGGGCAGGGCACCATCTTCTAGAGGAGGACAGGCCGCAGCTCCAAACGGCAAACCTACAAAGCCAGTGGTATGTTTTAAATGTGGGCAGGAGGGCCATTTTGCTCGAGGATGTGCAAGAAGGATGACGCAGGAAAACGAGAAACCCTCAGCACCAGGGGACCCGGTGATTGAGGGTAAACAGCGACGGGTCCAACTAGAGGATAATTTGCATAGCTTAGCAGTTAATCCTGTTCTGTCATACTTCGTAACAGCATATGTACAAGGTGTGCCTATTCAGTTGATGGTCGATACAGGGGCAGCCGTGAGTCTTCTTGGGAGAGACGTGTGGAACATGTTAAGCGGAACTAGCAATTGTAGTCTAGAACAATGGTCTGGAGGACGATTGGTTGGTGTTGAAGGGAGTTCTGTCCCAGTTCATGGAATGACTACAATGGACATCCAACTTCAAGGACAAATGGTGAGCATAGACTTTGTAGTGGTTGAGATGTTGAAGGTGGAGTCACTCATGGGTCTGGACTTCTTAGAAAAAAATAACTGTGTTGTTGATTTATCCGAGAAGGTCTTGCAGTTCAAAGGAGTCCAGGTACCACTATCAAAGCAGGCAGCTAATCCAAAACACTGTCAGTTTGGATGTGTCAATGTGTCTCTACTGGAAACAGTGACAATTCCGCCCTTCAGTGAGGTGGAAACCTTGGCAAACACAGAACTAGGTGAGAGGGATGGGGGGATATGGCTGTTGGAGGGTCGAGAACATCCCAATTTGTCAGTACTGGTGGCAGCAGCAGTCGTATCTCCCCTACAAGGAGATGCATTGTGTTCTGTGCCTATCCGGATGGTTAACCCATTGTCAACAGAGGTAGTCGTGCACAAAGGAACAAAGATTGCCACGGTAGAAAAGATGGATGAATGGATGTTGACTCCAATTCAACTCACCGAAACTGCCGCTGAAGAAATACCTGAGGTACCAATGCACAAGCAGGACGTATTGCATGAAATGGCAGAGCAATGTGGGGTAGGTTTGACAGTGGAGGAAAAATCCCAACTTTTTCACTTACTGTTAGCATATGCTGATGTTTTTGCGGATGCAGAAGATGGGTTAGGGCGGACTGGGGTGGTCAAGCATTCCATTGTTACTGGCGATAATCCACCTATCAAACAGCCATGTAGGCGTGTCCCTCCTACAAAGAGGGAGCACGTCAGGCAGTTGGTTCAAGACATGTTGAAGAAAGATGTCGTTCAACCATCATCAAGCCCCTGGGCGTCACCGATAGTCGTAGTCCAGAAGAAGGATGGGTCCTACCGATTTTGCGTGGATTATCGCAAGATAAACACGATCACACGTAAGGATGCCTATCCCCTTCCCAGAATAGACGACACCATAGAAGCCTTGAGTGGCTCCCAGTGGTTTTCCACGTTGGATCTTCTATGGGGTTACTGGCAAGTCGAAATGAGCGAGGAGGATAGGGCCAAGACTGCTTTCTCTACTCATGAAGGTTTGTACGAATTTAAAGTGATGCCATTTGGACTATGCAACGCGCCCGCGACATTTCAACGGTTAATGGATTTAGTTCTTTCTGGCATCCAGTGGAGTAGTTGCCTTGTGTATATTGATGACATCGTTGTAGTGGGAAAAACAGTTCAAAATCACTTAGACAATTTGCAGTTTGTTTTGGACAGAATTAAGAGGGCGGGGCTGCGGTTAAAACCTTCTAAGTGTCATCTTTTTCAGAAGGAGATCCTTTACCTGGGACATAGGATCACGAGGGATGGGGTAGCCACAGATCCAGGCAAGATCGACACGGTACGGAAATGGGCTGTACCTCGAACGGTTCAGGAAGTTCAGACGTTCTTGGGGTTAGTTGGGTACTATAGGAAGTTCGTCAATAATTTTGCGGCCACTGCAAAGCCATTGTACCGCCTTACGGAAAGAGGACGCGAGTTCAACTGGACTACAGAGTGTGAAGCAGCGTTTTTGGAGTTGAAGTCACGTTTAGTGTCGGCACCTATTCTGGCATTTCCAGATTTTACCAAAATGTTTATTCTTGACACAGATGCCAGTCAATCTGGAGTTGGTGCAGTGTTGTCACAATTACACGACGGACAGGAGCGAGTGGTGGCTTACGCTAGTCGAGTACTCAGCAAAGCTGAAAGACAATACAGCGTCACAAGAAAAGAACTACTTGCAGTGGTAACATTTGCTAAACATTTCCGACACTATCTCCTAGGCCGACATTTTGTCGTAAGGACAGATCATAGCTCCTTGCAGTGGCTTTATAACTTCAAGGAGCCCGAAGGTCAAACAGCGCGTTGGTTGGAGTCACTCCAGGAGTTCGATTTTGAAGTGATCCACAGAAGTGGACGGAATCACACTAATGCTGATGCACTGTCAAGGTGTGATACCACTGGAGAGGATGAAGTCAAAAGCCACAATGTGGATGCTGTGACGGTGTCAAAGGATCCTGTGCACTTCGGAAATATGCATGAGCTGCAGGAGAAGGATGAGGCTATTGGCCCCGTGCTGCGAGCCATGCATTCAGGTACGAGGGTGAGACCCGCAGACCTTCAAGGAAGAAGTCGAGAATGCTGCCAGCTGGCAGAACAATGGGACCAACTGAAAATGGTGGACGGAATACTGCACCGACGACATGAAGACGCAAACGGGAGGAGCCATCTCCAGGTAGTAGCACCAAAAGTGAGTCGTTCTGATATAATGCATCACTTGCATGATGGAATTGCTGGAGGCCATTTGGGTGAAGCTAAAACGTTGAGCCGACTGCGGGAACGGTTCTATTGGCCGGGGCACGCTAGTGATGTACGTATGTGGTGCAAAACATGTTCGCATTGTGCAGCACGAAAGAATCCGACCCATACACGGAGAGCACCTCTTCAGAGCATGTTAGCCGGGTACCCCATGCAGATAGTGGCAGTGGACATTGTCGGACCGTTCCCATCGGGTGAGAGTGGAAATACATATGTATTGGTGGCCTCCGACTATTTTTCTAGATGGGTAGAAGCCTACGGTATTCCGAATCAAGAAGCTGTAACCGTCGCAACAAAACTGGTGGATGAATTATTTTGCCGATTTTCAATACCCGAACAGATTCATTCGGATCAGGGTCGGCAATTTGAATCTAACCTCGTGCAGGAGATTTGTAAGCTGCTTCATGTCAACAAAACTCGTACAACACCGTATCATCCCCAGTCAGACGGCCTAGTAGAGCGATTCAATCGCACGTTGATTAGCATGTTGGCGACAACAGTGCACGAACTATCCGTAGAATGGGATAAATGTCTCAAGAAAGTGTGCATGGCTTATAATACATCTGTTCACCCCTCAACAGGTTTTACCCCGTTTTTTCTGATGTTCGGGCGACAAGCGAAGCTCCCACTGGACATCATACATCTATGGCTCTACTCCAACTGAACCTCAGCCAGTCCACGAGTATGCAAAGAATCTGAAAAGGAGTTTGGAAGATGCCTACTCTAGAGTCAGAGAACACCTTGGCACTACCGTTGAGAGGCAGAAGGAGGTCTATGAGTCGAAAGTACACGGGAAACCGTTTGAGATTGGGGACTTGGTGTGGTTGCACAACCCGGTTGTGGGTCGAGGAATGGCAAGGAAACTGCACTGTCCGTGGAGTGGACCGTTTAAAATCATCAAGAAGTTATCATCGGTGGTGTACAGGATACAAGACACAAGAAGAGCTCGGAAGAATCGGAAAGTCGTTCATTTTGACCGATTGAAGCCATGCCCAGAAAATACTCGACTGGATGATTCTCGCCCAGAAATTCGGAGCCAGACAGAACCTGGAGTTTCCGACGTTCTCCAAAAGAACAGATTTCCTGGACATCAGTTGCAGTTAATGGATGACGATGGCGCAGAGAGTGAACCAGAGAATGCTGAACTGGATCATAGAGTCGTAGCGCCGATGCCGAGAGAACAACAGATTGAACCCGCGCGCGACAATCTACCAGCGGACCCTGATGCAGGTGAAGGCCACGGCCAGCCAGAGCCAAGGTACCCAACGAGAGATCGAAGACCTCCAAGCTACTATGGAAGATCTCCATATTCCTAACTCGGGACGAGTTCTTACGAAGAGGGGGGTGATGTAACGAGACGCTGACAGATCATAAATTGTGTGTATACCTTATACGCATGCGCTAAAATTAATGACATATAAAAATGCGTGTATGCTGATACCAATCACTTCTTTGCTGCAGTCAGGTGGTCATTACAGCTGTATCTAACGTAGTTGCAAGTCTCTTCAGGATCTCTAATTCTAGGTAAACATAGGGTAACTTTAGATTCCCACAAAGAGGCAGCAAAAAGGTCAAAGTTCAGAAAGCGGTTCCAGGTCAGTCAGTAGGGATTAGATATTGGTGTGCCCCCTTCCCCTCTTCCCTCTGCCCCCAGGATAGAATCAGCAGCTACAAGAGGATCTGTAACTCCCCCAGTGGGGGCTCCCAGCACAGCCACACCTCCCACATCAGGCACCCCCTCTCCAACAACGAGACAGCCTCTGGTCCAAGAACTCTCTCACCTCAAACGAGGGTAGCAACCCCAGTCTGGGTGAAATGGACCCCTACTTGATTGATTGGCTTTCAAACAAAACTGAAGATGATCAGAACAAAATAGTAAAATTTTGTATAAAACAAAGTAGAAAGAGTAAAGACCTTTGCCGATCACATGAAGAGTATGTTGCCAAGCTGCAAGATAAAAGGCTCGTTGAAAAAAATCTTTAAAAAGATAGTAATTCCGAAAAACACTACAAAAGAAATTAATTAGTGTTGCAGAGGGCAAATCCGAGTTGTCTGTAGAGTTTTCAGACCTAACTGATGATCATATGAATACTATTTCGGAAGTACTAGCCAATCCTTGCATGGTAAATAGACTCTACTGAGAACACTTGTGGTTTGTTAACCAGCAGAATGTAATTTATAAAGGTCATATTATCAATGTAAAGTACTCAAAAAAGTCAAAAACACCTAAAGTTACAGTTACCTATTGGAAATACGATGAAACGGAGGAAGAAGGAGAAGACGTTACAATGACATTGATTGAATTTGTAGTGGACTATATTACTGGTGATCTACAGATCAATGAACCTGCTACATCTTAGTAATTATAAATGTGTATCCAATATGGTAGTAATGTTTGGCGTATTAATTATTTGTTTTACAACAACTGTAGCACAAAAAAGTCAAACCGTCACAATTTTTTCTTCCCTCTCGCATCATACCGCGTACATCCAAAAATGAGTGTTTAAAATGCCACAACTTCTGAAATACTGCACCAATAAATACAAAAAAGGCATTATTGTAATGCGCATTTTTTCCTCTTTCATTTGATATAAAAATCGCCGCATTTGATGCGATTTGAAAAAAATGTTCAAGTACCTATCTTGAGAAGATTGCACTTCTCTTACGTGATCCTAGTCCACCGTGAACTTGGTAGATATTGCCCCTCCCTCCTCCAGTTCTCTCACGTGAGCGTAGTCCACCGTGACATCTTAAGATTGCCTCTCCTTACGTAAGCCTAGTCCAACCAGCTGATGCTAAAGGAGCTGAAGTGTGCATTTTACTCCAACATGCATGTGTTTCAGCAGGTATAGCAACATGCATATATGAACGATTATATCATTTCACCAAATGATTAATCCAAATACGGCATTCCATATAACGTACACCGTGATGATGTCAGGAGAGAAAAACTCTCTTGCTATGGATCTTTTGAAGCAATCTGCTATAAAAAGAAAGCGGCGAAGTCATTATCCAACATCCACAATTGTATTCAAGTTATATTTCACTATATATAGGGAGCAGAAGTGGCTAAATACACAGCAACTGTGAATAGAGTGGTATTTGCGCGTATCTCGATTTAATAGCAGCTTCACTTTGACGCTCTGGCTTGGGAGCAGAGATAAAGAATTACAGCTTGGCAATTTCAGGCCAAGCTCCAAAGGGCCTGTACAACGAGCATGCACCGTCAAATGTAAAAGGGATGTTCAAGTAAACTGGCAGAACGTAAATAAATTCGTGGTAAACAAATGTACCTCAGCTCCGGGAGGACGCCCGGTACATTAGACATTAATAACCCTACCGTTATGTTTCACGGTTATTTTTGACCGTGAAATATCAACTCAATTAACGGTCATGCATGCGGCTGGCGGTCACGTGCTGAAGTGATATCATGCTTCTGGTTTGTGAATCAGCTCGCTCTGTTTGAACGATGAACGGTTGATCCATGTATACATGTCTGCTATTGTCCAGCCAATTGTCTATTGAGAACGAAAAAGAACTATTTTGTTTGTGTTTTGTATTTTCAACGGATGGTTGTCGGGTCCCCAGACTAAATGTTGATTACATCAACGAAATTTCTTTTTATCCGTTTAATTAACCCGTTAGTAAGACAAGCGGGAAGGCACATAATAAGGTAATGGGTTTCCGACCAATTTTAGCATATGAAATATAGAGTGTTCCCCAGTCTATTAAACACTAAATACAACAAGTATAGAAAAACATTCACTAACGAGAAAGTTGGTGGGATATAGGAATTGGAGGCAAAGGTGGTGTAAAAAGGAGGGGAACAAGGTTTTGAGAAAAGGGTAAATGAGACAAAAATCCTATATTTAGCACGTGTAAATGTAACAGAAAAGAAGTGCTAAATATAGGATTTTTGTCTCATTTACCCTTTTCTCAAAACCTTGTTCCCCTCCTTTTTACACCACCTTTGCCTCCAATTCCTATATCCCACCAACTTTCTCGTTAGAGAATGTTTTTCTTTACTTGTTTCCTCTATTTTTTCATTACGATTATTACTACTGGCAAGTTACCCCCCCCCCCCCCCCCCCCCGCTTCAATTACCGTCACAAGCAGACGCCCGCTTTTGTCCTCTCTTGTTTGCACAATTCTAAATATACGTAAATGTCGCCGTGGGAACGCTTCTACCTAACACTAGGCATTACGTAATGATTACGTATGTCCGTTTCATGCTTTATTCATATATCTGATACCTAAAGATGTCCTTTCAGGGAATTCTAAAGCGATTGGTATAATTTGCGCCCTTTAAAACCATTCCCATCCGGAGTTATACTCACCCGAGAAGAAGACAACGACGACGACGACGACGACAACGACGACGGAGATGATTTGGCCTGGGGACGAGGTAAAACACGAACTTTTTTGTTCTCTTGAAGTAAACAGTTTGGAGACTGGAACAATGACTGTCTTTGCCTTCTGGTTCGATAGGAACAAAGACCTAAACTATCCGTTTCTTGGTACGCGAGTTATACGCGGGTCGCGTTTTTTAATGATATTCACGATCCGAGTCAGTTCCTATATAATAATGACTATGGTAGTTCCTGATGTACATGCAGGTGCATGCGCATGACATCCGTCTCAGGAACCTTAGTTCTTTTGATTGTTTAATGTTTTTTTAATTCGGTGTGAGTTAGTTAGCATGAGTATATGTAAGGTTGTGTTTCTGTTAGTACTGTTTTAGTTCATGCATTGTACATTATTAAATTAAGTTACGCAAATAAAATGATTAATAAGGATACGTATATACTTACAATAGGATTAAGCCTGCTGTATATTTCATACACAAGGCTGCTCTTTGATTTTGGAGATCAATGGCAAGCTGGGTAGCTAGACGGGAATGTGTTCCATCACATCCATGTTCACCCCTGCTACCACTCCCATGTTCCAACTGGCCATCAATCCCATGTTCCACACTGACACCACACCCATGTTCCCCCTGCCATCACATTCATGTTCCACCCTGCCACCACACCCGTGTTCCCAACCTGCCATCGCACCCATGTTCCACACTGCCATCACATCCTAGCCTCCTTCCCCCAGTTCCCATAGGTCTCGACTGCCAGAGGGACGCACACCCACCCTAGCTCACTGCATTTGGGATCATTAGCCCTGTGCTTGCTGGCTTCTGCTGATTGACCTGAGCTGTGCAGCCTGGTGTGGTGCATGCGTGATTCAGCAAGTGATGTGACAGAGAGGGAGGATGACACAGTGAAATCATAAGCAGCAATAGATTTTGCCAATGCTCCCCAATCACGAACCAAAACATCAGCTGGGCGGGATCGAGAACCATCAGGTGTCAGGGTTGCTACTAACTTCTAATGCTGTGTTATGCCAAAGAAGACAGGTGGAGATATCCAATTCCAGCCAACACCTATAATGCCTACACAGATCTCACGGAGGTCAAGATGCACACCCAGCTCTTAGTCTCTACACTAGCCACCACCATAAGTCATGAGGATGCATGTGGGGCTTATGCCAAGAGGAGACAGGCCTTTTTATCAGGAGATGAAGAATCTAAGAGAGCACTAAACCTCTCCGTGTCAATGTTGAAAGACAGGTGAGGGTAAGTTCACAGTAGAGCCAATGAGAAAAGTATCTTGAGTAAACAATATAGGCCATTGAAGTTGCTCGCGTTGGTTATTACATCTGCAAAACCTGAGGAGCTAATTAATAGAAGCGATGTACGCAGCACAGGCATGCAGAACCAAGGAACGCAACCCCAAACATCCATACCTCAAACCCAGCTGTGCTTGCTGCCAGGCATGCTCAGTGAGGTCCAAAGCAGAACATATGGCAACCATTCCTTCACTGCCATGTCAAATATCCGCAAATAAGTTCAGTATAACGTGATCGAGCCTACAAAAACTACCACACAAAGGAAGTATCAATGATGGTAACATCCTGAAGCCTGGACAGCAACTTCAAGACCTCAACCTGCTTAGAGGCAAATTTGACGCAGTGAACCTCTGCAGTGGTAGAGGCTAATGTACATGAAGAAATGTTACCTCTGTGTAATGGGGGATGATATAAAGGATCACTATCAGGTATAGGATGTCACTAATTCCAGAATTTTTAATACAACTAAATTTTCATCTTCTAGATAGTGCAGATGATGAGCCATCTGTACCTGAACCGTCTAATGGAATGAAAGAGAAGGAAAAAGATAACGAAAATTAATTGTGAGACAGTTGTACAGACTGCACCATGTGCACAATTATCTGCACAAGTGATAATTTTAAAGTGGATCAGCATGGTAGTGTGGAAGATTTATTTCAAGTGCCAGCTCTGCATGGTTTAGGCATTTCTTCAAGTGTAACCTGTTTTTTAGCCTTTTAAGAGACTTCAAGCCAATACCTATATCACCCAACAGGGCTTGAAGGATGTACAAAATGTATGGCAGGATTTTCTTTGAATTCATCTGAACCTTTCTTGTCTAATGTAAGAATATAGCATTACTTTTAAATGGTTTAAGCCATTTAAGTATCAGAGTATAAAGTCTCAGCTATCATGATGACTGCACTAAGTTTGCCTAGAAGTGAGCGTTTTAAGAGCAAGTGGACAATGATTTTTGGGGTTATTCCTGGCCTAACCATGGTTACCATGGTTGTTTGGATGTTGGATGGCATGCACGCCTATTGGTCTGGACCGTTTGACAGCCTGGGTTGGTACAATAAATCGTATAGCTTCGCTAACCGCATCGTCAAGCTTCTTTGGAGTGCTCCTTGGGACTCCGATCGCCAAATGCATATCACATTCTAAAAGGGTGCGAAACCGCATAAGGCAAACCCTGGTAATGGATTCAAAAGTCAAACACACCATCATCATACTCCAGCACACCAAAAGCGTTGCAATCATGCAGCAGGTCCACCATTGCTTGAATACTACAGCTGCTCCAATTGAACTTTTTTTTTACCTCTGAATTCACTTTCTTTGATGGGGGTAACTCAGCATATATTACGTCGTTTTTCTGACAGCAGCTTTTGCGGCCCCGCATTTTCTGCGAATTTCATGTGTCAATTAATTTAGCGTTCACTATGCACAGGGTATCCTACACAAAACATGTAATGTTATTGTTCAGTCATAAGCATTTCCATTTATTGTAGTACTTTGTGTAAATAGTTTTAATATGGTTTCGCTCTTTATACTTAGTTCAATTGTTTGGATGCTTTGTTTGGCTCTGCATGCATGCGTGCTTACCTGGTATTGAATCCCTCGCCTGTGCACGTGCACGCATGGGATCGTTGCCGAGAAACGAGACCGATGGCGTTGCATGCACACGCGCGTCACGTTTTATACTCCTTCCTAGAACATTATTGCGTTTTAGGTTACCTTTCGGAACAACGATCGCATAGACGAACTGATATCAATTTCCCATACACATCCTTCAAAAAAAAACAAAAGTCTCCAAAAAATTTGGGGAGCTTAAGACCCCCCCCCCCCCCCCAAGCACCTGCTTGCAATCGTCTACTTGCACATGCTGTGCATTCACAATACTTAAGCTTTTGCAATTCTGCTGGCTTATCTTATAACGCGATTTTTATCGTCGGTTAGTTTTTACCACTGGTCTCGAGAGCCGCGTGCTTGTCTGGCCTGCTGGTTAATGGCTCGCGCTCGCACAAATGCAAGTGCAAATGCGTCAAAATAAATGAATAATGCAAATAGCTTAATAACCTTGATGTAAAGGATAAAAATGGTCAATTCTTGATGGAAAAGATGTAAATAGCCAATAGCCTTGATGGAGATGACGCAAAATTAATAGTCAATAGTCTAGCGCTCCATTATGAATCAATAATTTTTGTTAACAACTAGTTGCTTAGTCACGGAAGCTGATAATGGGGAGACTAACTGTATTTTAGAAGTGTCAAAAGCGTGCATATGGAGTCAGATTGGAGTCCCGGACAACCATAGGGTCAATTAGTAGCTCACATATTAATGCGTCCTCATATAAACGTGGCATATAAGCAACAAAGTGTGGCTTTCTGCAATACAATTTGAAGCCAAGGACAAACCTCAAATTGGTTGCAATTTTGGATTAAGATGAGCTAGGCATGCAGTTTTCAAACATCAACCGTACGGCTAAAACCACAGAAGCCATGCTAAGAGATTGAGTCTTTATATAAACGACATCGCTGATCGATTTGAGCATCACGCAACTCTCAAAATGAGGCGAGCAGCAATCTTTGGTCTACTTCTGGTTGTCGCTGGTGGATATTGCTCTAAGCTGGGTATGCGCCACCTGCTTCATGTGTTCTTGGATACCATGGTGTCACTTACTCCCTAGCGCCTTTACTGGGTGATGACGCCACAAATGCGCTGGATGGAGAGTACATTGTCCAGTTACATGATCATCTTTCAGATGACGAAGGTTCAAAACAGCTCATAATTTTTTTTTTTTTTTTTGTTGTTAAGGCTCTGTTGTGTTTATTTTCAGCGCGCGCTCATATCTCGCATGTAACCTCCAATGTCATGCTTGAGCTTCAGGCCTTGGGAGTTGAGATAACCGAGGATGAACGACAATTCGTGAGACCATACCTTGCAGGAGGCATCAAGGCGTACTTTGCGAAGATGAGCGACGAGTGAGTGGAGATTATATATGTTGGCGATATAGCGTCAACTATGAACGTGTACGTGCACATGAACACATGCATGTACATGTATAGGTTGTTAGATTACGTACGCTCGTTAAAGAGCGTGAAATACGTCGAACGGAATCAAAGGTTCCAACTGAATCTTGAAAAGGGGCAACAGTTGAACGACCTCATCTTTGAAAAGAGCACTGACACCGTGCATCCTTCAGCATGTGCTGCTCAAAATCTTTATCCATGGGTAGGCTGTTGAAACATTGCATGTGCTGTCTATAAATTCACTTAATTTGTAACGCTTCAGTTGAACATGTATGTTAGAACCATGCATCCTTTATTTTTTCTTCTCGCAATCAGGGACTGGGGAGAATTACAACAAGGAACCTACCTCTTCCGAATCAATACATCTTTGATGGTAGGCTGATGAGGCCATAAATGAGTTCCATAAGGTTTTAGGTTCTCATTACGCCTAAGCTCAAGGAGGCCAAGGTGTTGTTGTATACGTCCTTGACAGGTAGGCGGAACAAGATCGAGCTCACTCATTACTGAATCGATTGTCTCCTTACACAGTGGTATATCCCGCAACCACCCTAGCTTTGGTGGTAGAGCGCTCTTTGTAAGTTTGTGATTTTTGTGTCTAGCCACATCTTTGTAGCCTCATTAACAAAGTCGGCAATTTTATCGCGTTAAATTTGCTCATGCATGTAGAAGTAATAGTAGTTCTATCAGTAATACACAAAAGATAATTCATCATTCGTGCAAGCGCGGTAACGCCGTGAATCGTTGCACTTGACTGGTTAAATATGTAGGCTATTTGCAATGCAGACAATCATTTTTACACCAAGTCTTCTGGATGCAGCATACATGGTTTCAATTGGTATACATGTGCATGAACTACAATGTGAAATTTTAATGACTGCAACTATTACACCGTTAATTGAATTACTGGTATAGGGAGCAGACTTTGCTAGCAGTGTACCTCTTGGATACGACCCTTTAGGACACGGAACTCACGTGGCAGGTACACGCACTACTCAAACTATGAAAGGCTATATAACATCATATAGTGTCCGATCCGCGTCATTGTCTCTGTCTGCTTCAGGTACGATCATGTCAACCGATTATGGAGTCGCTAAGAGAGCCACAGCTGTCGATGTTCGAGTGATTGACGCTAATGATCGAGTTTCTGTAGAGTAAGTGAATTAAAAAAACTTACACTGCGCTCTCATGAAAAGGAAAATTATTTACTTATTAATTAAGCTAGTTTTCACAAGTAAATTTTGTCAATTTTTGCTGTCACAACATGCACACATGCATGATGCTATATCATACACTATTCAACACCAACAGAGATTTTGCTAGTGTGATTTAAATTGTTTGTATATAGTCCCTATTGCATATTTCACCCTCTCTATTCCACTATGGATTCAGTGCACTCTTGGCTGGTATCAGTTTTGTAGGGAGGCAGCACCGACCTGGAGCGAAGTCAGTGATAAAGTAAACATACACATAGATTTTAATATGCAAGAGTATTTATTGCAACGTGCATGTGTGCTCAATACTTAGCATGTCACTGGGTTTCAAGAATCAAATCGTCTCCATTCGTGATGCTGTTGCCGCTGCTGTTAGGATTGTGAGCCAGAGAATGCCTTTGCATTAAAATAAATAATATTATATA
>OY811972.1:13689189-13754189 GCA_963681505.1 Eunapius fragilis | reverse complement strand
ACAGGGGAAAGCTGACAGCACACAATGGTGTGGGTGATAATAGTATAGTGATATTTGAGGGTGCACGTTGTTGTTTGATACTCAGGCTGGACGTTGTACACAAAGTATGTTGCCCGTGCATAGGAAAGCATGAGAGGGTGCATATGAAGGAGGTGAGGTTATGGAGAGTGTGGGTGGATGCAGACAACAGCCTGTCCCATCAGGTTGAAGAAGCACCACCCAATGCATGATACGATACGAGATGATGCCACGCCCCCTGAAGCAATGATTCCACATCTCCCCGACGTAATGACGCCGCACCTCCTTGAAGTAATGATGCCACGCCCCATAAAGTACTGATGCCACGCCCCCTGAAGTAATGACCTTTCCTGGTATAATAAATGGTACCACGCCCCCATTACGCAATGCAAGTCATGCCTCTGGTGCAGTTCCACCCTTTCGGCATGTTAAAGCTCTCAAGTATAGCTAGCCTGACTAAAGAGGCCTGGCCTAGCAACCGACTTAACAAGTCCAAATGTGTCTGTGTAAGTAGCATTTTTTTAACCCAAAAAGTTTGCACCATGGTGGTCGATCAAATGGCCCTTAGTTAAACCACAGATTTTAAAAAAATGGTGTGACTGTGTTTGACTCAAACTGTAATTGCATGTCCATTTTTGGCACCTATCCAAATGAGGTCACTTTCCTCTAACGGAAACTTCCTCCTACGATTAATTTCTTTATTTACTGTTCATATAAGCTGGGGGGGGGGGGGGGGGGGGGGGCTGCTAGCATGCATGAAATGTCTACAGTTGGCTGAGGGAACATTGCGGATACTCACAACGAATACACACAAACAACACGGCTGCCCATTTTGCATCGAGAAGGATACAAGATTTCACTTTGCCTTAACAGAAGCCACCCAGTGTCATGGCAGGAAACTGTGTCAGACCCAATCACCATTAGCTCATCACAAGACAGCCATGCCACTAAGAGCCTATACTCCTGCATGCTTTGAAAGTGCGCGCGCGCACACACACAAACCAGGCGCGTAGACAAGGTTGAAAAACTGGAGGGGCTAAACGGAGGGGCGGAGCCCCTCTTGCAACAACTAGGGGATATGGGGGAGCGCTGTAAGCTCCTCCACTCCACCCCAGAAACCGGTGCAGGGAATTAATCAGCCATTACTGCAACCCTTGTACATAAAATTAAAAGGGGTACCCCGGGGGGGAGGGGGGGGGGGGGGCTAAAGCCCCCCAACCCACCCCCTTGCCTACAGGCCTGCAAACACACACACACACACACACACACACACACACACACACACACACACACACACACACTTACAAATGTACACCATCAGGGCGCGCCCTCTCATACTATAACATGACACCAAATTCCCACGCAAATTCCCGTTTACATCAACGCCATCACATAGTTAACTTCCTCCTCTTGTTCCATTCCCCCCCCCCCCCCCCCCCCCCCCCCCATCTCTTTCTCTCACCCGTCCATGACGTCCAGATGCAGGTAGTCAGCCCCTGCTTCAACCAGCCTTTTAGATTCTTCCGCGAGCCTGGACAGGTCCGCATTCAAAATGGACGGCCCGACTTTGCAGCAGCATTTGCTCGTATGATGGTGGGCCATCTAGTCGCAAAAAAAAAAACGTTAACGAGCGCAATTATTTATTACCAGTTATTGGAGGTTATAATTATGACTCAATTGGTAGCTTTGTTGCTAAGACGTGCAAGTGCATACGTCAATAGCGCAGCACAGTCTTCACAGGACCTCCTGGGGTCGTCCTTCCTGCATAGAGCGGCGGCATTTTCCGGCATCCGGGTGCCACCTGTCTGCGTACCGCCAAGCTGCGAAAGCGGCGGTGACGTCGACGCGCATCAATTAGAAACGTGTTCCGCCTTGTCTCCGTTGGCCGCGTCTTTGCCGGGTACTGAGAGTGTTTGGGATGGGCTACTGTGGATGGCAGCCCCCAAGAAGAGGGTCTCGCACTCTCGGAAGCGGATGAGGATGGCGCACAAGTACCTGAAGCCAATCAGACACTACTCCACGTGTGCCACGTGCGGGAACTTCAAACTGATGCACGTGCTGTGCGGGCACTGTCTGAAGGAGACGTTGGAGAAAACCGCCGCTCTCAGGAGGCAAAAACTGGCAAAGAAGGAGAGCCCAAAACTGAAGGAAAGTAGCACCGTGACGTCATCCAACACGGCAAAGTAATTAACAGTCGAGGAGTGTGTGACATTGCCTTGTTAAAATATCTTTGTAGGTAATGTAGGTATTGCAGAGGCATTACTTACATGTAGGTTCATGTTAATTAAATATTTATAATGTCAAAAATAAACGTGCACGTGACACCTTTTCTTCTGTATTCTTTTTTTTTTCATTTGAGAACTTTATTATTAGTGTTTATCTTACATAATTATTCAACAATACGCTCAATTAACTATTCAAATAAAAAGTTACTAAAAAAAAAGTCCTCTACTGCATGCTGGTCCACAGAACCGTTCTGTAATCTATACTTCACGTTTGGCAATGCGTGGGAAACTATTGCTAAATCTACTTGTCTCTACCGTTCTAAACAGCATTTTCAATTTCATGCATCAACCCGAGCAAGGGTTGCATGGAGAGAAGCCTGTTGTAGGTATTTGGTATCGGACGACTAGGTCTTAATGTTTAATCTCCCCAATCCTTATTTAAGGATGGCCATCCTTAAATAAGGATGATGACCACTTTCTAAAAGAATGATGTGCTCTTGATGCTTTGTTTTATATTAGTGATTCACTAGATTCAAGATCATGCAGATCAGTGATACTGCCGCGATTAAAACAGGTTTGGCTTGCTCAAAAACCGGTATTACAGTGTAAATACGGCGAAACCGCCATTTGCCGCTGGCGGTATAGTAGTGAGCAAATTAACTCAAAGCGACGTATGGCAAGGAAGGACAGGTTTCTGGTACCTCTAGGAGTACAATATACACTGACAGATGGATCTGTGGAACAATATCCACGGCTTCAACAATCTACGCTCACGTACCGGCCATGCAGTATACTTCCAAAGATCGAAGCGATTGCATACACTCGAAAGCATCAAGCTAAGCAACCCTGCTTAGATACCGAGGGAGCCACAGAAAGCGACGGATGTAGTTCCTCAGTACGGATGGATGACATACATGTAGGCCTAGGTGACCAAAGCGGCAGCACTGCATGATTCGTCAAGTGACAGTGACTGCGACGGCAACAGTAGGCTTAGGCAATGGCGTGGTCCCCTCGATCGAGTCTAATTAATTGGGGCTAAGCTACACTAAGCTTGAACACATATCGTATGCCAATTGGCAAATGGCAATGCTTCCTAGATCTCCCCCCCCCCCCCCCCCCCCCTCCCCCCGCCCAATACACCATTGTATATATGGTACTGTACTCAATTATAGAACTAGAAAGCACAGCGTTCGACGGAGCGGCGGCAGTGCACTCACATACAGTGCACGTGGTTTCAGTGAGGCTAGGGTACGTCCATGCTGGCGTTTGAGCAGAAGCAAGCATCTACACGTCATTATACACAAATGCTTGATATTAATTTTTAAGCGCTATGGTGTAAATAAGCATAACTTATTAACCACAAGTTATTTCTTTGACGAATCAGGTTGTGATATAGCTGGATCAACTGGCTATCAGAGAAAATCAAGAGTTTTAAAACTATTGTTGTTTTTATGGTCAATAATCTCTACTGTTGTGATCCTTATCCTTAAATAAGGATGTGCCACTTCCTCCCTGTTTTACCACATGGACATTGATCATATTGACATCATTTAAAGTTTGTTATGGAGGCTAATCAGTACACAATTGACCAATAGCATTCATTTTATCTTACTTACTTGGTTAGCAAAAACATGCAATGTAAAGATGATCCTTATTTAAGGATAATGACATCCTTAAATAAGGATTGTTCCCTGGAGATTAAACATTAAACATGTTCATCGTTGCCCTGTAAGGGACCAATGTTTCACGCGGACGGACAATCAACTAATATAACTTTCATAAAAGGTATGGCACATGCACATATGGTACATTTTTTGTTGTCTTCTGATGATTCTGATTCTGCATAAGTACTCGGTGCTTCGTGACCATTTACAGTGCATGTAGTACTTTCTTCATTATTCACGTATACTATATATGGATGTGGATGTGTACACACAAGCGAGCTTGTTGCTTGCAATGACCATTGGAACTTGACGGTACATAGAATGATGCCTTTGGACATATGCAATCTAGTCTCGTCCCCAGACCCAGATTCCCAACAGCTGCGGGTGGATTACATCACCGCTACGTGGAAGGGAAATAAGAACGACGCACTTGTTCCGAGCGTCCCTCAATGTTTATGTCCAAAAATAGCACGGCAATCTAAATTTAGAACTATAATCTCGCACAATTAGAAAGCAATAAGCGCTATCATTTCCGCATGATATTACTATGCGAGTTACGTTAGTTACTCTCATATAGGATTTGACCCCGATTCTTCTTCTTCTTCTTCTTCTTCTTCTTCTTCTTCTTCTTCTTCTTCTTCTTCTTCTTCTTCTTCTTCTTCTTCTTCTTCTTCTTCTTCTTCTTCTTCTTCTTCTTCTTCTTCTTCTTCTTCTTCTTCTTCTTCTTCTTCTTCTTCTTCTTCTTCTTCTTCTTCTTCTTCTTCTTCTTCTTCTTCTTCTTCTTCTTCTTCTTCTTCTTCTTCTTCTTCTTCTTCTTCTTCTTCTTCTTCTTCTTCTTCTTCTTCTTCTTCTTCTTCTTCTTCTTCTTCTTCTTCTTCTTCTTCTTCTTCTTCTTCTTCTTCTTCTTCTTCTTCTTCTTCTTCTTCTTCTTCTTCTTCTTCTTCTTCTTCTTCTTCTTTCTTCTTCTTCTTCTTCTTCTTCTTCTTCTTCTTCTTTCTTCTTCTTCTTCTTCTTCTTCTTCTTCTTCTTCTTCTTCTTCTTCTTCTTCTTCTTCTTCTTCTTCTTCTTCTTCTTCTTCTTCTTCTTCTTCTTCTTCTTCTTCTTCTTCTTCTTCTTTTCTTCTTCTTCTTCTTCTTCTTCTTCTTCTTCTTCTTCTTCTTCTTCTTCTTCTTCTTCTTCTTCTTCTTCTTCTTCTTCTTCTTCTTCTTCTTCTTCTTCTTCTTCTTCTTCTTCTTCTTCTTCTTCTTCTTCTTCTTCTTCTTCTTCTTCTTCTTCTTCTTCTTCTTCTTCTTCTTCTTCTTCTTCTTCTTCTTCTTCTTCTTCTTCTTCTTCTTCTTCTTCTTCTTCTTCTTCTTCTTCTTCTTCTTCTTCTTCTTCTTCTTCTTCTTCTTCTTCTTCTTCTTCTTCTTCTTCTTCTTCTTCTTCTTCTTCTTCTTCTTCTTCTTCTTCTTCTTCTTCTTCTTCTTCTTCTTCTTCTTCTTCTTCTTCTTCTTCTTCTTCTTCTTCTTCTTCTTCTTCTTCTTCTTCTTCTTCTTCTTCTTCTTCTTCTTCTTCTTCTTCTTCTTAACAATGGCTGGCTGCTGAAAAGTTGTGTGCCCTGTTGAAGCCATATCAAATTGCAACAGATTTTCTGCAGGGAGAAAAGTATCCTACTTTAGAATGCGCTTCTCGATATATTACAACGCTTGTGGATGGACTGCAAGGTACAATGCCACCAGTGCACTGGCAGTGAGGGACCCGTTGGAAAACCTTCCAAAAATTGTACAAGGCTTTATACTGCAGGACATGGTGCAACGTTGGATTCAGCTGACCTCCTATTGGGAATGGGAAGCTATAGCTCATCCAGGACATAAAAGTTTGTTATGGCTAAACCGCACTATTAGGCAAACCATTATTAGCCGATTGCAAACTGAAATGATGAACATTGCAGAGGAGAAGGAAGAAGATGAGGCTGATGAGCCTCCAGCAAAGAAAGCAGCAGTTACACAACAAGAGGAGGAATTTGATATTCTGTTTGGACGTAAAGATGAATGTCCTGGTGAAGTAATCAGTTCGTAGTACTCATGATCACATTGAAGACGAATTTCAGAGATATATTAATGTCTAATGTACCGGGCGTCCTCCCGGGAGTACAATTGTCTACCGCGGTGTATACAGATAATACGTTCTGCCAGTTTAACATCCCTTTTATATTTGACGGTGCATGCACGTTGTTCAGGTCCTTTGGAGTTTGGCCCGAAATCTCCAAGCTATGATACTTTTTCTTCGTTCCGAGTCAGCGCTTCAAAGTGAAGCCATTCGATTGCGATACCGTTACCTTCCAATAGCAAAACTCCGTGGTTAATGCTATGATGGTGCCGCAAGCAGGATATAGCTATAGATAAATATATAATCTTAATACTACATTTATTTAAATGTCTTTGTGCAAAGCTCCCAAGAAGTCCCAGCATCGAATAATTGTCTGTTATGCGGTATACGGTATACGACTGATTTAACTACATATGACTTTAATTTATAACTGGGCATGCAGCAGAATTGTATAGCGAAAGTGCACTGATACATGTATAGGGACCATAGTGGAGTGTTACTGCGCAATTATGCTATGTTTTGTGACTTAAAAAGTGTGCAAAGCGGCTGGGGCCGATGGGGGGGCTTACAGCGCTCCGCCATACCCCATTGCTGGGGGAGGCGTATCCTGTCGTTGTGAATATCATTACATTTCCGCCGGACCACTTATTCAGAGCTTCCTACGGGCCTGCAGTGCAACTCCGTCAACCCGATCTGGACATCGCCTAATGGTGGGAGGGCGGGTTGTCTCACGATACAATTATAGGCGCATTTGGTTAGCCTCACATGCACGCAAGCGTCTCATATAATACCCTGCTGTGTCCAATGAAGTAAATCAGGGATGGTGAGATATTATTTGGTAAACTGAATAAGATATCTCAATGCAAGGAGCTCCAAGAATTCGTGCTTCTGGCACTCCGTCCACATTACATTTTTAAAATGATACATGTATAAGCCATAAAGGAACAGCTATGATAATTAAGGTCTGGTACATATTGTTAAAATTGGAACAGAGGAATGATGGTAACAATATGTATCATAGTGTAGTATCAGGTATGTAGCAGGATGTAATAAACAAGTGTATGATACATCCATGATACATTGTCATCAATCCGTACCAGATTGTAGCATATGACATATATGTTACAGATATGTTGAGAATTGGCTGTGTATTTAGACCACACCCGATAAAATGACATATCTATTGTCAGACACAAGTATTTTATGGGTATGCGTATGTTATCACATGTAGCTCAAGGAAATAGAGTATGTAGGTAGGCCTCAAATTATTTTACCTGTGGCAGTGTATGCTAAAAGTGTTCATGCATGCAGTTATGCAGATACACACGTCTATTTAGCACATGAAGACCCTGATAGCCTGAGGACAAACATGAAGTATGCTGGATGAAATCAAATGCTGCCCACCTGCTTTAAGGGTAGGCTACTAGTGACAGAGTTTGGACACATTTTGTAGGGACTCTTTGTACAGTATTGAAAAAGCATTGTCATAGCAATGCTGTCAAAGAGCCATGTCCATAATGACCAGCTAATACTAGATAATTATTTGACAATTTAGATATTGCTCCATTTTGACAGTATGGCACTCAAAAGCAACTGCATGTATAGTACAGCAAAATTTATTTTTATTAAATGGCCGGTTTCCTTTTGTCTTTCCACTGGCCTTATGCAAAGGTGGAGTGTCATGCGTTCTGTGAGACATCCATGTACACGTGTTGTATCAACTGGCCATAAGGTTATACTAATTTCATTATTTCTATCATGTACCATGCATTTTCATTAAATTTGCATGCACACAGACACCCCTGAAAGCTGAAGGTTGCCATGGAGGGGTGTGACTTGGATGTGTGGGTCTCCATGGAGATCATATGATGGTTGTGATCTCATCAAGAGCTAGGTGAGTCAATAGCTGGGTAGGGTTTCATTTTCATGGCATGAAAACTGTTCACACTTTTACATCACGAAAGGTTGCCATGGAGGGATCATGTGACTTGGACCAGACTGGTTGCCTACATGCTTTCCCTCCCCCTCCCTCCTCCTCCCCAGACGGACTCGGGATCAGTCAGTAGACCAAATGGTCTTCCCTTTCCTACCAACATAACATGTCACTGTTCCTCTGATCCTCTCAGACCTAACCTCCTACGTAAGTGGTGAATGCTAACATCCACATGAATGCACCTTCCCATGATGGTCTAAGGCTGTTGGCATCATTATGACTCCACAGAGGGTGTGGTCTTTAGTTTACCTGGGCGGTACTATGCTGGAGGAGAGTGTGTGGAGCTTATGTATGGAACTTTCACTGACTACGCAGGGTGAGTTCCCTTATCACCATTCCATTACCATTAATTTAATAATGTAATTAAGTACAAGGGGAGGGGGGGGGAGTTGTGCTGAACCCCCCTCAGCAATTTGCCTGGGGGGGGGGGGGGCCTGAGCCTCCCATATTCTACACCTATGATAACACACACCACACACACCACGCACACACACACACGCACACACACATACGACACACAAACACCACACGCACACACACACACACGCACGCATGCACCACCACACACACCACACACACACCACACATGCACAACCACACACACATGCACACACCACACACACGCACACACACACACACCATACACACACCACACACACACACACACACACACACACACCATGTACCTGCATCATTGGGGGGTGGGAGAAGGAAGAGGAAGTGGGGGTAGAGCTAACAGTCGTGTTCACTTTTTGTACATGGTGTGTTACTTTTTGTCATCCGGTATAGTCCCCCAGACCTCTATCTGTGTCTACCAGGCCATGCTCTTGTCCCCAATGGCAACAGCAACAGAGGACTCATTCTATTTTTCTAGTGTTCTTTTAATGGCAGGTCACATCAGGACTCCCAGAGGATCAACTTGGTACAATCAATACTCCTGACCCCCTGGCTGTGCTGAGTGGTGTGGTGTAAGGCCTTACCACCTGTGGTGATCGCATCTCATATCCCCATCCCTTTC
Organism: Eunapius fragilis; assembly: GCA_963681505.1. Classification (NCBI taxonomy): domain Eukaryota; kingdom Metazoa; phylum Porifera; class Demospongiae; order Spongillida; family Spongillidae; genus Eunapius; species Eunapius fragilis. The sequence continues at coordinate 13,745,183 of OY811972.1, read as the reverse complement.
CTCTTAACAGGGTAACAAAAATGACTGTAGACCAGACCTGTGTGCTAAATGGATCATCATGTAGATGTCCTCTTCCTAGGAACAATATATGTGTGTGTGTGTGTGTGTGTGTTGTGTGTGTGTGCTTTTGTGTGTGTATGTGTGTCACAGGAGTATGCTCAAGGCTAGAGCTAATGGTGGTGGAATGTGCTTTTATTGGAGGTGGGGGGGGGGGGGGGGGGACTCTGAGTGTGGCAGATAAAGTAGCACCAACGCTCATAGCATGTATCCAGCTACACTCAATATTCGTTCTGTCTACATGGTCCAAGTGTTGTCACTCGGTTAACATTTACAAACCTGTAAGCGATAGCTATGTGAATGTAATTTTGCCTTGTAATGTTGGGGGTGGGGGGGGGGGGGGGGGGTGAGAAGGTAATACCCACTGCTGTGTTGGCATATTATCAGAGAGTGTACCTCTGTTCTGCATATATACCTATGGCTATGTTGGTGGTAGTGGTGACATAACAAGATGCTTACGTTTGTGACTCCCCACCACCACCCCCCCCCATCCCCAGCTGGTGAGGATGTATCAAGTGTGTGTCAAATGGAGATAAGAAATCATGTAAGTTCTGACCACACCCCTCAGTCATTTCAACATCACATTCCCCCCTACACTATATGTTCCACCCCTCAGAGTGGAGTGAAGTTCCTCTATGTGAACACTGACAGTGGCATCTACAGACTGCCACTGGAGAGGTGTTGTCAATACCTGGACTGCAGGTATGGTCAACTACACAGTGTGAGTATGTGTGTACTCATCACTTCATGTTATGTGTGGTGCATCATGCAGTTGTTTGCAGAGCTTTGTTATTGCATAGCGCATGTACACACACATACACACCCACATATTTAAATGATCCCCTTTCTTCAGTGGCTGAGTGTGCTCCAGTGATCCCTACTGTGTGTGTGGAACAAAGTTACCAGTCAGTGTAAAGACCCCATGATGTAATCACGTCACATCATAACATCATCACCAGCTCCATAACTGTATGAAGATCATGTGATGTGTCTGTCAATAGCAGGGTAGGGTTTTTTTCACATGTACGACTGAGGCACTCCTCAAGGCAGTTTGAACATCCTTTTGGAGGCTATCGTGTTCAACTGCCGGGTTGCAATAGAGAACCTGTGACTTCTGTAGCAATAGAAAGAGAGAATTTGTAACTGAACAGAATTGTATTTGTGGATAACTTTTAATTATTGTATGAATACCTATAATATTTTGTATAGAAAGAAATGATTCAACAATCAGCACAGTTGGAATATCATGCATGCTTAAGCTTGGCACCAGCATGATATCATAATTGGATCAACTGCTTATCAGTATAAATATTGATCCATATTTTGAATTCGTGTTGTGTTATGATGAACATGAGACAAGGTGAACATGTGGAACGTCACGGGAATCAACTAGGAATGGACCCTGCAAAACATTGATATAATCCTGAGTATTTGGCTGTGTACATTTCATTGCGCATGCGTCACCCTTTACAGCTCGTTGTCTGTTCGTGACCTTTAATGGCGTGTTCGAATCTGTTTGTGAAAGGTAGGTTTGCATTGTGATTATATGCTTTGTTAATGCTGTCTAAATGCTCTCGTATGCTGACAGTTGTGCCTGCACATGTAAACTATGAGTTGCCCTGTCCCCCTTTGTGAGTTTGACTGATACGTATGTTGTTTGCCCATAAAGGGGGCAGGCAGCAGCCAGCCAGTCGGGTCTGCCAAGGGGTGCTGACCCCCCCCCCCCCCCCCCCCCCCCCCCCGCTGAGCCTAACTGGGACCAATGGGTAACGCTGGTTACCATTGGGTCGGCCAGTGCCACACCATGACGCTGGTCAAGGTTAAGTGGTTAGGTCAGGGTGTAGAAGCCCGAAGGGTGCCGCCCAAGTGTAAACCCCCAAAACGGATTGATTTCGGACTGATTGGTTCCAGGTATGTGTGTGTAATGCCGGTAAAAATAAGTGTGTTCACGTGTGTGCATATAAGTGTCATTGTGCAGATGCAATAGTTGCTGTGCCTGAAGGATGTGTTAGTGGATGCCGGGTGTAGGTGGTGTACGTGTTGCTGCTCCATCTTTCCAGCTGCTGGATGGTGGATGTCAGGAGACCTGCTTGTGCTGCTGCTGTTGCTGCCCCAATGCGAAGACTGTGGGTGTTGTACCTGGAGGTGTCGTACCCACCTCTCTGGAGAAGGTTTCGCAGGGTAGCTCTCATAGCCCTCGCTGTGAGTGGGCCTCCAGTCTTAAACTGAAAGAGAGAGGAGTCTGGTGGTTCTTTGCACTTGTCAAAGTAGGCTTGCATCATGGTGACTGGAGATGATCTACGACCAGTGTAGCCTATGGATATTGCCGTGCCTCTCCCAACCTGGTCTGTCTTTGATTTCTTAATGAGAAAGTGCATCCCATCTTAGACCCAGGTGATGTTGCTCATTGTAGGGTGGAGCCTGGGGTCAAATCTGCTCCTGGTGGCGACAGTGTACTCGCTGACCCTCAGGAGTCCAAAGAAACAGAAGGTCAGGGCTGCTTTCAGCATCAGTCGGTCATGTTTGCTGAAAGGGTCAGTCTCGAGTAGCTGCAGTAGTTCCCCCAGCATCCCGGTAGTGATAGGTAGTCTCTTAGGCCTGAGGTGTACCGGACCTTGAGATCTCTGTATGCCTTGGGTGGCTAGGTTGAGAGTTGGGTTGTTGCTTGTTGGGCTCCAAAACCCATGGGTGAGGTGGAGGTGACTGACTGCAGCGAGGTACACCTGAATGGTGTTGGCCTGGAGTGTATGGCTGAGGTAGGCTGCAAACAAGTTGATGGCGTGCTTGGATCCTGGCAGGGGGGCGATGCCGAGTGTATTGCAGAAGGTGTGGTACTTCCAGATTCCAGCCCTGTAGGTGGTTGATGTTGAAGGGGCCACACCTCTGTGCAGGAGGTGCCTCAGGTGCCTTTCTAGAGCTCTTCCAGTATGTGGGACACTGGTGCTGGCTGCTGGTTGGCCTGGGGAGCAAGGGAAAAGAAACATGAGATCTGGTTACGGGAGAGTGCATCTGCAATGCAGTTCAGTCTGCCCGGGAGATGTTTGAGGGCGACTGTAAAGCTGTGCTATGCAGCAATAAAGAACAGTTTCCTCAGTAGTTCCATTATACCAGGATGCTTAGAGGACTGGTTGCTCCATGCCTGCACTATGGGTAGATTGTCGCAGTTGAAGCTGATTGGTCGACCCTCCAGGTGGTGGCCCCACGCGAGAGCGGCTGCCACTATGGCGAAGAGCTCCTGCCACTGAATGGAACGTGTGGGGAGCTGCTGGTGTGGTTGCCAGTCGCCTCGAAACCAGGCTCCATTGAAGTAGGCCCCATATCCCAGAGAACCAGATGCATCTGTGAACAACTGGAGGGAGTCAGCGTCACTCCACTCGGGGGAAATAAACATGGCAACGCCATTCCATGATGGCAGGAAGCTGTTCCACCATCTTATATCTGCCCTGGTCTTGGAGTTGAGATGGATGTGGTGGTGGAGCCGTCTTGCTGTTGTGGATAGCTGGATGAGCCTACGAAGGAATAGGCGCCCTGCTGGAACTACCTTGGCTGCAAATGAAAGCTTTCTTATGAGAGAAAGCAGTTCTCTCTTGGTGACTTTGTGTAGACCAAGCCATGACCTGGTCAGGGATGATATTTCCTGCAGCTTCTCTGGTGGCAATCTAAGTTGCTGAAGGTGATGCAGGTCGCTGGACCTTCACACTTTTCGGTGGCCACTGGAACTCCCAGTCTCTCGCAGAGTTGCTTCATGGTGGTCATGGACTCCTGGCAGGTGGGAACTCCCAGTCTCTCGCAGAGTTGCATCATGGTGGTCATGGACTCCTGGCAGGTGGGCTGTCCTGGAGGTCCAACTAGGAGGAAGTCATCCAGGTAGTGGAGTAACGTTGCTCCGTAGTTGTTCTCCAGGATCCAGTGCAGAGCGCTGGCGTAGTTGTCAAAGAGACTTGGGGCTGAGCGAAGACCAAACGGGAGACATGTGTCGACATAGTACTGCCCTCTCCAGTACATGCCAAGAAGTTCCCAGTCTACGGCTTGGATTGGAACCATCCTGAATGCCGACTTCAGGTCCACCTTGGCCATCATGGACCCCTTCTTAAATCTGCTGAGCAGGGCTACAGCGTCGTCTAGCGTGGAGTAGTGCATTGAGAACTCATCCTTCGAAATGAAGTCATTGATGCTGAGTCCTTCCGGTGCTGACAGGTGAAGGATCACTCTCCATTTTCCGTTTTTCTTTGGGACTGCCCCAAGCCCGGATGTGCGGAGGTTCTTGAGGGGGGGGGCTGGCAAAAGGGGCCCAGGATGCGTCCTGATTCCACCTCTTTCTGCAGTTCATCGTCCACAACATCAGGGTGCTGTAGTGCAGAGGTAAGGTTGCGTGCTGTGTAGGAAAAATGCGGACCATTGTAGCCAGTGGAAACACTGTTGTCGATGCCATTGAGTAGCCAGGAGACCCAGGCCTTGTCCGGATGTGCCTTCAACTCGTGCTCAAAGGCTGAGCGTCGTAGTGGAGTGTGAGCTCTCTGGAGCTCACGTAGCTCCTGAAGTGACCCGGGTGCAGGCCTTGGCAGGGTGATCCCACTACAGCCCATGACGGAGCACATGTGGGCGAAGGTACATTCTGCACCCTTGGTACACTTGCCGAAGTTGAACCTCCGGCAGATCTCCTCCCCTGATGGTGTGTGGGTAGCATGGTGAAAGCTGCCGGATGAGCCTCCTGGGTGTGTTGATGGTCCAACGCCGGTAGATGTTGTCGTCCGTGGGTTGGTGGGGGATAGTGGCCTGGAACGAAAGGGCGGATTGGTGACGCACAACACCAGTAGATCCTCCTTTAGCGCATCCCATCGGAGGGACTGTTGCCTGTCCCTGGCTGCGGCCTGCCTGAAAAGCTTGTCATACTTTAGGGCAGCTGCAGCAGAATGTATGGCAAACAGCTGGCAAACGATGGATTGATATTTCACGAGCTCCAGGGTTGTTGCGGGGGCGATTTGGACCCGGAGTGGAATGAAAATGTTCCATGCCTCCAGCCAGCTCCCCAGGTCGCAAACCTGTCGCGTGTTCTTCTTTTTCTACTGCTTCCCGCCAGTGACAGTGAGAAGGTCGTCTACAGGAGAGAGCAGGTTATCAAGTCGCGCGTATTTACCCTTCTTAATTTTGCGTACTTCGCGCCTCGAAGGAGTGGGAACCATCGCGGTGAAAGGGGCATCGAGGAAACTGCTGACCCGCAATCGAGAACGCCTCCTGCGCTTCTTGTCCCGGGTTCGTCTCTTGTCCCGCTGGTCCCGCTTGTGGCGCCTCGACTTCCGCTTTCGTTTGTCCGATCGCGAAACAGAGTCGCTGGACTCTGACTCGGACGAACTGCTGGAGTCGGAGCTGCTACTGGAAATAGAGCTGGAGCTGCTGCTACTGGAGCTGCTCTCCGGGGAAGGGGATCGCTGCATGTCTATGACGTTTTTTCCCCACGGAGCCACTCTTGGCCTTTTGGGAGCTGTGTTTGATCGCTGTTATCCGCCTGCTGTGGAGACCTGGTAGCCCGACGCCCGCTGGGGCGTCGTCGGTAGTCCGTCTCGATCTCCGGCGCTGGGTGATCGTAGGCGTTGCTGACGACTCCTCCGAACCGCTTGCCGATGTTCCGCTGGGAACTTCGGGAACTGAGGCGGCTGCACCCTCCGCTCCGGCGTCCGGTGTTTCGCTGGGAACATCGGATGGGTTCGCCGCAACCTCATCACCCTCGGACTCGGAGGAGGTCAGCTGGCGGTTAGCGTGACCTCGCGGCCTCGTGGTGCGGAGTCTTGACGAGCCCTGTACGTAGCTTGCCTCGTGCTGGAGAAGGCGTTCCACGAGGGCGACTTTGGTACCGGTCGTGTCGAGGTTGGCCTCCGTAAGCTTGGCGCGCAGTGCCTCGTTAGTGAGGCGCATTAATGCTTGACGTGCCATGGCGATTAAGCGAATCAGGCAGCAGTGCTTTACATGTAGCTGAATGTAAGACTGAGTGATGCCCACTAACCATATCAGTTTAGCAGTGTCATTGAGGGGGTAAAAAGGTGTGATGGTTTGAATAGAGGGGAGGGTTATGCTTTGCTATAGACCTATAGGCTCCCTTATTAGACACATTTGGTCTCAATAGAGGTGAGAGTGTCCTCAGAGATTTTCCAGACATATAGGCTCCGATCCCATTTACCAGACATTAAACCAAGTTTAGTACCTAAACAAATACTTTTAACCCAGTTGTTTTCTTCCAACATTTAGCGATGCATCTTTTTCGAGTAAAAAAAGTTGAGCGCTTTAATTGGAGAGAGTGTATCTAGTTTTTCGTGGTGAGGATACTAGTACAGCAGTGCGGAATGCCTGTATAACTCCTTCTCTGCAGACTAGCTGCCATATATACACTTAGAAAGAATTTACTGCCGTGCTACCCGGCTACTGCAGCGTACGCTACAGCACTATATGGGCCACTGCGTAAGGAATCGAGGTACGTTTTCACATTCATATACGTCGTTACAAAGTTGATATGACTAAAAGGACACGTCCTACCAAGCTTTCGAGGTAAGCTTCACTATCAGTACGGTTGACGTTATTGCTACAGTATGGTCTCTGCTTCTCGAACGTGACGGCTGCATGCACCCAAGATTTAAGGTTAGACATGTCATGTACTGTAACCTGACCTTTATTAATTTTTATAGTGTCTGAACCAGAGAAGCAACCTGCTGGATCGTCATAGCGTGTAAAGACTTCTAGTTTTTCATAAATGTGTATCAACATTTTATTAAAATCAATTGAACCTCTTGTTGTATAGTTTATTAATGTCAATTTATGTTGGGATCATCAATTTACGGTGCATATACAAGATATTGATACCTCTGTCAACACGCAATAAAGTGTACTGGCTACACTTCAGGGGAGTTGGCTGCAGCACTCCTGAGCGGTTGCTACTACACCCCAGGGGTGTCATTTTTAAACATGCGTACGAACACCCCTAAGTGTGCTGAGGTAACTCCTTTTTTTAACAGTGTGGGATGCAGCAAAGACATCATCATAAACATTATTATAATCATATACAACGTTGCAATAAAATTTCGGTATGTCTGGTTAAATAATTAGGTTAAATGATATTGATCAACTAGGTACTTTCTAGACCAGAGTGAACCCAAGTTCACTATGCACTAACTCTACAGGGAGAGCGACACTGCAAGGTACACGCCCCTTTGATGAACGAGCTCCTCTGGTGCATAGGATGGATGAGCGGAGGACAGAAAAGGACAGACGGCATCGCAACCAACAAATGGTTTGGCTGTAGGATGAGTTCCATTTGGAAGCTAGTCGGTCTGCAAGGCGCTTATAAAAAGTTGTTGCAATTGGACCCATTCCACCAGTAGTGGAGAGTACAATTGGGTGAAGGAGGCATGCCCTATTTCCCTGATGCTTTGCTCATACACTCTTTGTTTTTCTTTTTCATGTTTGCGGTAGCAAGCACTGGGTGTGGGTGTGGTGTTGGATGGAGCAAGTGGGTTAAGAACTCTGACATCAAAAAACGTTTTTTCAAAATGGCCACCCCAGAAACCAACAGCTGCAATGTCTGATCTTGCTCCAATGTCAGTGATGTTAGAGACAAGTTTGAAGGTTCCTGGAGTAACTGGTTGTAGGGTTGGTTCGATAAATACATTGTGACACACTTCAGACAGCAAATTTGCAGTGAGGTTCCGAATCTCATTGTGGCATTGGGTAGGATAACCTCCAAAATGACTTGAGAGTGCATGTTCTACAGTGAATGATTTTTCACAGATGCAATGTGAAGGTGTGTTAGGTGGGTCCCATCCATATCTAAGAGCAAGGGCATTGCGAAAGCAAAGCAAATCCGTGTTCGGAGATAGGAAGAGTGGTAAGCCAGCTGGAAGCACCCTTCTCTTGAGTGAGAAACATTGATCTCTGGGAAGACTCAGACAACTGTGGTAATAGGTTGGCTGCTGTGTCTTGGGTTTGGTGTTGTTTCGATTTATGGATTTGTTTTTTGGCCTGGATTTGTGCCTCAATTACACTGAGTGGATAGTGTGTTTTCTTTTGCAGGATGAGGTCGTATAATGGCTGTGTGACTGCCATTGAAGCAGCAAACTCAAAGTCTGACAGATTGGTGGGGATGGTGAAGCCAAGACTACCTAGTCTTAGAGGCAAAGACAAAAGGAGTCGCTCAAGGTCGCCAGGAGGAGCTCTACCAGTTAGGGATAAGATAAGGTTTGACCTTATTATGTCTTCAATGGGTGTAAAAAACGTGCTTATGTTTGGAACGGTCCTGGCAAGGTAAGTCCATTGGTGAACCACACTGTGAGTGAAGGCTGCAAAGATCGCATGTGGTTGAGTGATTGCAATTGAACGTAAGGTCTGCAGTTTTAGGCACCACTTTGCAACCTTCTTTGGAATATATTGTGCTACGTATGTTTCTGTACCAAGAGGTGCTTCAAGGTGTGGTCTGCCCTCACTTGTTATGTTCTCATTTGTGCCTAGAAAAGCTGAAGTGGCAGAGGCAAGGTGTGCATCTTTAACTACTAATCATGTTTTTGTGGCATTGGCATAGTAGCCATAGGAGGGACCAATGGTAGTGATTTTTTTCCACCATTCTCTTAGATTGTGTATGGTTCCAGTGGCTGAGGCAACATCAGCATACCATACTTGGAGGATATCTCCAGTGGACCGCTGTATGAGTGGCAGGAGCCCAGGGCATACATAGGCATTGCAAGCGGGTCCTCCTGTGTTGTACCTTCCCTTGAAAAGATGATGGTATCTTTGACAAAAAATTCAGTGGCTGCACGATACGTGTTAATTAGAATTGTGGCAAACGGAGGACACAGAACTTGAATGTTGCGGAGAGCTGCTTCATGGTTCAGAGAGTTGAGGCATTGTTGGCATCAATTAGTAATACTGCTTCACATTGTGCTGAGTGGAAGGAGTCACAGATGGCATGTATTGCTGCTTCGGTTCCTGATATTTGACCTGCACATAGTTGTATTGAGCCAGCTGCTTCCCGGATATCAAATCTCAGAATGACAGCACAGCTTTTGATATAATGCATCTGGTAACTTCACATATTCCAATTGGACATTCCTGGGTTCTTATCAAGTGCAATCAGGCAACAAGCCAGGAAAGGAGCAAGACCAGAGGGATCAAAAAGGGAGGTACACAGCCTTCTGGCAAGGGCTACTAGGGACTTGCAGAGTTCTATTGATGCAGAGTGGAAAGAAGTACATAGTCGCCTCTAGCCTTTGGCATCAATTCCTGAGGGTCCTGCTGAGCCTTCAGTTTGTAGCACAGCACATTTGATAGCGGAGGCATCAATGGCGTCAAAGATGACTGAATGAATAACATTTGAGTGATTGACATTGATAATTGTATCTGGATTTTCTGGTTAGCTTGGGGGATGCTTGCTGATAAGAACATCTAAAACTGTGGTGGGCTGTGAGTTCTCAGATGGGATTTGCGTTGTGAGTGGTAGAAAGCCACCTTTACAATCATCGGTAAGGAGTCGCATGGCCGCCTTACAGTTCCCTTCAAAAATTAGTTTGGTGAGTTATGTCCTCATTTGCGTGAGTGTAGCTGTCTGAAGCTGGAAGGCGTTGTTGGATAGTATGACCTTCGAGGAGTAGGATATCTATGCTACCTTCTTTCCAACTGATGAGGCGTCTTTCGAGGCAGGATGTATGATCCTTAGCTTTTGAGGTGCGAAATGGTTTCTGTAACAGTAGTCTTGAAGCCACTGTTATTGCCTTTAGTGCCATTGACTCGAGACCTGAGCCATCAGAGTAGGCTTGAAATAGATGAGCTAGTTCACTGACAAAAGATTTTCCTGAAGTTCCCAGAGGTATGGTGAAGACATTTTTCTTCCAGAAAACCACGTCTGTGTATGCTCTGGACATTTGATCAAGAAGTGATTGAGTGCTGAGTGACCCCCAGGTGAAGGAAGGGATGGACATGGGGATAAATGGAGGCAGAGGAGGTAAAGTTGTGGTTGGATGTTCTTGATTTATGTCGTGAAGATCTGAATGCTCAGTGGTATTTAAAACCTAATCATGTTCAGGTGAAGTGACAACGCTTGCTTGAGATGTGGTGGCCTGATGATTACCATTGAAAACTACAGCGGTGATGATTGAACTTGTTTTGACTTGAAGAGTTGACAGGTTTACGCACTTAACATGGCGGCCGGGTGTACAGCTGGAACAGGGCTTATTCTTTTTCGCGCACTCACATCCTTTACAGCGACCATTGCCGTTGCACTGATAACACTGAGGCATGGGTGTGACTTTTGAAAAGAGATTCGCAGCTTGAATGAGGAATCATGAATCAGAGATATACACTGAAACTCGTAACTAAGGCACCATTAAAGACCAAGCTACACGAACATGCTTTTAAAAACTAATAGTCACATAGGATGGCAGAGATCAAGGGACACATCACTACAGGTATAAGCTACAAATACAATGACACGCATCACCAATTATAAAACATTACGCTAAAAACGAATTAGACAGTGGGATGCGGCTAAGACCAAGCTACAGGAACATGCCTTTTAAAACATATATAGTTGCATAGGATGGCAGAGATCTTACCGTATCATGGAGTGCCACTATGATCTCTCACGTGACGTGCTTCCAATCCAATCTACAACTTGAACCCACGCTCGAATTGATAAAAACGAGGTTCATATATGCCATTGATCTTACCTTTTTGATGGTAGTTCTCTTGGTAGTTCTAAGGCCCTACGGCAATGCGTCATCTTTGGAGCAAGCTTTGCGATTGGACGTCCGGGTCTCGTATTGAAATGGTTTAGCAAATCGGACAGTTTTAATATACATGTACATAGCCGGCGGAACCACCAGCAACTGCCTAGGTAGACTTTTAGTCTGTAAAGTAAATCATTACCAATAATTTTCTGGACTCACGAGTGAGAGGTGGCTGTCGCGCTCGTAGGTCTTCTACTTTTCTAGGTCAGCCTCGTAGCTGTCGCACTCATAGACCATCTTTTCTGAATCAGCCTCGTAGCTGTCGTGCTCATAGACCATCTTTTCTGAATCAGCCTCGTAGCTGTCGTGCTCATAGACCATCTTTTCTGAATCAGCCTCGTAGCTGTCGTGCTCATAGACCATCTTTTCTGAATCCGCCTCGTAGCTGTCGCACTCATTGACCATCTTTTTTGAATCAGCCTCGTAGCTGTCGTGCTCATAGACCATCTTTTCTGAATCAGCCTCGTAGCTGTCGCGCTCATAGACCATCTTTTCTGAATCAGCCTCGTAGCTGTCGTGCTCATAGACCTTGATTAGCCTAGCTCGTAGCTGACGCACTCATAGTCCTTTCAAGAGCGCTGCTGAGTCCATTGCATGGTTTTGGACTTCACAGGCAGTGGCGGCGGAGCAGGGGAGGCAGGGGAGGCAGGGGTGTATAGTTTAAGGCAGGGCAGCGTTTAAGTTAAGGCAAATGCGCGCGCCCAATGGCGCCCCGCGCTTTTCAAACCGCAATGAAATTTGTAACAAGCACCACAACTATGAATATTTAAGCACATGAAATACATTATCGAAGGGTATAAAATACACACCAAGTCTAGCATGATGATACAGCCGGGTCCATGGTGCAGGAAAGCTCCGATGCAGGCAAAATTGAGTCGTAGTTTTTTAGAATGCTAGCAATTGAAACCAAGCTCAGTATTCAGCCCTACTGCTTTAAACCTAAACAGCTTCGTCGGCACCCCGCCCTCTTCATGTTGAGGCGGTAAATGCTTGCATTTGATGCTGGAGAAATTGCAGGTGATGTGGCTTTCGTTGTTAGGAGTGTTTATCCAACCTATTCGACCCTGTACTGCCCAAACCTAAACGGTGCGCAGCACTGTTGTTTCCGTCAAGGCAGTATCTGGAAAAAAACACTTACTTTAATGCAGGAGTAATGGCCCTGTGGCTTAGTTCTTGTCCAATTAACCTATTCGATCCGATACTGCTCTACTTACTGCCTAAACTTAAACGGCACAGCGGTCGACAACCCCCGCGCCCTGTTTATGTTAAGGCAATATACTTGCAACAACAAACTTGTTTTATTGTGGGAGAAATCGCACTATGGCTTTTGTTGTAAGCAGTGCATGTTCATGATCCAACCTTTATTTTACTAAAATGGTTGTGGTCGACCAGCCCCACCCTAGCTGTTTATATAAAGGTTGTACTGCAAATAATACTTACTTTAATGCAGGCAATGTGACTTTCGTTGTTAGGAATGCTTATTCAACCTATTAGACCCTGTACTGCCTAAACCTAAACGGTGCCTCCGCCCTATTTATGTTAAGGCACTATACTTGCAACAACCAAAAACAAAGGCCTTGTTTTATTAGGGAGAAATTGCGCTGTGGCTTTTGTTTTAAGCAGTGCTTATCTATGATCCAACCTATATTACTGCCTAAACTAAAACGGTTGCGGTCGACCAGCCCCACCCTAGCTGTTTATATTAAGGCAGCACTTGCAAATAACACTTTAATGCAGGCGATGTGGCTTTCGTTGTTAGGAATGCTTATTCAACCTATTCGACCCTGTGCTGCCTAAACCTAAACGGTGCCCCGCCCAGTTTATGTTATGTTATGTTAAAAAAACTTACTTTAATGCGTGAAAAGTTGCCCTGTGACTACATATTTCTTACACTGTACGAGTGCTTGTCCAATTAACCTATTCGATCCTATACTGCTCTACATACTGCTTAAACTTAAGCAGTACAGCGGTCGACCACCCCCACCATGTTTATGTACTTGGGGGAAATAAATAACAAATACCTTACTTAATGTGGTGCTGTGCATGGCTTTGTTTTAATGCTGTTTATTAATTGTCTGCTTGTGCATATAGAGTTTGAAATACAATACCCACTGCAAATACATGTACATGTAAAACTTTAAGAGTTGAAGTCACTGAGCTGGCTACCAGTTTATAACACAGAAATTAAAATGTTACTGATCCTGATGCTAGCAGCAAAGTGAAAAGAAAATATGAACAGTGGAGATAGAGAGAAAGGATAGAAAAAAAATAGTTATGTGATCTTTTCTGGAAGTGACTTGTTGAAGTAATGTTCTGCCGCTGCATCATATGGCAAATGGAAATACTGAGATATGACAAGGATCATTGCCTGCAGGTTCAATCATAGCAAAGCAAATTAAATTTAGAAGCATTCCTTATATGCAAAAGTACCTCAGGAAGAAGGTTGTTAAAGGTGAATGACATTCCCAAATGGCAGCCACTTTCAATACTAACTATATCACAAATTGCATTCAAATAGTTAATGATTTCAGGATTCTATTTATAGGAAAATACATGTAATGCAAGTACTGACAAATGTATATTTGTTATCTTACAAGAGGCAGAGAAGCTTTAATTGGCCATGTGTCTGCAATTCGCACAATATCATGTTTTGAAAGCCTTTTCCCAACCTTTTCAAAATAGTATTCCTTCCATTTTGATGTCTTGCATTTGCACACATGTTTAAAATGAGTCTTACGAACCAATCAGAAATCCATTAAATCATGCCGACCAACAAATTACATCACATATCTTACTTCCAAATCTTTAAGTATTCCTCTTATAGTGCGCAGAGGGATGGGGAGCATCCTATTGTTGGAGTTGATGCATACATGGTTTGGAATAAGCACAAGCACTAACATGTACTGCGTATCCTTTATAGTAGAATTATATACTTCTTTTAATGATCGCTTCATCGTCTCCACGCTGCGTATTAGGCACATTCTTTCACTGGTGATGTCACAGTCATCAGCCATCTCAAGCATCATGGTCATATTTGGTGTTAGTATCTCATCTGTCAACATAATTAATTTCCATGCCATTATAAAAATACAAGTATGTTAGGTTTACATCTTACCAAATTCGCACAATGAGTAGCTTGTCACTACAGTATCTGAAAACAATAATAGAAGTAAACAATTCACTATAGACTAAGCACATACCTTTGTAGTCTGTGAAATGTTCAAGTAATGCTGAGCGCATTGCACTGGTAATATTTACAGAGATGCAATCATGTTCTGGTGAGCTATGCAAGTACCAAACCATAATTTAGGTAAATTTGCATTCAGTTCCTTAGCTTACATATCCAAGAATCGTTTAAGCAACCACAATCTCAATACTTTTGTATCTGTCTACAGAGAGAATAATCGTGACACAAATGAAATATACCTAGTGAAGTTGTACTTGAAAATTCAATGGTTTTCCCAATGCAACATGTTCAGCAATCTGATACCATTGCTTTTAAATTTTCATTGCAAGATTGTTTTGCATACCATGCAGACAAAGACACCACAGTCACTGTTGTTTTCTTGTTTCGGTGTTGTCTAATGATAACAAGGTTATGTCACATCACATGTCAAGGTATATGTATACCTTTGATGTCACTGCATTCCACTGATTTGCAACAAATTGTTTATCACCTTTTTTTTATTCCACTAAACCAATGCAGTTCTGTCACAAGTTGCCTGTGCAATTAATTGATTTTAAAATGCATGTCAATTAATAGTAATAACCATTACATAATTTGTGAGTAGATATTTTTATAGCTCCATAAATAGCTGAGTGAATCATAGCATGTTATAGTTGTGTTGATGAAGTCAATCTTCTGCTTAAAAGAGTAACACTCATTAATCTGATCAGAACAATTACAATCTTACGCAAAGTAGCCAATGACAGTTATCCACGTTTATGGGAAGAAATATACATGATATCCTTTGCGGTGGTACCTGCAATTTAAATACATGACTGCTATTTATTTTACATGGTGCAAGGATGGCCAACCTACCACGATCTCATTGCATGGATGCTCAGTGACCCTTTGTTTGATTTTGAAGTAGAATTCCTTTTCTGAAGAAAACTGAGCCAGCGCTGATAAAAGTATTGTGTTAAAAAAACATGCTTACTTCTCTTTGTTTTTGAGAAGGCAACAGAATGTTCAAATTCCAGTAGCTTCATGAAAAAGCTTATTGTCTTATGAAAGATAAATAATTTATCATGTTTAACTGATTTAAGCACAATACCGCTTACCTCACTACCAATCCACTGGCCATTGCATATTGCAATTAGATCAGTCTTGGTCACTCTCCACCCTTTCAGCTCTAGCACACAGCTTTCTAAAAGATTATTTCATACTGACATTACAACCTATAAAGTGCCATCAGTATATACCTTCTGCTGTTTTCATACAAGGATCATCACATGATTCATCCACTGATGCCACACCTAAATTGAAAATTCCAACCACCAAAAAACTAAAATCTAGTTATTAGAAACATATATACGCAAACATGCATGAAGGATAAATACTATAGACACAAATTTTTAACCATGCCTTAGCATATTTAATATTTGATGTTCATTTGTGCATAATAATGAAAAAGTACATTCAAAGGTCTAGAAGTGTTACACCCTTACATTTACCTTCATAGTTGATAGAATCATTAGCAACTGGTATGCTTACAGCTGAAATGCACCTTGTAAAGATATGTGTAATTAATAAATATAAATGGAAGTAAGCATATCAACAACTTACTTTGTCTTTGTTTGCTTTGGAATTGCATTCTTGAATGTGATCCCATAAAGGGAAAATTTAGGGTCTTTGTAAATTCTATCAAAATACTGACTCAACAAACCTTCATCCATATGAATAGGACATTGCTTCATGGAATCCAATAAATATATATGCCCTGATGCATCAATCCAAATAGTAGTGTAATGAGCTGTTTTAGGTATTCGAACTAAAAATGACATTGGGTAGCTGAGTGATGAATTAAGTGCTTCGCTGATACGTAGGCCTGGCTTTGTGAAATAGCTGTTCAAAACTCCACTTAGGTTAACCATGCTGCCATCAAGATTGTCAACTGCTTTTAAGAGTACCTCTATTGAATACCAACCATTGGTGTCTCTGAAAGGTAGGTAAAGCTCAGATAATGGCATGTGAAGATCTGTGTAGTGACTTATCCACAGCTGATCAGCTATGCTGTTTAATAAGTTTACATCAAACGTCTCTTCTTGGTATGCGTTATTAGGTGCACATAGCCCACATAATGCAGTACCCCCTTGGACTTGCATGAAAATGCTGTTTTCATAGAATGTCTTCATGTTTATATGCATATATGTGCCTGGGCAAATAATTTCATAGACATATTGCATATTATCATTAATAGCTTTCTTCTCTGTATCAGACAATAAATCCCACCTTTTGTTGACTAGTTCATTTGCTGATATACATAAGTTGGTAAGTTCAAGTTCAACATCAGCATTAACAGAGCCAATTGTGTTTATTTTGGACTGAGTGTCCTGAATTTTTTTAAAACAGGATTCCTTTTCCGAATTGACTGTCCCAATAATGTTCACATGAGATGAGCCATTTGTTGGCTTTGTAGCATTTCTTTTTTTTGCCACCTGTACTAGTTTATGTACTTCATTAGATGTTGCAGCAGTTTTTCTAGCCTTCAACTTTGAAAGCTTGGCCTTTTTTGTTAACATCAATGCTACTTGTGGGTTACTCATCTTCTTCTCTTTTGATACATCTGTGCACTCTTTCTTTTCTTTGAAAGGGATTTTTAGGTCTGAAATCTGAGAAAAGCTATATGTAATGTCAAAAAGAGTGGTAGTCTGTTTACAGGTATTGTGATGTAACACTTTCGCTGTGGCTTCATCTACATGGGTTTGTTTAATTGGCGTCTCAAATCCAAGTTGGTTAGCCCTTGTAGTGAACCAAATATAACAACATTTATGATGACATTCAGGCTCAAAAGCTATGCATTCCCAGCACATATGGCTGTAGCTTATAAATGGTGGTTGCTCTGACTGCTGCAATGAAAGAAGTAATGGGAATATATTATGTGTTCTAGACAGTTGCCATATATATAATCCAGCAAAATAATAGGTGAATTTCTTATCCATCAACAAGTGCTTAAGTAAGGTAGTACTGTACATCTGGCACATTTTTTTCACATTCAAGCTCTCAGATAGAAGTGCTACTATTGAGCAATCACAAAAGTAACAGTAAATGTCAATCAGGGTATCTGGATCATCTTTGTGTAACAGATCTGTTCTATGAATGGTTAGGAGTATTGACTCAACTGTAACATCAGATGAATTATATTCTGACATCAACAAAGTATTGGAGTGTTCATATTCTGATTTCCTCACTGTGAAATGAAATTGCCTTTGGGAAGAAGCAAATTTGATTATCTCATCTCTCAAAACATTGGCTGAGAAACGTAATTTTTTAACCTTGGCATTAACAGTTGATCCTGCAGCTTCAATATATGTGCAAGGCACTAAGGAAGAAGCATGCAAACTGACAATATGGCTTACTTCACCTTCTTCATATTTCACATGGTAGTATTCACCTTGCAGTTGAGCAATGATAGTCCCGACTTCATTGGGAACAACAGCCATTCCATGTGCATGAGGCTTATGAAACAAAACTTTCTCGTTGCACTGGAATGTTCTAGCCACAAATTTTTTCATGTGTGCCTGGATGCTTCTTTCAGCGTATTTCTCTATTTCATTAAAATTAGTAAGTTCAATCTTATGCCTCAGAATGTTGATGTTGCTAATCATTGAGGCCGAAGCAACAAGTTCCTCCATAGTGCAACACTCTGTTTCAATCTCCTCTGACTGATGAATGCCAGTAAACATGTCAGCTTTTACCTCAAAATTGCATTCCTCAGTGTCAACTTTGGCATAGGCCCTGGAAGTGTGATTAATAAGAAGTAGATAGAAATCATCATTTGGCCACAGGCCACTAACTGTTGGACCAAACTGTCGTGACTCACGGCCAAAAAAAACAGTAAATGGAACATTTCTGATTGTAGAATGCCACGTATTATTCAAAATATGCGCCGCTTCAGGCAGCAGCCATGGCCAAACATTACTTTGCTGTTGTGGCTCAAAGCTAAGTAGTCTAGCAGCAAGAACTTGTTTAACCTTCTTATTTAAACTTTCCACTTGTCCTTGACTTTGTGGGTGGTAAGGACTGCCTTGAATTTTTTTGATTCCTAAATTTGTGCACAATGTATGAACAACATTGGCTACAAACTCTTTCCCATTATCAGGCTGTATTATATTGGGGCACCCAAACTGTATGAAAATAGAACACAAGGCTTTTGCCACCTCAACTGCAGTTTTTGAACATAGTGGAACCAGCCAGCAGTATTTACTGAAGCAGTCAATTACACTTAATACAAGACGATAGTTATGATTAGACTGAAGGCAGAGTGGACTTTTAGGCCCATACATCTCAATCAGATCAATCTGTATTCTGTCCATGACAGCATTGGATCTAACAGGCTGTGGAGGTGGCTGAGCAACTTCCAACCTCTTGATTAGCTCGCACGAACCTGTACAAGCGCGCAACGTGTCGGTTATAACTTTCTGGTAGCTGTTAATGGTATATCGCTTATTGAAGACGTTCTTGAGCTTATTTATTCCCAAAGGGAGGCATTCCTGACCTCCAGGCCGATGAATACCAGCAATAATTTCTTTTGCTCTTTCAATGTGCACAACTTCTTTCATGCTGGAAGGAACCTTTGTTGTTTTGTCTCGTGCAACGATTCGAAATATCGCCTCCTCATTGTCTTCGTTCATCGCAATGATAAAGTTTGGATCTGTAGTTTTGCCGTGTTTATAAATAAACTTCCGATTGCACTGCCTGAATATTTCTGCTTCTTCATCTTTGTTACCTTTTAATACTTTCCACAACAAGTCATACGTTTCCCGTCGCAATGGCCCTCTGTTATTGGTAGATCTTGTACCGCTCTTTAGACATGTGAAGCACGAATATAATCTTATTTTTTCCCTGTGGAAAACATTGGACAAAACGCGCTCACCTTTTTGCTTTTTAACTCGCCGTTCATCTTCAATCCACATGTGAACTCGTGACTAATTGTTTTTTTTATTAATAAGTATACATTTTTTATCGGAATGAAGAGACCAATGAAACGACTTTTCTTGTATACATTTTAAACCCTTCCGGTTACAAGCAAGGAAAATGGATTCAGTTCTCAATTTCAACCATCAGTTTTGCACAAGAAAAGGCGTTATTAAAGGTTTTCAATAGTATTGAGTAAATAATCGCACTTTTCAATTCCAGTTCCCGTAAACAACATAGTTAAGCATTCACTTAGGTACCCACTGTGGTACCTATATACAGTAAGCGCATTCAAGGTTTGACCTCTTAAGTAAGATCGGTCCCAATTGTCCAACCTATTCGATCCTATACTGCACTACATATACTGTGTTAAGGATCCGTTACGGGCTAGCGCAATGTCACCGGACAGAGTTTCCACTAACAGCCAAATACACTAAGCAAGACTGCCCATACACAATTACAACTGGTTTTTAACTTCATGCGACACAAGGTAGTCCGCATCAGTACACAATGAGGAATGTTCTGGAAGGTCGGGGCGCTCCTATTCAGTAGCTTATCAACACCTCCATTCAGGTGATATCTGTACGGATACGACTCTCTGGGAAGGGCTGACATCATAGCTAGCCTGGGGCCCTGACATACTGCCTAAACTTAAACGGTAACGGTCGCCCACCCCCGCTCTGTTTATATTAAGACATTATTAATACTTGAATAGAAAAATTAAAATTAAAATAAAAAGCCTTATTTTTATGCCGGAGAAATTGCGCTGTGGCTTTTGTTGAAGCAGTGCTTATCAATGATCAAACCTATATTACTGCCTAAACTTAAACGGTAGCGGTCGATCAATCCCCGCCCTGTTTATACATGTATATGTCAATATCACTTATACTTTAATGCAGGCTGTGTCTTTAGTTGTTAGGAGTGCTCATCCAACCTAGTCGACCCCATACTGCGTATAAACCTAAACGGTACGCCCGCGGCCCGCCCTGTTTGTGTTTAGGCAGTAACTGCAAACAACACTTACTTAATACAGGGGAGACTTTCGTTCATATCAGTGCTTGTCCAAACTATTCGATCCTATACTGCTCTGCATACTGCCTAAACTTAAACGGTAGCGGTTGACCACCCCGCCCTGTTTATGTTAAAGCAGTACTTGAAATAACACCGCTTACTTTAATGCAGGGGATGTGGTTTTTGTTGTCATGCATGCAGTTAGGAGTGCTTATCCAATTAACCTATTCGACCCTATATATACTGCCTAAACATAAACGGTACCCCCGCCCTGTTTGTGTTACCAAAGGCAGTACCTGCATGCAAAAAACACTTATCCTTTTAAAAATACATATGCAGAAGAAATTGCAGTTCTTAGAGTGCTTGTCCAACCTTCTGCTCCACATACATGTACTGCCTAAACTTAAACGGTACAGAGGTCCGCCTTATTAATGTTCATGCACTATATTTCAAATATATAAAAAGGCCTTATTTTAATGCAGGAGAAATCAGATCCTACCTACATTACTGCCTAAACTTAAACTATAGCAGTCGACCACCCCGCCCTACACTTATGTTAAGGCAGTACTTGGAACTTAAATACAGGCGATGTGACTTGTTGTTAGGACTCTATTCGACCCTATACGGCCTAAACCTAAACCCACGCACCCTGTTTGTGTGAGGGCAATACCTGCATGCAAAAAAACGTATACTTTACTGAATATGCAGGAGAAATTGCGATGTGGCTTTATAGTTATTAGCAGTGCTTGTCCAACCTATTCAATCCTATATATACTGGCTCTACATACTCACTAAACTTAAACGTTACAGCGGCGCCTTGTTAATGTTAATGCCCTATATACTTGCAAAAAATAAAATAAAAAAAGCAAAGGCCTTATTTTAACGTGGGAGAAATCAGGCGTGGCTTTTGTGGTAAGCAGTGCTTATCCATGATCCAATTAACCTACATTACTGCCAAAACTTAAACGGTAGCGGTCGACCACCCCCGCCCTATTTATGTTAAGGCAGTACTTGGAAATATCACTTATACTTTAATGCAGGCTGTGTATTTTGTTGTTAGGAGTGCTTATCCAACCTATAGTCTACCCTATATTGCCGATAGATCAAAACGGTGCCCCCGCCCTGTTTACGTTAAGGCAGTACCTGAAAAAAAGCACTTAGAGGAATTGCCCTGTGGCTATATCTATAGTTCTTATAAGTGCTAGCTCGTACATGTCCAATTAACCTATACGAACTGCTCTACTGACTGCCTAAACTTAAACGGTGCGGCGGTCGACAACCCCCGTGCCTTGTTTATGCTAAGGCACAATACTTGCCAACAACAACAAAAAAAAAAGTAATTGTGGAAAAATTGCGCTGTGGCTTTTGTTGTAAGCAGTGCTTATCCATGATCCAACCTATATTACTGCCTATATATAACTAAAACGGTTGCGGTCGACCAGCCCCCACCCTTTAGCTGTTTATATTAAGGCAGCACTGCTAATAATGCTTACTTTAATGCAGGCTATGGTGGAATACTTTAATGCAGGAGTAATTACCCTGTGGCTATATCGATAGTGCTTGTCCAATTATAACCTATTCGATCCTATATATACTGCTCTATTTACATGCCTAAACTTAAACAGTATACAGCGGTCGACAACCCCCCGCGCCCTGTTTATGTTAAGGTACAATACTTGCAACAACCAAAAACAAAGGCCTGTTTCATTAGGGAGAAATTGCGCTTTGGCTTACGTTTAAGCAGTGCTTATTGATCCAACCTATTTTACTGCATAAACTAAAATGGTTGCGGTCGACCAGCCCCACCCTAGCTGTTTATATTAGGGCAGTACTGCAAATAAATCTTTAATGCAGATGATGTGACTTTCGTTGTTAGGAGTGCCTATTCAACCTATTAGACCCTCTACTGCCTAAACCTAAACGGTCCCCCCGCCCTGTTTATGTTAAGGCACTATACTTTAAACAACAAAACAAAAAAGGCCTTGTTTTATTGTGGGAGAAATTGCGCTGTGTATACTCCTGCATTAAAGGAAGTGTTTTATGTGTTTTGTTTCAGATACTGCATGCCATTACACAAACAGGGCGGGGGCACCGTTTAGGTTTAGGCAGTCCAGGGTCGAATAGGTTGAATAAGCAATCCTAACAATGAAAGCCACATCGCCTGCATTGAAGTAAGTATTATTAGCAGTGCTGCCTTAATATAAACAGCTAGGGTGGGGCTGGTCGACCGCAACCGTTCAACCGTTTTAGTTTATATATAGGTTGGATCATGGATAAGCACTAAAAGCCACAGCGCAATTTCTCACACAATAAAACAAGGCTTTGTTTTTTGTCGTTGCAAGTATAATACCTTAACGTAAACAGGGCGCAGGGGTTTTCGACCGCTGTACCGTTTAAGTTTAGGCAGTAGGTAGAGCAGTATAGGATCGAATAGGTTAATTGGACAAGCACTCATAAGAACTATAGATATAGCCTCAGGGCAATTACTCCTGCATTAAAGTAAGTTTTTTTTTTTCAGATACTGCCTTAACATAAACAGGGTGGGGGCACCTTTTAGGTTTAGGCAGTACAGGGTCGAATAGGTTCAATAAGCACTCCTAAAAACAAAAACCACATCGCCTGCATTAAAGTATCATTTGCAGTACTGCATTAATATAATCAGCTAGTGGTCGACCGCAACCGTTTTATAGTTTAAATATATATATAGGCAGTAATAAAGGTTGGATCACTGCTTATAATAAAAGCCACAGCGCAATTTCTCCAACAATAAAACAAGGCCTTTGTTTTTTGTTGTTGCAAGTATAGTGCCTTAACATAAACAGGGCGCGGGGGTTTTCGGCTGTGTACCGTTTAAGTTTAGGCAGTAAGGAGAGCACCCAGACTTGGTTGATCTCTTTGTGATATAAGAGATAGCTAACCACGGTAGCGTTAATAAATCTGGAACGGGTAGCCATTGAGTACGAGAGTTCCAAGCTATATATCCTACATATACAAGTATATGGTTAATGAATACGTTAAATGTGGTTAATCATTAATTATTCATAGGCGGCCGTACGGCCGTGCCTTAACTTAAACGCTGCCTTAACTATACACAGGGGCGTTAAATTAGGCAATGAATAAATTTAACCTCCTATTCTTATTGCGAACACGTGTTCTCAATAACTTTTTTACCGTACGAATGAAAAGAAGGCAGGTTTTTCGAACGAACATGGAATCAATATCGCTAAAGTCAGTTTGCGGAGAAAAATGTAACAGAGTTCAAATCATTTTCAGAATCAGCCTTTCAGGCCGATTTTTCCATTCCACAGCTGCTGGAAAACAAGTAGCTATACTCGTCGATGTGATTCGTGTGGAGTTACCAGATGTATAACGGGTCACAAACATTCGCACAATAACTGTCAGACCTACATGTAAGGAGAACAAGACCAAGAGGGCCAAATAGAAGAAAAGAATTAAGGGGGTGAAGGTCAGGAGCCAAAAGCTGCCTCGTACTAACTATTCTCAAGGTGATGCCCATGTTCGATTGACCGAAGCTGTCAAATGTGCTGAGGAATTGAAGACACTGAGGATGAATGGTGAGGCTGCACCTCAGGAGTGGGGAGGAGTAAGGCCATCTCAGAAATGCATTGCCATGAAGCATAAGGTGGCTAGGTCTGTGCTTACCAAGACACTACTGGGGAAGAGGAATCTGGATACTCATCAGGGCCGCCAATGTGTTCTAGGGAAGGATGTTGAGCATAAAATTGTGCAATATGCTACCGACATGGATGACCATGGCTATGGCCTCAATATGAAGAACATGATGTGGTTAAACCAGCGGGTGGCTGCTGCCTATGGAATGCAGGGGTTCAATGCCACATACAGATGGTTGGAAGGCCTTTTCCGCCGTTATCCAGAGCTTGCCAAAAGGAGGTCTCAAGCCTTCCAGCGGCTAAGGGCTGGAGGGATGAATGCTACCCAGATCAGTGAGTATTTTACCATACTTCAGAAGGCAATTGATGAATGCTTGACTGCAGATGACCTAATGGAGTTGGATCCAAACCTCATTTCCAACCTGGATGAGACCAATATCACACAGAACATTCATGGAAGTTTGATCATATCTTAAAGGGATGTCAAAAAAGTGAGAGTCTGGAAAGAGTCGCTGTACTGATATCAGTCAATGTGATCAGTGCTGGTGATTACATCTATGACAGCTTCCTCCTAATGGAGGGGCAGGAGGTGGATAAGAAACAAATTTTAAGACATCCTGGTGGGAGGGAAGATCTGAAATGCCTGAAGGAAGGAACTGGGTGGGCCATGACTCCATGTGGGTACATGAATGATGAGACATGGGATGAGATGGTGATGCCATGGATCATAAACCAGGTAGGTCTAACTGTCTATCACATGGAGCAATGTAATTGAGTCATACCATAATCAATCGGATCAATTTATTCAAATTTATCATCCCTATGTTATTGCCAATATTAATGCCTTCCCATACATCCAGTGCCCTCCAGCCTTTGGATGTGGCAGTTTTCAAGGACCTGACTGTACCAGTTGGTCATGCCAGGAGAAGCCATGAGCAAATATGATCTGTGTAAGTGGTCCCAGGTCATATATGGGAGAAGATTATGGAGGGAAATGAGTTGGCGAGGCAGGGTATGAAGAAGAGTGGTTTATATCCTTTTGTTATGACTGAATTGACCACGCATGCGCACGATGGTCCATGTTGCGTCATATATGTTGGGTATTTAATTGGTATGCTGAAATGATGATCAGATTTTGTCAGTAACGAGAGTGATATAAATTGCGAGTCGTTACACTTGGCGTAGTCGTCATGTCGGAACCTAGCGCAAAGGAGGAGGAGATGGAGATAGATGGAACGGGTACCACTGCTGTAAAGATGAAGAGTTATGGCCGGCCGCTGGTTTCGCCAGACGCGTTTTCTGGGGCGACGAGTTGGACAGACTGGATAGAACATTTTGAGGCAGTGGCGGTGTTAAACGACTGGGACGATGCGGCTAAGCTCCGTTGGTTGCCTGTCCGACTGTCAGGCAAAGCTCAAACGGCGTGGAAAAGGCTAAGTCCTGAGGTGAAAGCAGACTACGAGGCGGCGAGGGAAGCTCTGGAGAAACGCTTTGAGCCTGAGAGTAAGCGTTCATTGTATTTTGTCGAGTTTCAGGCGAGGGGACGCAAAAAGGAGGAGACCTGGAGAGACTTCGCGGACGACTTGCGGGTCCTGGCAGATAAGGCGCTCCCTGAAATTGAGGATAAAGCAAAGGAATTGCTCACTATCGAGCGTTTTCTCGGTGAGCTTACTAATCCCCAGGTTGCCTTTGCAGTTCGACAGAGGCAGCCTAAGACTTTAGATGATGCTGTGGCCTGCACGCTGGAGACCGAGTCCTACCTCTTTCGGGGAACAAAGGACACTCGAGTGTCTGCCGTCACGGTGGTACCGAATCCTGGGTCTGCGTCGCCTGCAGCAGCCCCTGAACAGGAAACTCTCCTGCGACTCCTCCAGTCGCTGTCTGTGCGGATGGAGAAGATGGAAAAGACAATGGAACGCGGCTCGCAACCCTCACGGCAACGAACTCGAGGAGACGAAGCAAGTGTACCACCGACATGTTTTAAGTGCGGTCAGGTGGGTCACTATGCCAGGGGTTGTGCAGCTAAGGGTGGCCGTAAGCAACAGGAAAAATAGCAGCCCTCAGCACTAAGAACCAGGTGTGCGAGGGCGTAAATACAATGGTTCAATTGGATAGTACAAGTACATGTAGTTTTAGTCTATCTGTAAATCCAGCTTGTTCACACTTTGTATCAGCCAGTGTGATGGAAACCCAGCAGAAGTTCATGGTAGACACTGGGGCAGCAGTTAGTCTCTTGAGTAGTAAAGTCTGGAGTGCATTAGGTGGTGAAAAGATGTTGCAGCTGTCCCCGTGGGGTGGAAAACAGATTGTTGGTGTGGTTGGCAGTCCTTTAACGGTGCTGGGAGTGTGTACACTAGATTTGAGATTCACAGACCTTGTAATCCAAGCTGATTTTGTGGTAGTTGACTGTCTTGCAGTTGAGTCCATCATTGGTCTCGATTTTCTTGAGAGGCAGGGCTGTGTGGTTGACTTACCTAACAAGTTTCTCCAGGTCAGGGGTCTGTCAGTTCCTTTGGTGCATGCCCAGGACACTGACGGCTCTCAGCAGATTCCAGCAGATGTGGCCGTGGTAGAGACACTATCGATTCCTCCATTCAGTGAAATCCAGACTATGGCATCATGCAATCCAGTGATCGACCACAGGACTTGGCTGATAGAAGGCTCACGGGCTGACCTTCCGATTCTGATTGCTGGAGCATTGGTCACCTCAACACCTACAAGTCAAGGAGGTTATGTGCCCATTCTTATTGTCAACCCTTTACCCACAGATGTCACCATATACAAGGGTACGCGGGTGGCAAAGGCAAGTCCAATTGAAAGCATGATGGTAGCCCCAGTTGGTGAAGTGCCCAGCAGCAGTTCAAATGTCCCTCATGTGTCACCCCAGAAACATATCATGCTGCAGGAAATGGTAGAAAGATGTGCCAGTGACCTCACCACAAACGAGAAGGAGGAGCTCTACAAGTTGCTGTTGGAATATGCGGATGTTTTTGCGGAGTCGAGTGCTGAGCTGGGTCGTACAAACCTAATCAAACACTCTATTGACACAGGTAATGAACACCCTATTCGACAACCATGTAGACGAGTGCCACCAGCAAGGAGGGAGCAGGCTCGAGGGCTTATCAAGGACATGCTCCAGAAAAACATCATTCAACCCTCATCTAGTCCGTGGGCTTCACCTGTAGTTCTGGTTGGAAAAAAAGACGGCTCCTTGAGATTTTGTGTAGACTATCGCAAACTAAATGCTATCACCCGCAAGGATGCATATCCTCTTCCCAGGGTGGATGATTCATTGGAGGCTCTGAGTGGTTCCAGATGGTTTTCCACCTTGGACTTACTGAGTGGGTATTGGCAGGTAGAAATTGACGAAAAGGACCGACCCAAGACAGCATTCACAACAGGAGATGGACTATTTGAATTCAGAGTGATGCCTTTTGGATTATGCAATGCTCCAGCAGTTTTTCAGAGATTGATGGACCTCGTGCTGTCAGGGATTCGTTGGGAGCACTGCCTCGTCTACATAGATGACATAGTCATTATGGGAAAAACATTCAAGAATCACCTGCAGAACTTAAGAGTAGTGCTGGAAAAGTTGAGGGGTGCAGGTCTCCGACTTAAACCAGCAAAGTTTTCCTTATTTCGTGAGAAAGTCAGCTTTCTGGGGCATGTCATCACGAGGCAGGGTATTAGTACCGACCCTGATAAAATCGACATTGTGAAGAAGTGGAGTGTTCCGACTTCAGCAAGAGAAGTGCAACAGTTCCTGGGACTCGTTGGATACTACCGTCGTTACATTCAAGACTTCTCCATGATCGCGACGCCCCTCTACCGGCTGACTGAGCGTGGCCGAGCGTTCGAATGGACCAGCGAATGTGATGCTGCATTCCAGGAGTTGAAGCAGAGGCTGATATCGGCACCAGTTCTCATCTTCCCTAATTTTGAAAAACCTTTTCTCCTTGACACTGATGGCAGCGAGACGGGGGTTGGAGCGGTTCTGTCGCAGCTGAGTGATGATGGTCAGGAGTGCGTGGTGGCTTACGGGAGCCGTACACTCAGTAAAGCCGAGCGAAAGTACAATGTCACAAGGAAGGAATTGCTGGCTGTAGTCACCTTTGTGAAGCATTTCCGTCCTTATCTTCTAGGGCGGCACTTCGTCCTTCGCACTGACCACAGCGCGCTGCAATGGATATACAGTACGAAAGAGCCTGAAGGACAGCTGGCGCGGTGGTTGGAGCAACTTCAGGAATATGATTTCGAAGTGGTCCACCGAAAAGGGCGCAACCATTTAAATGCAGATGCACTTTCTCGAGTGCGTGGGCCGACAGAAAACGATTCGGGAGGTGTGTTTGCAGTTGTGCCAGTAAAGAGCAACCTTCAGCTGCTTCAGCAGCGAGATGAGGACATTGCACCCATTATCCAGGCTATTTCTTCCGGGAAGACCCTAAGTTCTAAGGACGCTGAGGGAAAAAGCAGGGAATTCAACCAATTCATTCGGCAATGGGACCAGCTAGTGTTGGAAAATGGGATTCTCTACAGACGGTATGAAGGCAGTGACGGGGATACTTTCCTTCAGCTGGTGGCTCCCAGGGAGATAAGAGAGGAAATTGTGCAACAGTTGCATGAAGGCGCCTTTGGGGCCCATCTGGGTGAAAATAAAACTCTGTACCGGTTGAAGGAGAGATTCTACTGGCCTGGGCACTCGGATGACGTTAGAAAGTGGTGTAAAACTTGTGCTACCTGTGCAGCTAGGAAGAACCCGAGTAAGAGAGGCAAGGCCCCACTTCAGAATGTAGTTGCAGGGTATCCGATGCAGATCGTAGCTGTGGACATTGTTGGGCCTATCTCGCCATCAACGACAGGGAATGCGTATATATTGGTGGCTTCAGACTATTTCACGAAATGGGTTGAGGCTTACGCCATTCCGAACCAAGAGGCAATTACAGTGGCAACGAAGCTGGTGGATGAATTTTTCTGTCGCTTCTCTGTACCCGAACAACTGCATTCTGACCAAGGCCGGCAATTTGAGTCGGGAGTCTTACAGGAGGTCTGTCGTCTGCTCAAGATCTACAAAAGCCGCACGACACCTTACCACCCACAATCTGACGGCCTTGTAGAACGTTTTAACAGGACCCTAATCAGCATGCTGGCTACCACTGTGCATGACAACCCAACAGACTGGGAGTCGCATCTCAAAAAGGTCTGTATGGCGTACAACACGAGTGTCCATTCCTCCACTGGATTCTCACCGTTCTACCTGATGTTCGGACGGCAGGCCAAGCTACCTCTAGACATCGTATATGGCTCCGCTCCTACCAAGGCCGAGTTGCACCACCAGTATGCGAGGAAATTGAAGCAAACCTTGGAACGTGCGTACAGTACTGCCCGCGAACATGTAGGCACAGCAGTTGAAAGAGCAAAAGAAACATACAATGGTAAGGTTCATGGGGATTCGTTTGAGGCAGGTGATCTGGTTTGGTTAAACAATCCAGTAGTACCAAGAGGAGTACCAAGGAAACTGCATTGCCCTTGGAGTGGCCCGTTTAAAGTGGTAAAGAGGATATCGTCTGCAGTTTACAGAATTCAGGACCAGCGTACCTCGAGGTCTCGTCGTCGATTTGTCGTTCACTTTGATCGCTTAAAGCGCTGTCCTCTGGATATGCGGGTGGAGACTGCACTACCTTCGGGTTCGACACCTCATCCGTTAGTCGGTCAACAAACTGGTCCTGAACGGGCGTTGCCACCTGGTACGAACTTGCAGTTTTTTGAGGATGATGAACCTGAAGAGACGGAAATGGACAGATCGCGTGCACGTGATCAAAGGACTGAACAAAATCTAACAGAACCAGGAAGTAACTGTGACCAGTCCAGACATTGTGGGTCAAGAAATGGAAGTCTCGCCGCAGAACGATGATCGTAACGTTGCCGAGCAAAGTGAAGAGACTACAACCAATGAGCAGTCTTCACGGTACCCTAAGCGGATTCGACATCCCCCAGACTTCTATGGTGCACATTGCCACTACTGGTGAACCTACTCTTTTCAAAAAGGGGGAAAGTGTTATGACTGAATTGACCACGCATGCGCACGATGGTCCATGTTGCGTCATATATGTTGGGTATTTAATTGGTATGCTGAAATGATGATCAGATTTTGTCAGGAACGAGAGTGATATAAATTGCGAGTCGTTACACTTTTAATTCTAAGTGGGTGGTGGAGAACAAGGACAAGCTTACCATTTCTGAGTCCTTCACTTGTACAGAAGACGATCTGGCAGTTCTTGCTGTGGCTGAAGAGTATGACATCCAGTCAGAAACGGTAGCACGGGATATCATCACTGTGAGGGGCATGTTATCATCGCCTTGCCTGCAAGAATCCATTATCACCATCATTGACTCGGCTGATATTGAGCAGACTGTCACTGCTGATGATGTCAAAGACTTGCTGCATAGGGTGGAGAGGTATGAAGTATCATTGGACTTACCAGAGGATGCAATCCAAATTGCCAAGCCATGGTGGCAAGAGAAGATTGAAGAATGGCTTGAGAGGGCTGGCTGTGGTGATGATGCAGTTGATGGTGCAGGTGACGATTGCCATTCACAAGGCACAAGGAGGAAGAAGGCTCATGGACTAAAGATCCAAAAGGCCACTGGAGAGAGATTAAGTGCCCCACGGGATTTTACAGCACTCTCAAGATTGGCCATGTTGGCAGAGCAATTGGATAAAGAAAGGGAGGCAGAACAGGAGAAGAAGGCCAAACAACTCGAAAAGAAGGAAGAGAAGAAGAGAAAGAGAGAGGAAGAAGCTGCCATAAAGGCAAGGCAAAGATGTTAGAAGAGCTGCACATGGTTATCACCCATCTAGAGTCCCTGGGCTTTTTACCTGCCAGTTTCAACTTAGCTACCAGCATTATTACAAAGAGCATCTTGAGTCAGTTCCATTGAAGCCCAAAAGTTAAATAAGCAAGAGTGGAAGTCATATGTCACTAGGAAGCACTCAAAACATTGCCTCTCCCCCCCCCCCCCCCTCTCCCTCACATCACACCAATATTTCGAACATGCACCTTTTTACAACCCATCTATTGATATTATGAAAGGTTAATTGTGCTTGGTGTGTGCTTGTGTGTGTGTGCTCACATCTAGCATCAGCAGTTACATATAGGTATTGATCATCGGTTGAGCTAGTGGGCAAAACAAACATTTCATCAATAAAGTAAGTCTAACAGTAACTTTAAGCCCTTCATTGATGCTATCTAGACCGTTGGTTCTTATTACGTCACACACACCCAACCCCCCTGTACCCTAAGGGGTCCATCATCGGCCAATGATACCAGATGAAGACTAACAAATAGTCTACGATGAATTTGGAAAAGGGTTTCAAAGAAATAATAACAAAATTTGGTGCGTGAAGAGAGCTGTGATTTGTGAAAGTAAACGTGGTTCTTTAACGGATTTTAACCCTTAAAGAAAAACATTCTCTAACGGGAAAGTTGGTGGGATATAGGAATTTGAGGCAATGGTGGTGTAAAAAGGAAGGGAACAAGGTTTTGGGAAAAGGAAAATGTGCAAAAATCCTATATTGTGCACATCTTTTACATGCATTTACACGTGCTAAATATAGGATTTTTGTATCATTTACCTTTTCCAAAACCTTGTTCCCTTCCTTTTTACACCACCATAGCCTCCAATTCCTATATCCCACCAACTTTCTCGTTATAGAATATTTTTCTTTTTTACAAAGTTAATTTCACCAGAAGCATGCATCTTCTATACATGCTTGCGAACACAATGGTTTCGTGATGTTTCGCATTTGAGTAGCCAGTTGAAAAGCTAGTTATATGAGGTACGTCAGCCTATACGTGCACTTCAGTGTTCCTCTGCGTAAAATAACACAGGGGGAAAAAGCGTCGAATCATTTTGAAATCATTGCGTGATTGAACAGAAAATCACACGAGAATCAATAGAACCGTGCGATTATTGTGTGATTTTCTGTTCAATCACGCTATGATTTCAAAATGATTCTACGCTTTTTTTTCCCCTGTGTAATGCATGAACGGAAATCTTTGTTATAATGCTTGAAATAAACAAGGTATAATACATACACCTGCCGGCCTGGCCTATACAATGCAAGTAGTGTGCTGTCACGTAACAATTGGTCCCCCCAAAAACAGTCCCCCCGGACCAAATATTTCAGAAAAAAAATGGTCCGGGGGGACCAATATTTTCTGAAAAAATCAGTCCCCCTTTGAAAAATTTGGTCCCCCCCTTTTTTCCTGCTGAAATAAAAGGTACCACCAGGTACAATTTTCGCAACCAAAATCGTACCACCCGCGGTACAATTTGGTTGCGAAAAGTGCACCGCCCTTGCCAAAAGTGTACCAGGTAGTGAGAAAGGGCCGTTGGCTATTTAGGATGAGTACCATGACGCAGTTAATCGATTTGTTGCATGCCAAGTATAACTGCATGAGTGACCGTTTCCACTGACATTCGGTGTGTTGATTTGTTGTGCAAAGTTATTAAACATATGTTAATCAAATCTTGCAAAAAAGTGATTGAGACACGAATAATTCATTTATTAATATATATATAGCTAATCCTATATCACATTCGCCTAACAGGTTCATAGTGGTCCCATGTATTGACCAGATAAACAGCTTCTTTGGAATGCGCATGCACAACATTGCTGTCTTCACATAATGTGTAGCCACTTGTAAGAATGTCCAGATTGACAAAACACCATTATAGGTGTCCGCAACATATTGGACACTGCATAAATTTCAACTTCCGTAGCCCAGACAGATGAACTGTGCATGTCTGCATGTTGTTGCTAGATACTCGTCCATTGTTTCATGAGCATTAAGGTAGCATGACAAATTTTCAGCATTGTGCTGCATGTATGATGTTGCAAAAGCTCTGAGTTCTAAGTGTTCATCTTGGGAGCCAGTTATAACAAATGCCAAAGCTCTAAAAGAGCAGTTACCATCTCCTTGAATTCTTACTGTTGCAGCAGGCTGGTGGGAAATGCTATATTCTTTAGGTTGAAGAATGTGAGTAATATTCCTTCTAATAAACGTCATGCCAAGCCTTTGGCATAGACTTCTTTGCCACTCATCACATGGTGGCAAGTATGTGAAAGGATGTCTTTGGACCATCTTCAGCAATTTCCTCTATCATGCACATCATCTGGGTGTTTTGAAGTTTGATCTTCACTTTCCACAATTTTCTTCAAGCTAAATTCATCTTTGCTAGAGAACAATCTTCGTTTAGCACACACCCACTGGCAAAATGAATCAAGCTGTGCTGAAGACATTAGATAGTATACGCTTCCCAATACATGGAGTGGCTTCAGAGTTCCCCCACCACCTGCTGTACACCAAACATCAATTTACTCTACTGCTTTGACAATGCTGTATGCTCTGTCCACATAGGAGTATACTTTCTTCTTAAATCGTAAGTGAGGATTTATGTGATTTCATCACATAAATCCTCACTTACGATTACAAAGTCACCTCCACATACTTCTCGCAGCTGTACTCCACCAAAGCATGTTCTGTATTCTATCCATAATGCCACTGTAGTGTCCTTGCTAAGAGCAAATTCACCATCCTTTAGCTTTAAATCTGGTAATATCTCCTAAAATGAACGTTAATATATATGTATAAAGAATGCATGCATTTCACTTACATCGAATGCTTCATCATCCTCCTTAGCTGCATAGTGAAACTCACTTGTACCAGTTCTCCACAATCGAAGAAGATGTGATGAATTCAACTGCTCCCATTCACAAGAACAATTGCGCTTGACCACATCAATCACTTCACGTTCCAATTCAACAGAGGCTCTTGCACTATCACTTCGCGATTCTGAAATGAACGGCTTGATGTGGCTCGCAATTGCTCGCATGCACTGTGTTTGAATCGGCATCAGACAGCATGCAGGTACCACGGCCAAGACGCTTAACAGTGGCGGATCCAGGGGGGCGGGGGTATACCCCCTCCCGCCAAGTAAGAAAATAAATATTCATAGCTACAAGGGGCGGTGTCTTATGTCGCGCTGATGATATAAATACAACGAAAACGCGCCGAAGTAACATGATAACAGTAAAAAGCGGCTGGGGCGAAGCCCCAGACCCCGGTACATCTTCCTCTCTTACGCGCAATATTTCGTAGCCACGCCCAAACCATGATTATTAACGCCCCTCCCCTTTGCCCCCCCTCGCAAAAAAATTCTGGATCCACCCCTGCTTAACAATTGTGTATGGTCCTTTCCATCTAATCAGCAGCTTTTCTCCCTTATAGTTTTCTTTCGTTTAAAGTCATCGCCATAGTCATCCAAACAATACGAGCATGAACGTGCACTGAATCGTACATCTACAACCAAAAGGCCTATGCATATAGTATCGTAATCCGATCGCCGCTGATCACTTCACAAAAACACGTGTTTAAATGGGGGGGGGGGGGGGGGGGGACCAAAATACGCATGCGCGGACCAAATATTTCAGACAAAATTAGTCCGGGGGGACCGATTATTTCATAAAAATTGGTCCGGGGGGACCAATTTTTGGGGGGGACCAAAATTTTCGTGACAGTGCATATGTCTAGAAACTGTGGCTAAATCTACTTGTCTCTACCGTTCTAAACAGCATTTTCAATTTCATGCATCAACCCGAGCATGAGCTGTAGAGAAGCCTGTTGCGGGTATTAGGCATCGCACTACTAGGAGTTAACATGTTACTCGTTGCCCTGTAAGGGAGCAATATATAAATATGTTTCACGCGGACGGACAATCAACTAACTTTCCAATCAAATAACTTTTCATAACGGCTGGACTTACAGTCGAAGCAGACGAGCCCAGAAGGATTGCAATGACTCCGCTCTGCAGTGGACGTGGGTATGGGGTTAAATGGTAACAAAAACAAACGCACGTACCACGTGAGGCGCAGCCATAGAAGTTCCTACAGAACGAGCGGCAGAATGTTTATTACGAAACGCATGCATGCCTATATGTACCTGTCATTGACACAGAACCGCCTGTCTTTGAAACAGAGACAATGTCCACTCCCTTTGTTGGAAATAAGTAAAGCATAAAGATTATACTTCGTTGCCTAAATGCATTAAGTTTGTATTTGATCAATCAACGTTAAGGCATGCATGCACACTCACAGGGGCAAAGATAGAGACACAAGCGCCGTAGTTGGAGTACACGTACGTCATATCGTCTCGATCGCTGGCCGCCACCGTGATGCTGTATTGTGCCCAACCACACAGACAGACACACAACAATACGCATATCACGTCATGGTTGCATATACTGCTCGAGCAGAAAATATTGATGTAATGAATCTGCTTACCCGTCCGGGGCATACGCAGGAGACTCGGAACACGCATCTACCGCATGATTTCCAGCTGAAGACACCACGTGTATGCCCTATTAAGTTATAATAAAGCAAGATAATTATAACAGTTTACTTTTTATTTTCATTTTCAGGCTTACATTCTTAACAGCAGCGGCAACAGCATCAGCAATGGACTGGATTGCACTTGAGAAGTATAGTGACATGCTATATTTGGAGCACACACGTTGCATGTAACAAATACTCTTTCGCATATTATAATGTGAATACTTTATCACATTCTTCTTTTGTCTGTATTGCTGTACAAAATTGATACCAGACAAGAGTGCACTGAAGCCATGGTGGAATATAGAGATGAAATATGCAATACGGAAAATGCAATATAATGTCAGCAACATCTCTGTTGGCGTTGATTAGTTTATGGTATGCACAAGTGTTCTTTTCACTTACTCTACAGTAATTTGGTCTTTAGCGTCAATCACTCGAACGTCCACAGCGAAGGCTTTCTTAGCGACTCCATAAGGGGTTGACATTATCGTGCCTGAGGAAGACAGAGACAATGTCGGACACTGTATGATATGGTAGCCTATCGTAGTTTGATTTGTGCGTATACCTGCCACGTGAGTCCCGTGTCCTGAAGGGTCATTTCTAAGAGCTGGAGTGTCAACAAAGTCTGCTCCCTACATAGAATTCATTGACATAATCGCGGGTCAAGAATCAGCATTGTTCAAAAATTGTACAGTGTAGTTCGCACCAATTGAAACAATGCATGCTGCATCCAGAAGTTTTTGCTCCTACACCTAACCAGTCCAACGATTGCACGCATGAAAAAGTAATGATCTCTTGTGCATGTATTATAGAACTATATTACTTCTGCATATTTAACGTGATGTAATTTGTGCAGACTTTGTTAAATGAGGTTATACAAAGATGCTGCATGCTAACATGCACATAATAGCTAACTTACAAAGTACACTCTACCACCAAAGGCAGGAAGGGTGGCCCTTATACCACTGTGTAAGAGGAGAATCAAATAGGATAGTAAATTCGATTCGCAATAATGCGCGAGCTCTTGTTCCACCTACGTGTCAAGGACGAATACATGCACACCTTCGCCTCCTGTAGCTGAGGCGTAATGAGAACCTATAAACCTTATGCAACTCATTGATGGCATCGTCGGCCTACCATCATAGATGTATCCTGTCGGAAGAGGTAATTGTCTTACTGTAATTCGCTTCAGCCCCTGCTTGCGAGAATGAAATATAAAGGATGGTTCTAACATGTTTCACTGAAGCGTTATACAAAGCGTTATAGCATTTAATAAGCCACTTAGACAGCACATAAATAATTTCAACAACGTACCCATAAATCTGTATCAAGTCCGGTACATGTTGAAGAATGCACGGTGTCAGTGCTCTCTTCAAAGTGGGAGTCATTCAACTGTTGCCCTTTTTCAAGATTCAGTTGGAACCTTAGATTCCGTTCAACGTATTTCACGCTCTTAAACGAGCGCACGTGATCTAGCAGCCTGCATATTTAAGCGTATGCACATATACACGCGTTTCATAGCTGACGCTGATTTTAGCTATCGCCAACACAATCTCCACTCACTCGTCGCTCATCTTCGCAAAGTAGGCCCTCATGCCACCTGCAAGGTATGGTCTCACGAACGGTCGTTCATCCTTGGATAACTCAACTCCCATGGCCTGTGCCTCAAGCATGACCTTGTTGGTCACATACGTGATATGAGCTCGCGCTGTGGGCCGGGAAGAATTTAACACAACAAAAGAAAAAAAAATTACGTGCCTTCGTCCTCTGAAAGATGATCTTTCAACCGGACAATGTACTCTCCTTCCAGTGCATTTGTGGCGACTTCACTCAGTAAAGGTGCTGGAGATTAAGTGACACCATGGTATCCAAGAACACATGAAGCAGGTGGCGCATACCCAGCTTAGAGCAATAGCCACCAGCGACGACCAGAAGTAGACCAACAAATGCTGCTCGCCTCATTTTGAGAGTTGCTTGATTCTCATCTCTATCAGCTGCAAAATTATGTCATTTATATAGGGACTCGATCCCGTAGCGTAGTTTCAATGGTTTCGACCGTGCGGCCAATTGATGTTTGAAAGCTGCATGCCAATCACACCTCATGTTCTTCTTGACCCTTTGAACAATTACAATATGCAATTTGAGGTTAATCCTTGGCTTCTATTTGTACATTACTCTTACCAGAATAGGTATACCGAGACCTGGACTGGAGTAATAATAGTCTTCTTCGTTGCACAGGAATGGGATTATGCATCAACGAAACCGGTGGGGAGGCAGAGAAGCTTTCTTAAGCGGAGCATCCTGAACTTATATAAGGGCCTCGTTTCGATGTAGAATGAGTATGGAGGAGGTGTGAGCATATAGTTTAGCGTAGCTGTAGAGCTCTATACGTGTTTTTGTGTGTGCGCATTCAAGTGGTGTTCGCCAATGTGTGTAAAGATTAAAGGTGGGAGTAGGAATGACTCAAAATGGCATGAACATTAGCTCTGATTAGTGAGTGACTGAGGCGACCAAAGAGGTCAGTCAATGCCATAGAGTTAGAGGTATTCCCACGAATGGTTAAACTAGTGGCTACTTGTGAGAAGGCCTTAAAAGCCTCTAGACACCATGCACCATAACACTCTCCCGCCAGTGGAATACATTTCCAACTTAGTTCAGCACATTTAGAGTCATTTTGAGTGTGCTTTCTGAGCTCAGCTGCTCTTGCAACAGCACCTGAGTACATGCCCGCTTCCGTAATGGCACGCTTATTTGCGTGTGTGTCAGGTGTGTGTGTGTGTGTGTGTGTGTGTGTGTGTGTGTGTGTGTGTGTGTGTGTGTGTGTGTGTGTGTGTGTGTGTGTGTGTGTGTGTGTGTGTGTGTGTGTGTGTGTGTGTGTGTGTGTGTGTGTTACATAAGCCGCGGACAGCTTCCAACAGAACTTTTTTTC
Source organism: Eunapius fragilis (assembly GCA_963681505.1). Classification (NCBI taxonomy): domain Eukaryota; kingdom Metazoa; phylum Porifera; class Demospongiae; order Spongillida; family Spongillidae; genus Eunapius; species Eunapius fragilis. The sequence goes on along the minus strand of OY811972.1, from coordinate 13,707,256 downwards.
TTTGCACCGGGTACATTCGGTAAGTATAGATTAACGCGAGAACGTTTATTCGTTCTCACCTCCTATTTAACCTTTGAAGTACAATTTTGTGCCCACAGCAACTAATCATGGAGTAAGAATTGCGAGGAAATCACAAAGGTGTCTTTGATCGTATCAGTGTGGCATCGTTGAATGGTGCACGTAAAGGCCGACATACACGGTCGACTTCATGCCGATTTATCGCCTGCAACTCATATGAATATGCGTAAAAACTCCGTAAAACTTTAGTTTACTGAATTTTCACCCGTATTCATTTGAGTTGCAGGCGATAAATCAGCAGGAAGTCGACCCGTGTATGCCGGCCTTTAAGGGCTTCAATGTTCCCATGCGCCAAACGTTACCCCAGGGAATACTACCGAAGCCTCATGTAGAGAAATACCAGTTATGCTAGTAAACACATCGAAGGAATGAAGCGCATCTTTGTGCTAATTCATCTACTAGCTGTCTGGTGCTAACAAAGTAGTGCGTCTCGTAACCACACCACACACGTTAAGGCAGCGGATGGATTACAGCCTTCAAACTATGATTCACTACATGCCGGCATACGGCTTACCACCGTGCCTGCGCATGTTTGAAAATGTATGAATTATAATTAAAAGGAGTCCGTCTTCCAGTTACGTTATCCTGCCTCCAAGGTATACTTGGTTGTTCAATTCAAAATTAGTAATCGACCTGTCGGTCACATCCCCGGGACACCAGGGACACACACCCACAAACCAGGGACATACGTAGACGCCAGGACACACCCACACACCTACACACCAGGGACATAGCCAAACACCAGGGATACACCCACACCCATACACACAAGGTACTCCTACATACCTACACACCAGGGACATACCTATACAAATTCATGGGTACACGTGTACAAACAAGGGACACACACAAAAACCATTGACACACCCACACACATGAAACACACCCACTCACATGGGACACACCCGCACAAATGGGATACACCCACACACCTACACACCAGACCTACATACCAACACACCAGGGACACACCTACACATCTGTGACACACTCACACACCAGGGACACACCTACAAACAGTTACAAACCTATACACCAGGGACACGCCTACACACCAGGGACACACCCACACACCTGCTCACCAGGGGCACACCTACACACCAGAGATACACCCACAGACCTACGTACCAACACACCAGGGACACACTACACACTCGCACACCTACACATCTGGGACACAACTACACACCAGGGGCACACCTACACGCTCAGGGACACACCTACCCATCAGACATTCACCTGAACAATGCGTATGTGAACTGTGTGTGTCTGTGTAGACTAAAATTGCGTGGTGCAGTATGATAATAGCTTGTGTAGCGTATGGATGGTGCATGCAATGAACATTGTGCGGTGTTAGATGTACAGTATTGAACAATGTAGACGTGTGTGCGTGTGAGATGTTTAGAACTTTTAAAATACCAAACCAGCACTTACATACATACCACTAATACTTTTCTGGAACTGCAAGAGTACTACATAGACATAGTGAGCCAGTCTGTCTCTAGTACTAGTCCCGCGCATGCGTATCGTGTTCGCAGAGGAATGCAAGTGGGTAAAACCGCGACATGGTCATATGGAATAAGTAATAGCAGGTGAAATTGTACAGCACATGAATAAATGTGACTAACACTGGCGTTGTTCTACTTCAAACGTACGTTCCTCGTTCCCAGTCCAGTACAAGTTCGATGTACGTCTGGCTAGCGAGACTAAAATGACCCCTCCTCGACCCAGTCCCGTTACATGTTTGATACCTTTTATAACCTACGGTTTCGTTCCTGCTATTCAATACGAACGCGCGTTAGCCTTTGTAGGTATATATTTATATTGTGCGGCTATTAGAGTTGGGATGGAGGTTGCAGTTACCATTGACAGGTGCATAAGAATAATTGCGAGGAAACCACAAAGTCTTTGATCTTATGTGGCATCATTGAATGGTGCACGTAAAGGACTTCAATGTTCCTATGCGCCAATCGTTGCCCCAGGAATACTACCGAAGTCTCATGTCTGGAGAAATACCAGCCACTGCAGGGTTGCCGCGGTTACATAGACTTCTATGGGCGGTTAGCGGTTAACCGCCCATAGAAGTAGTCGCGTCTCGTAACAACACCACACACGTTAAGGCAGCGGATGGATTACCGCCTGCAACCATTATCCTTTATACATGCATACTGCTTATCGCCATGCCTGCGCATGCTTGAAAATGATTAATAGGTGTCCCTGTTCCAGTTACTTTTTTCTGCCTCCTAGGTATACTAGGGTGTTCAATTCAAACTTGGTCCAGGGCAAGCCAGCTAGCTGCTTTCGACCTGTCTGTCACATCACCGCTTAGTCCCACAATTATTTTGGACGCGAATGTGACAACAGGAGCAGCTGTGCTCGGACCACTAAGCAAAGAAAGCACTGTTAAAATGATTCCAAATGTGTCGAACTGGCTTTGGTCTATTTACTATTGGTGCATGGTGGAATCATATGGAGCTTTGGAGGAATACCATGCAGTTATGCCAGTGAACACATAGAGGTGTAGTTATCATTTTTTTTTTGTTCCTTGTGTATTCCCTTTAACGTTATTGTAAAAAATTGAAGACTTTTATACAAATGATAACTATACCTATATACATCATAAGGATATATATATATACTACATGCATGTATGAGAAATGATGGCAACAACATGCATTAGCTCGCACAAGAGACACCCTTAGAGTTTAGTAAGAACCACCTTTGAGGAACAAGTGGTTAACGTAAAGCTAGCTGGGAAAAGGACTCCAAAGCCTCCTTTCCCCAGGCTTCGGTAGAATTTCATGCGGCAACGATAAGCGCATGGGAACATTGAAACCCTTTACGCGCACTACTCTACGATGCCACATATACGATTAAAGACGTTATGTGGTTTCTTACTCCACGGTTAGTTGCTGTGGGCACAAAAACTGTGCATTTCGTACTTCAAGCTAGGGTTATGAGAACGAAAATACACGTTATACACGTTCACGCGCGGGTTTATCTACACTTACCATTTACCCGATTCGAAAAAAAAGGAGTTCTGCTGGAACTAACAGTCCACAACGATGCCAATTCCGGCTTGCTGTTACCATTGTATCCTTTATAGAACACACAGGCATGCATATAGGAGGCAGGATAACGAAAGTAGCTGAAACATGCAGGCGTGGCGGCATGCATAATACTTGTAAGGAAGGAAACATTGTTGGAGGCTTAATTTACTCTGCACTGTCCAGTTCTTCCCGCCATTATGCATTGTAAGCATGTAACACAGGCTTAAGCCATAACGTTTAATTTGCAGGTGCATATCTTTGTCTAGAACTTTGGTAAACTGGGCTATACAATCCGCGCTGTATGCTCGGTATGTGCGTACATATAAATTTCATGGACCGGAGCAAATGTGCTCCAATAGCTCGCCTCGGTGATCATGGCACGGATGTCAGAATGAGAAGCTGGTCTGAAAAAGGCGGATTAATTTTTTTTCAAACTATCCGAATCCGATCCGCCTAAAGTTTTATTCGGAACAAAAACTTTTCGAATGAGAGAGCCTCCACTTAACTCTAACCGGCTCGACTGCCTGATTCTTTTAAATATTGTTATATATCTAGTGCCCGATACGCTTGCATGCATGGATGCTAATGAGCCCAGCCTATACCGACAGCACATGCCGGCATGACTACTGATTAAAGCAGTTTGCAATGCCCTGGAATTTAGGAATCTCTATAATGCGATTTGTCACGACCTTTGATCCAGTGTATTAAAATAGCTATAGTACCTAACTGCATCCCTGCATGTTGTTGATCGTGCGGGTTGTCATGCGGCTAATAATAGCATAGGTAGAAGAATACCTGGATTCGAAACGCATCACGCGATCCATTGAATTGTCAATTGTAGGCGGCGGACCCTTTGAAGCGAACTGTGTTTCGATTAACCCTTTTGAAGCGTACGCTTTTCCCCCAACTTTCACTGCTGTTCAACACAAAAATCGTTATCTTCGGCATTCTTCGTACTCCCACTTGTCTTATTTACCAGGTTAGTGACTATTGTTCATGCAATTCACTAAGCATACTCTACGTAGGTACTGTATCTGTCATTTCAGCCTCTTTGGAACATATATCTCAACTTAGAAAAGCTTCCAACCATTCATTTCTATAAGCAAAACATTGAATTATTCCCTCTGTGGAACGAACCTGTATCTGTTGCAAGGGGCTTCAGTGCATGTGTGTACAAGATTTCCGGCGTATTTCTTTGTGTTGCGCTATACTGATTACTAGAGTCACTTTGGACTGAATCCCGCGAAGCTGAATTAGCGATACTCCCGAAAGAGGCAACGGCATGCAGCTTCACCTGATAGTAAGGTAATGGCCTGTGTTGTGTGCCAATCCAGATTACACTATGTGAGTCATGATGCTCACGCCATCCGATGCTCACGCTGCTCTGGATGAATTGGCCTACTTGTCGATATTTGCAACGTAAAAGATGCCTCGAACGCTGAGAAAGCTAGGTAAGCAACTGATGTGAAAACAAAACGTGCCGTCATTTGGTTCAATATGCCTTTAGTTCTAATAACAGCGCATGCATGGCTATGGCAGTTCGAGCGCCAATCGGACAAGCTAGGCGGTAAGCGAAACGTGCTATCGCTAGATTCAACATGCATGTGCCTCTATTTAGGGATGGCTTCGATCTCGAACATGCTACATGTAGGTGAGCGTCTGTTTTTATAACCAAATGTGTTTTGCTTGTTTTTATGCTACTTGTCCTTAGGAGTTTATAAGCGCATTCACGGAAAATCTGTAAGTTAGCGTTGTTATTTTTATCTAGCCAGCTACTAGCTTCGAGAGCGTCATTGCTGTGTCACGTGCTACGACAGAAGTCAGTTCTCTTCCAATCTTGGTGTGTGCCTAATACTTTATGTGTAGGGATTGTTACGATTGTAACGCACGTCATCCCATGCAATACACTAGTTCAAGACAATCCTCATTGTGGCCATAGAAGCGCAACATGTTCATGCAGGTAAGAGCTATTCGCGACGCTACTGCATGTGTTAGTATGCTTTTTCCCCATACAGCACAAGAGTGTGGGTTTCCGAGTTAACTGAAATGACTTGCATGATCAAGTTATTTTTTGATGCTCTTGTTGTGTTTTTAAAAAAAATAAACATCGTTTGCAGTCATTAAATGTGCGATGTTTAGCGGAGTAGGTATACTAGCTACTAAAAGGCGGGGCATGATCGCATAATATGTATACGTATAGCTACAATGTAAGAATGGATTGAAAGACGTAATGCATACAAATGAAATACGTAAGCGGACGTACTAACTGCCGGGATCTGTATCCACATCCGTATGCAATCAGTCCACACACGGGGATCGGAAGCCTATGACTGCTGCCGATACCCGTACTCCTCCAAATACGGATGCACTTACGTAAGCATACAGTACCGTAATCGCATTACCGAGTCGCTGTGTGAACCGGTCGACCCCCCGAGCAGCGCGCGTGCACACATCGTGGTGTAACTAAGATTACAGCCACATACCTGAAATTGTGCCTTATTCCATTCGCCGTCCCCGCGGACTGATTCTGTTAGGTCTATTTCACGGAACGGACGGAACGGAACGCAGGACTGAAACACGGAGCACACGGAACGAAGCACTATAAGTATCATGTCACTGCGCACGCATCTCACGTGTTCATACTTGTGTGCGTGTGGAGTACTCCATGGCTTTGATCGTGTTCCGTGTATCTCTTCAAACGTCGGAAGTTTTATCTTAATTAATTGCTAGAGCCTCCTGCAGATTCAATATCAGTGTGTAGGCCGGTGAAATATACATCTACCATATGGCGGAAGAAAAATGTAAGGCCTTGCACAGAGCTTTCTGCATAATAACCCTTCCACCGCGAAATATGAGAAATACGACGGGAGACAAGTGGTTATTGCATTATGTGCCACGTGGTTGGGAGGATACAAAGCTGGTACCTTAGTATGAGTGCCAATGGCATTCTTTAGAGCATGTGCTGCAAACAATTATTTTTTGTTGTTGAGGAGGTGTGTGTTGTTTGGTGGGTTTCGCGCATTTTTAATGAGATTCATAGTCGGGGTCATCTATTTCGCCATGTAAGTTTCATCGTAATACAACAATGGAAGAAACTTCTAATACGAACAGTTTGTACAAATCCTTTTCTCCTCTATAGAACATGCAGCTGTAACTTCAACACATAGATTTTGTGATAGACTTCACCGCACCTTGAACATGCAATCATGTCTTCATCTTTGGTCTTTGGCATTCTACATGAACAATGAACCATAACTGCATCGTGGTTGATAACTGTCAGTATTTCCGCGTTCTTTCCTAACAGGGAATTCTTCCATAAGCTTATATTCCAAGCTCTTAAGCAAACGACGTCTCATAAAGCCCTGATAAAAAATGAATATCTCTGGCTCTTTTCCCCATAGCAAATAGTATGCAACTGCAAACAGGCCACAGTCATCAGAACCATTCTGGCATGTGACATCCATGAAGTTCAATTTAATTTGTGGATATACGCTGTATTCACAATGCAAGCTATTTGCTTTTTTGTATGGGATGAAGCAGTGTGAAATAGACTGTCATAAACATTTACTACTGGTTCATCAATACCAATAGACACAGATACAACAGCAAGCCAATGATGCCGTACCTCATCGTACAGAATCTGAACAAATCCTTTTCTTTGTATACAAAAGGTCATGCTGCACCCGCATCGAACAGTCTGAAATCCATCAAAGCGTTTGAATTTATGTGCCAGAAGTGTCTGAGATGCATCAATAATAGATGCATTAATCCAGGCGGTACAAGATTCTAGAATCTTCTTATCACAATCATAGAGAAGCAAATCTTTAATCCAATATTTCTGCTGTGCATCTACACATCCAGAGTATCCATCACCATCATTTATTTCATTAATTTTTTCACTCATCTTGTCAAATGCCTCCTTTCTCTCTACGGCTTTTTTCTTATGAACTGCAACTTCTAGTTTAAAAGCCGCCTCATTTCTACTTAAGCCACACTGATCTCTGGTTTCCTCTATGTTAAATTTTGTAGCTGAGTCAGTCTTAAGCTTTGAGCATTCATCAACAGATAAGTGGGATTCTTCTGGTAGATCTGGAGCTACATGTACCTCATCATTAGCCTCTTTTTTAACAGGAGAAAAGCGTTCATCGGAAAGTACTGCTGCATTATTTTCATCTGGCTCTACAGCAACCTGATCTGACTTTTCACCTCTGACCTCGAATTTGTTAGCATCTGCATTAGGCAACAAAAGGGTAATTGCAAGCAGAGTTACTTCAATTTTGATATCACATACAGTTATTCAAATGCCTACCAGAAATTAAAGTGTGCTGCCTGTTGGAACAACTGTAACATCAAGTTGCACTCTCTCTATGTTTCTGGTAGAGTTAAAATCTGTAACCAACAACATTAAATTGCTATTCCTGCTATCAAGTAAAGTAGCAGAACAGTGCATTACTGTACTTAATTGATACTTCAAATATGCATGCCTTATAATTTCAAAACTCACCATGTGCATCAGGTGCAGGAGCAACATCAACATCCCCTGGTCGGGGTCTCTTTCTGCCTGAAGTTTTTTTCTTTTCGACTTCTAGCATTCTTTCGAAGTTGTGAAAGGTTAATTTTTTTTCTTTTAGTGACATCATCATCTTGACCAATACTTAGCTTTGCTGCCATAATATGGTAGCATATTGATGTAGATGGACATGAGCATGTTTGGGAATAAAGTGACCACATGAGGTTTAGTATTTCCCATTATAGTGAATGTGTTAAGTCTTGGATCAAAGCTAACTTTGTTGTTTTCAATTATGTTTCTGGCACGTTGCATTTGTGTGAGGTTACTTGAGACAGGGTTAGCATTAGAATTCATTTCATTCTCACAATGTGTGTAATTACCTTTAATACGATCAATGATGCTTTGGGGATGATATATACTTTCTGATAACAATGGTGGTTGCAATCAAGTACACTTGAAAATTGTGGGTTAAGTGCATAATCTCCTAATCCTTGTTTTCCTCTCTCAGTTTCATGTGAATAGTACATTTGGAGATAATGCAGAGACAGTGCCGTGCAGTCCACAGGCGCTTCCTTCCATTCCTGCAAACTTTAAGCACATGATTAAATCCTTCTGCCTGATTATTGTTACTCCACTAAATGGATTGTATACACCACAGGGCTCAATACCCCATCGGGCTATGGATTCAATGTCAGGGTGTATATGAGTCATGTAGTACTGATGAAACAGTGCACACCAATTGCAAGTCATGTTGGTTAAGGCTATACTGTATAATCATTTAGTAATGGGATGTGAAAGAGAGATTTCATATCAGCAAGGTGCGAAAGGTAAATGCTTTTTAATTGTGTTCACTTTGGCCTGTTCTTCATCAGTAACAATGGGTTTTCTAGTCTTCAGCAATGAAGGTGAAAATCTACAGCAAATACTAAACAGTTCATCATGCGATGATTGAAACTTTCTGTCATGTATAAGAAAGCAAAGTGTAATGACAGGAGACTGGATAAAATGAATGTGATGGAAAGCTAATGTGGACAAATAAAAATCGCCCATGGCAACTTGAATGCAGTGTCATATGACAACAGTTGTGGTGACGGTGAATAAGTCAATAGTAGCCTATTAAACTCCTCAAACAATGCTTGTTGCCCACAAACGCAAACCAAATTTGGATGAGTATGAATAGTATGAATAAACTCAGGGTTATTTATAGCCAGTTCATGAAAGTTGCATAAAGCATCATGTGATAATCTTTGCTGCCCTAACATGCTTGATCGTATAATTTTTGCTTGTTTTTATATTGCGTGGATGTTTTACAGGCAAGTGTTGTGCTAATGACACTACTAAGATGTGATTTCGGTAGGACTTCACAGCTGTTTCCATGGTGCAGCTATGTTTGAGACTTTGAATAACTGATGGGCACGTCATTATGTACTTTCGTTTAGAATCACTTGTTGCATTCCCATGTGCATAGGGGACAGCACATTTCTCATCCCCTATGTAATGTATTAGCACAGACATCATTTGGTGCTATAAGTTCAAATGCATGCTTCATAAACAGTTTGGATGGTCCACTGGAACTAGAAATAAAAAGTAAGACTTTTTAATAGTAGAATCCTTCCTGGGCAGCTTTTTGACACCTTGATTTGACCACCTAAGCTGATCACACTGCCAATCATCTATGCATAAAACAATATAGTCAATACTACTTATTGTTATTATTATGGCATCAGATCTTAATACGTACATGTAGCATGACCTTAGGTTTGTATATCTTTGGTTTCACATTAAACACCAGCCTACCACTCTACAGCCGTATAACCCTAAACTAAGCCAGGCTACCCTGTGTGACCTAAAATGCGAAAGTAAAATATAACTATACTGAAAATTAAAGGTTGCCTATTAGTTGCTAACGAGTTACGTGCAGTAAGTGCTAAATTATCACATTAGTAATTTAAGCAGCAATCGGTTCCATTGTGACTATTAGGAGTTCGTGAAAAACGAAAGACACTAAACCCTCGCGCAAACCCCCCCAATGGCCATATACCTTTTTCTTCCGCCTTGCTATGGTAGATGTATATTTCACCTCCTTTTGGGTTTACTGGAGGAAGGGTTGATATTGAATCTCTAGCAATAAAGATAAAACTTTCGAAGTTTGAAGAGGCGAACGAGATATATGGAGCACGATCAAAGCCATGGAGTGCACCCAAGTATGAACACGTGAGATGGTGCGCAGTGACATGATACTTATAGTGCTTCGTTCCGTGTGTTCCATGTTTTAGTCCCTGCGTTCCGTTCCGTTCAGTTCCGTTCCATGAAATATAGACCTAACCTCCTTCGGTTCCCAACGACTGGAGGCATCAATTATGCTTAAGCGCAATGCATAGATGCTTCGAAAGAAATAAGCCAATGCTAATGCTCAATGTGCTATAAATAATAAACTGTATCATATTTATTCGCATCTCAGTTCGCATCTCAGTGTGATTTAGTATTGTTTCATAATCGATATATCATGCATCTTCACTATTACATTAATATCAGTAAGCTTGATCTCTGTACATGCACAAATCAGTCATATACTATATAAATGTATATTGGCACAATGAGGGGGCGTGGTCCGGTCAGGCCAGGTCTCTGGCCTGTCAGGCCGGCTGGCCTTTGGCAGCCCTGCCGAGATACGCATATCTGCGTCAAAAATGTGTTTACCGTTCTTCCACACTCCTTTGACCAATTAGAGGTTACTCGTGTTCACGACTTCAGATTATATTGTTGAAACCCCTTCCAGCTAACTAAGATTCCTCTGCTCAAACCTTGTTCCCTTCTTTTTTACACCACTATTGCCCCCAATTCCTATATCCCACCATGCAACTTTCCCGTTAGAGAATATTTTTCTTTAACGGTAGAAATCCACGTTTACTTTCATAATCACAGCTCTCTTCGCGCACCTTATTTCTTTGAAACCCATTTCAAAATTCAACGAAGAATATTTGTTTGTCTCCATCTGGTTATCAAGTCATCACTCACACACTGTACCTTTTTCTTTTCACCTTGCCACAGCTGAAAATGGTGTGCTCATTGCCAAAACAAAGATGTGTTATGATGCTGTATATGGTGGGCCGGATTAGGATTAACTACACTCCTATCCCTTAATGCACCAAATGTAGACATTCTGAACCTTACAGCGAGTTGATATTCCAGGTACATGTACATATCCTTATCAATCTTGGTCCTCTCAACCTGAGGTGTTACTTTTTTTTTCTTTTCTCGCCCATTGCCCTTGAGCTACTTTAGATTCATAGCCATTGCTGCTCCTATGGCTAACTGTGATTGGTTTGGTGGTACAGGGTAATTCATTTAGATGACATGTGCATCCTCGTATGGGGACAGGCATCTGAGGAGCTTGTAGAACATGATGCTTGGTAAGTGTTGTATTGTCCTGTAATTCCTTCACTCATATAGCATGCAGGTCACATCATATTATATGCTGGCCGGCACTTGCACATGCAAGATGCGCATACCTTATGTGTATATATGTAGGTGGTTTATGTGCTGGTCTATTCATCTCAATCATGCCATTTGTGTTGTTGTATCACACAAAGGTGTTGGAGCTGGCATTAATATGCAACCTGCCTATCTGTCGTCAGCTGCCCATCTGAGAGCCAGCCTTAATGTCATAGGGTGAGGTGTGTATAGGGAAGTTTGTTTTCATTCAAGCCAAAGAGAATATGAAGGTAAGGCGCGTTTGCATGCTGTTAATAACTGCTGGGAGGACATATAGTTGACATAAATCACCTTCCAATGAGAGTTCCATCACCACGTGAATCTCACTATAGTGATGGGTTCTAGCGATCGCTAGGAACACAAACACTTAACCTAACAACATCACTATGAATGGGGCATAGTTTCCCAATGTAAATTGCGAGCCGCTAATGCACATCAAAGGAGTAGGCCTACGCGTGATGTGATTACTGCCACAGGCCGTTCTCCAGGGAACACTCCACCTTGTCTAGACACATTGAACGACAATGTGCATGTGTGTAGCAACACAGTTAACTTTAAAGGAGGAATATGATACTTGGCTTCGACTTTCGGAGATCAGATCAGTAGATGTCATGGCCTCTTTGGATGGATCCTTTGGAATGGAGTAAAATGCACAACACACAGTTTCCCACTAATGCAAAGCTTGCTCGAATGTACCTGGCTATTCCAGCGTCGTCCGCTCCATCAGAGAGCGGAGTGTTTTCAAGAGCCATTTTTGATCCAGGAGCGACTTGCAGCGATGGAGCCTGCATGTACTTCCCCAACGGCAGGAGGCATCAATTATGCTAAAGCACAATGCATGGATGCTTCGAAAGAAATAAGCCAATGCTATTGCTCAATGTGCTATAAATAATAAATTGTACCATTTTTATTCGCATCGCAGTATGATTTAGTATTGTTTCATAATCGATGTATCATGCATCTTCACTATTACATTAATATCAGTAAGCTTGATCTGTACATGCACCAATCAGTCATATACTATATGAATGTATCGGCACAATGAAGGGGCGTGGTCCGGCCTGCCTGGTCAGACCAGGTCTCTGGCCTGTCAGGCCGGCTGGCCTTTGGCAGCCCTGCAGCAGAGGAATCTTAGCTGGAAGGGTTTTCAAAAATATAATCTGAAGCCGTGAACATGAGTAACCTCAAATTGGTCAAAGGGGGTGATGAATTCATTGGCAACGGTAAGCACATTTTTGACGCAGATGTGCGCATCTAGGCGGTAATCGGTTAACTGCACGGCCGAAACCATTGAAACTACGCTATGCAGGGATCGAGTCCCTATATAAATGACATTGCAGCTGATAGAGATGAGAATCAAGCAAGCAGCATTAACAATATGAGGCGAGCAGCATTTCTTGGTCTCCTTCTGGTTGTCGCTGGTGGATATTGCTCTAAGCTGGGTATGCGCCACCTGCTTCATGTGTTCTTGGATACCATGGTGTCACTTACTCTCCAGCACCGTTACTGGGTGAAGACGCCACAAATGCGCTGGAAGGAGAGTACATTGTCCAGTTGCAAGACCATCTTTCGGAGGACGAAGGCACGTAATTATTTTTTTCTTTTGTTTGTTCATTTCTTCCCGACCCACAGCGCAAGCTCATGTCACGTATGTGACCAAAAAGGTCATGCTTGAGGCACAGGCCATGGGAGTTGAGTTATCCAAGGATGAACGACCGTTCGTGAGACCATACCTTGCAGGGGGCATGAGGGCCTACTTTGCGAAGTTGAGCGACGAGTGAGTGGAGATTGTGTTGGCGATAGCTAAAATCAGCGTCAGCTATGAAACGCGTGTATATGTGCATACGCTTAAACATGCAGGCTGCTAGATCACGTGCGCTCGTTTAAGAGCGTGAAATACGTTGAACGAAATCAAAGGTTCCAACTGAATCGTGCAAAAGGGCAACAGTTGAACGACTACCTCTTTGAAGAGAGCACTGACAGCGTGTATTCTTCAACATGTGCCGGACGTGATACTGGTATATGGGTACGTTGATGAAATTATTTATTTGCTGTCTATAAGTGGCTTATTCAATGCTATAACGCTTCATATAACGCTTCAGTGAAACATGTTAGAACCATCCTTTATTATTCATTCTCGCAAGCAGGGGCTGAGGCGAATTACAGTAAGAGATTACCCTCTTCCGACAGGATACATCTATGATGGTAGGCGGACGATGCCATAAATGAGTTGCATAAGCTTTACTGATTCTCATTGCGCCTCAGCTACAGGAGGCGAAGGTGTGCATGTATTCGTCCTTGACAGGTAGGTGGAACAAGCCTTAGAGCTCGCTCATTATTGCGAATGGAATTTACTATCCTATTTGATTCTCCTCTTACACAGTGGCATAAAGGGCAGTCTTTCTCCTTTTGATGGTAGAGTGATCTTTGTAAGTTAACAACATCCTTGAATAACCTTATTTAACAAAGTCGGCACAAATTACATCACGTTAAATATGCAGAAGTAATAATATAGTTCTATAATACATACACAAGAGATCATTACTTATTCATGCCAGCAATCGTTTGACTGGTTAGGTGTAGGAGCAAAAACTTTTCTTGTGCGAACTACAATGTACAATTTTTTTGAACAATGACTGATTCTTGACCCGCGATTATGTCAATGGATTCTATGTAGGGAGCAGACTTTGTTAGCACTCCAGCTCTAAAAGACGACCCTTTAGGACACGGGACCCACGTGGCAGGTATACGCACTAATCAAACTACGAAAGTCTACCAGATCATACAGTGTCCGACATTGTCTCTGTCTTCCTCAGGCACAATAATGTCAACACAGTATGGAGTCGCTAAGAAAGCCTTCGCCGTGGACGTTCGAGTGGTTGACGCTAATGACCGAGTTACTTTAGAGTAAGTGAAAAAGAAAACTTGTGCATCCATAATATTTTTGTACTTTTCTTATTGCATATTTTATCTCTGTATATTCCACCATGGCTTCAGTAAACTCTTGTCTGGTATCAATTATGTACTGCAAAACAAACGAGCGAAGAATGTGATAAAGTATTCACATTATAATATGCGAAAGAGTATTTGTTACATGCAACGTGTGTGCTCCAAATACAGCATGTCACTAAACTTCAGGGCTAAAATCCAGTCCATTGCTGATGCTGTTGCCGCTTCTGTTAGTAATGTAAGCCTGAAAATGAAAATACAAAAAAATATCTTGCTTTGTTATAACTTATTAGGGCATACACGTGGTGTCTGCAGCTGGAAACAATGCAGAAGATGCGTGCTCCACGTCTCCTGCGTATGCCCCGGACGGGTAAGCAGATTCGTTACATCAATATTTTCAGTACCGGTATATGCACTAAACCATGGCGTGATATGTGTATTCTGTCTGTGTGGCTGCATGGGCATAATACAGCATCACGGTGGGGGCCAGCGATCCGTACGATAGGACCTACGTGGACTCCAACTATGGCGCTTGTGTCTCTATCTTTGCCCCTGTGAGTGTGCATGCATGCCTTAACGTTGATTGATCACAAATATGATTATAAATGCACGAAGTATAATCTTTATGCTTTACTTTGTTCCAACAAAGGGAGTGAGCGTTGCCTCTGTTTCAAACAAAGGCGGTTATGCGTATATGACAGGTACATTATAGGCATGCATGCGTTTCGTAATAAACATTCTGCCGCTTTTTTTGTAGGAACTTCTATGGCTGCGCCTCACGTGGTACGTGCGTTTGTTGTTGTCACCATTTAACCCCATACCCATGCACGTCCACTGCAGAGCGGAGTCATTGCAATCCTTCTGGGCGCGTCTGCTTCGACTATAAGTCCAGCCGATATGAAAAATGATTTGATTGGAAAGTTAGTTGATTGTCCGTCCGCGTGAAACATATTTATCTATTGGTCCCTTACACAGGGCAACAATGGACATGTTAAGTTTTACACGTCCGTCACCTAATACCGCCAACAGGCTTCTCTACAACTCATGCTCGGGTTGATCCATGACATTGAATAATGCTGTTTATAGAGCGGTAGAGGCAAGTAGATTTAGCCATAGTTTCTAGACATATGCACACTACTAGCATTGTATAAGCTAGGCCGGCAGGTGTATGTATAACATATCCAGAAATGAGCGGTCAAAGGGAAAAGCTAATTAATTCGCGGTTTGCGAATCAGCGAATATTCCCGTAAATTTTCCCATAGAAATGTATGGGGTCCTTCAATACCAAGCACACCAGATTTTTCTCAGCTTTTGCCAAAAGAAATTGTTTGTATACTACATTTGCCATGATTTTTAGTGGGGTCGCCCTATTTTTCCTATTTAAGGTTAGGCTTCCCTAGGATTGTCATAACATTGTCCTCAATGTACAGGTAGTCAATGGGAGCGTTTCTCATTACAATATTCCGCGACCATTTGTGTCAACACCTTAACGATTTCCTATTTTGCCAAGAGAGAAACACATAGTTAATACATCGAAGAACTATATTATGCATTGAAAACTAGGTCTTCCAATTTAAAAATCGGCTTCCATAATTGGAAGAAGTATTCCATATTGAATCAGCATGTTGTCTGCGTCTCGTGCCCTCACAATTGTACGTACGTCGCAACAGCAGTTGACATAGAGCAAATGACACAGAGACCAATACAGAGACCGATTTGGGACCGGAAGTCGACACAGAGACCGATTTGGGCGTGATCCCACCAGAAGTCGGATACTAGTAACGTACGGCAGGCAGGGAAGCTGGGAATGATAAATGGTGTCTCATTCCATCGTAACGATGGGGAAATTGACATCTTCGTAGCAACCCGAGGCTGCTAAATTTTGCCTTTAACCTGCGACGTGCACGTAAGTATTAGTTCAGCGCCACACTCGGATCACGTGCCATCCCCCTGATAATTATCGCGCAACATCACAGTTATAAATTCAAAGCTTATGGGGGCCCCTATGGGGGGAGCATACAACGCTCCACACAAGGAGTTGTGAGGAGCGTTGTACCAGAAGCATTGAATCTCCATTCGTTGTAACTATGTCGGGGGGATGGCACGTGATCCGAGTGTGGAGTTGAGCTAATACGTACGCACGTGTACATCGCAGGCTAAAGGCAAAATTTAGCAGACTCGGGTTGATACGACGATGTCAATTTCCGATCGATGGAATGAGACACTATTTATAATAGTTAATACTTATGTACGTCTAGTTAGTCTCGCAAGCCAGGACGTACGGGCTACGGAGGACTGGGGCCCTCGTCCCAGTCCTGCTTACGTCGAACGTACAATAACTAAGTACGTTAATTAGGCTTGCAGCAGGGCGATGTCAACTTTACGCAATATGACGTAACCATATGACATACTTATATGACAGGTCGATTTGGGCGTTGCCCTGGACCGGAAGTCGACACAGAGACAGATTTAGGCGTGGCCACACCATACATGGGATACTAGTAGTGCACAGCAGGAAGGCAAGCTTATGTCTCATAGCCTCAATTCCATGGTCCTGTTTTTGTGTCACATAGCCTCCACTACATGCTCCTGTCCCATGCCCTTCCTTCACTGTAAATTCTGAGTGGGGGGAGGTGTGGTTGAGTTAAATCACAGGCATAATTTTGTGTTGGAATTTACTCTCTGAAACCACAGATGGACCATATTTTAATTTCATCTGCATGTCACACCCTTGCAGCTACAGGTAAACACACACACACACACACACACACACACACACACACACACACACACACACACACACACACACACCATTAACATCCATAACTCCCTACATGTGTGTCTCTTAACCTCCAGTACATGGTACTGTATTGTAGCCTCCACTACATTTTTGTGTGAGGGGGTTCATACATCTGTGCGTGCAGAGCATAAATCCCAACTAAAAAGAAGGGTTGCTATCAGCACGGCAGTGGTTTTAAACTCGACCACACCTCCCCCCACTCCGAACTTATAGAGAAGGAAGGGCATGGGACATGAGTGGAGGTTATGTGACAATACTTTAACTCGCATGTCACACCCCCTTGCAGATATATGTAAACACACACACATTAACACTTACACATGTACACAAACCTCCACAGGCTTGCGTCTCGCAGGACTGCATGGATCTCATAGCCTCTACTACATGTCTCATATCCTCCGCTGAATGCCCATGCAGGTCTCCTAGGACCCCAGGGGGGGGGGGGGGGGGGGGGGAAGATGAGCCTGTACCCCTGTACCCCTTACGTTCCCCCCCCCCCCCCACACCTTATGCCACCCCCCCTCCCAAATCAACCACTGCTTTGCGTCTCATCGTCTTCCACTACAAAACTTATGTGACCATGCCCTTGACAACCTTCACACACTGACTAACACAAACCATTCATGCTTGTGCTTCTCATTACATGTTCCTATCTCATGCCTGCATTAAATGCTCATGTCTCATAACCTCCACTGTGATGCCCTTGTCTCACTATATATGGTGAAGCCATGGAAGTTTGAATGCTACATTCTCAGGGTGCTTGTCTATATAAACTTTAGTACATGTACCTCAGATCTACCACATCTGATCTGATTGGGCAGCAATAATAAAGGCTTCCCATTATAGCCTGCACACATCTCTATAAATCCTTGAACTTACAGAACTTACTGTTCAGTAAGGACCATGTGAATGGTACCATTGAGGGACGAAAAGAGTCACATCACCTTTGTACATGCACACACACCACACAACACACACTGAACTTGAGCACATAGTGAAGGGGTCACATGAGCATGTAGTGGAGGTGATGAGACAAAAGCATGTAGCAGTGGCGGATTTAGGATTTGGGAGGGTGAGGGCACAAGGTATGGGAGGGTCCACTCACACTGCAACTCGGGGGGGGGGGGGGGGGGGGGGGGATGCAGTAAGCTTGCCCATTCGGTGAGGCTTACCATGGTGCCTTCA